>OX123202.2:28690666-29150130 GCA_944739405.2 Euclidia mi
CTCCCCTAGGTATGAGAAGGTTTCTTTTTATTTATGTCTAATCGATTTTTAGTATTATATGAAAATAGTTACTAGCTGGCTCGACTGAAAAATTTAATGTCTGGAAAACTTGCGGTATAATAAGATGGAACACATTTATTTATTTATTTATTAAAACTTCATACATATCGAGTGTACAGGCGGACTTAATGCCAAGGGCATTGTCTCACAGTCTACCTTTAAGTGGTGTAGAGAGAGAAAGGTAGGTTTATTGTATACTGAATCAATTACGGTGATCAAAATTCTTACATATAGAATATATTATAAAATACATACATAATATAACATAAATACATTACATATATAATAATATATACATATGCAGATAATACAATGTTATTCTATGATGTTACTGCTGCCTTAGCCAACAGGAGCTCCTTAATCGTAGACTTAAACTTGTAATTTGTATCTGACGTCCACTTTGTATCTCGAGCGGGAGGGCATTCCATATCTTTAGAATTTAAATCAATGATGTTTGTATTGTTTATAATATGGTTAAAGCAGCAAACAAAAAGAATCAAAGAGCAAATTACGTAATACAACAAAATAAAAGAAATAAGTAATAGTACAAAAATAGTAATGCGAATAACAAATAGCGCTATTTACGTGCTTTCGCGTTTGACGTACCAGCCACACCGACGCCGCCTTTGACCGCAGACAATCCTGAATCAATCTTGGGGTACTTCAGCGTCAATGAGTTCAGCTCCTCCAATGCGACGACCCTGTGGCGAATGCCATCGGATGCCTTTATCACAATCGCGCCATCCTGGGTCCAGCAGGCGCGCATGCCGAAGTGTTCGCGAGCTTTACTAAATATGGCTTGCCTTGGTTTCGTCAGGAACACCTTCAAAGAAACCGATGTACCCTTCAAACGTGTCTTGGCCCTCCACACTGCGGATCTGAAGTCTGTTGACTTCAGATCCGCAGTGTGGAGGGCCAGACCCGAGAACCAGACCAATACTGTCCGGGGACGGCCGTTGCCAGGCATACCAATCCGATGACAAACATTGATACCTTCCGTCGTTACATTTTGAAGCTCCATCCCGTGAATGATCTTCAGCACCGCTGCCTTGCAGTCCTCCTTATCTACTTCAGGGATGCCAAGAAAAACTAGTGATTTACGCCGTTTGACGGGACTTGTCTCGATGACATCTATTGCATGAGAGCACTCATTAATCTGTTTCCTTAAGAGACTCAACATTGTAAACATTAGTTCTCTGAAGGTGCGGAACTCCTCAGCTACCTTCGCAACAGTGTCCTTTGCAGAGCCACCCTGCAGTTGGGCCTCCAGTTCCACCATCCTTTTGGTGAAGGTCTCCTCCAGGTTGTCTTAAACGGTCTTGATATTAGCAAGTTCAGACATTCTGGCTAGTGTTTCAGTGTAGTGCTTCTATAAGTGTGTGAAGTGCTGGCAGGTGATGTGACTTGCAGATTACATACAAATAACCCTCTAATGCTTCTACCAATGTAAGTACTATGTATTTGTGCTTAATAGAACTTGATATGGTGATTATATGGATAAAATTTTGATTTTAAATAATTAAATTTATACTTTTAAAATTTCGAAACGTCTTGTCTTTTATTCACATACCCCGAAAAAAAAATTGCTTGCTTTTATTACTTAATTCAGAAATATCATTTATGCAAATGATATTTCTGAATTAAGTAAGAAAAGCAAGAAAAAGTGCACACAATCAACAGATTTAGATTACATCGATTGCAACAAAGGAAAATAAGAACATAGAAATTTTTTTTAAAGGGACACATAGGTAGTAAGATAGGTAAAGAAATTAAGGGTTTTCTCACAGATTTCGTCTTCCTCCTACATACATTACTAGAGGACGCCAGCAGCTACGCCTGCATTTTTTTTAAATTTACCCGTTTTGGCCGATCCCGTGGGAATTTCGGGAAATCCCTTCTTAGTGCACCCCTACGGTCCCCAAGGAACATACATGCCAAATTTCAGCATCCTGTGCCCAATAGTTTCGGCTGTAGCGTGTCTGTCAGTCAGTCAGTAACGCAACGATTTTATATATATTACATTATAACACCGTGCGGTGTTATAATTTAATATTTTATACTCGTACGTAGTTTAACCAGCAATGAGCCAGACTAATGTTTATGAATACTGGAAAACGCAGTTAGAATGTAACTGTCTTACGTGTCACATAATTATAGTCATATGGAATTGAAGTACGAAAATTATATAGAAGTATGTGTGGTGTGTCTCTGACGGACAGACTAAATAATTGTGTGATAACAGAGTGTTGTGGGGTAAAAGAAGATCCTATAAAAACAATACTAGTCAAAAATACCAAGTCTCGCGACAGTAAAAAGTCCTGAGATCCATATACCAAGATAGTAATATATTTATAGTTTGTTTGTTTGTTTTTCGTGTGAGTGAGTGGCCAACTCTAGTGTTGGAGTTTTTAGACCGCCCGAAGGCCTCCAACATGGTCTAACGATTTTTATCCTGAGACAAGAACCGGGACCGACAGCTTTACGTGCCCTCCGAAGCACGGTAGCGCTCAGATGTAAATGCCACACTCGGTCACCCATCCAAGTGGCAATCTGTGCAAGCGTTGCTTGACTTTGCCGATCTGTTACGAACAGCAAGCCAAGTCTCGCTATGAGCGCTACGTATTTATAGTCAATATATTTATTTAAAACATGAAGATTTTTAATTAACCAACTTGGTATTACATGGATCTCACGACTTTTTACCGTCGCAAGACTTGGTATTTTTGACAAGTATTGTTTTTATACGATCTCATTTCTTTTTGTAGATAGTCTTACTTTTGTCCTTTTATTTCTTGTACACCAACAAAGAATTTTCTTAACTAAAGCTTTAACTGCAAATATAATTTTGTAATACTTTATATTTATAGGGGATTACAAAGTTATTTATGCAGTTGATTTATCTCGAAAACTAGACCGAAATTGAAAAATATTTTAGTTTTTCCTTGATTCATATACTAAACACTAATAGTATTCTAAATTTGAAGCTTCTATGTCTGCTAGAAGTGCCTTAGACTTTTGATGATCGGTCAGTGAGTGACAAAATTACGAATTTTATCTAGTTATAATTCTTAAACTACTAGTTCAAATTGAATGAAATTTTAAATACACCATATTTATACAATGCCTGCATGGTTACTAAAAAAACAGGCTACAGTTTTATCCACAATGAAGTTATAGGGGGTCGAAAATGGCCGGAATTGCTTCGAGAAAAGGATGGTACGACCATGCCGCTTTTTTGCTCGACTTGGTGAAGAAGATGTAGTGACAAGCATCAAAGAAGATATGCTAAGATGGTTTGACCACATGTAGAGGTTGGATGACGAAAGACTTACCAAAAAGATATATATGGCAAGTGTAAATGAGACAGGACGAAAGGGAAGACATAAGCGGACGTTCTCTGACCTGCAGGCCGATTCAGAATGTCACGACAAGTAATCGTACGATATGTCAAATTATTGTCCTCGTCTTTTAGCCGCCTATCAGAGATATTTTGAACAAATATTCATTGAATTCGGTTTATTTATTATTTTACTTCATACTGAATGCATAAAATTGATAGAAAATGCGATAGTTTTGACAAAAAATGAGGTAGCCCGTTTGACAATTAACGGAATCGAATGTCAAATGAGATATCGAACAATTCTGAATCGCCCCCCAGATTGGAGAGATCCCAAAAAAAGGACAGGCCAGAAGTAGATAACCGAACCAGAAGAGCATGTATGAAAAAAAATATGGGAGTGAATGAAGCAAAAGAGATCAAAGATCCCTTCATCAATCAGGATCGCTGCAAATGGTGTTCCTTAATTTCCGCCTACCTGTTCGTGCGACAGGCCTGAGTCTACGTACGTATGTATGTATTATAGTCAGCTTATCACTACTTCTACTGCCTCCGTGGTCCAGTGGATAGCGTATGCGACTGCTGATTGGAGGTCCCGGGTTCGATTCCCGGGTCTGGCAAAAGTGTTACTGGGTTTTTCCGAATTTTCAGTAGTAGTTATATGCCCGGTAACGGCAGTAAGGTTACCCCCTATAACGTGGGACCTAAAAATTCATGGCAAAATGTGTGTGTAATATTACACCTCTGCCAACCATTTCGGGGATACAAGCGTGAGTCTATAAAAAAAGATATGTATATATATCACTACTTCTATAAAATATTGTAATGAGACTGATAACTCTTCATTATTTAAGAACGTTAATAAATATGCTTATAGGGTTTCCAAAATAAGATGATTTCCTTTTCTATGTTTGTGTAAACAAGAACGCTACAACCACGCATCTGAGGTCGCGCAATTCAAGTTTTAAATAAAATAAGTGGTCATTTTTCATTAAAAGGGTGTCCTTTTATGTGTGGTAAGCCATATTTTCAAGCGACAAAATGTCACGCGTATTTATCATTTTAAAGACCTCTATTTTTAGAGATGAAATATGAAGTAACCTTATCCTAATAGTCTCTGGAATAAATATATCTATTAAGTAAGTATATGGTAAGATTAAAAGCGGATCCATGGTCCTGTGTAAGGGGTGAAGGCACCCAACAAAGTATGCTAACGTGAGTGACGTGGCTTTGTCGCTAAGGGAGATCGACGGTCACGTTGGTGGGTTTAGTCGGTAGTTGAAATTGTACAAACTAAACAAATATGTCACCTATCTAGAAAAAAGAAAAGAAAATCTAGGATAAATTTATGATTTGAACAGCACATAAGGCTTCAATCATCCTTGCTATTAAATCAACCAAATATGCTAAGCTCTGGTCGGACAACGTCGTAATCCCTTTTGGTCGCGTAGTGCTAGAAAATTCGATATTCCGTTGGTTATACTAGAAGTCGCTTCCATTATGTAGCATTACATCTTGATGGTAGGTATCCTTTTTAATATTATAAAATGCGAGAACTTTTGTATGCTTTATATGCGCAAAGATAGATCACGAAAACACGAGCTAATATCAAAATTCTTACCTGAGATAGGTTACATTATAAGGTAGTATAGAGTATCTTATATGCAATCATGCATATTGGCAATGCAGATTCAAATGCTATGGATTCAGGATAAATATTACGATTTTATATGCAGTACAAGCTACGTTTTTTATATGCTTCCACTTTGGCATTCATGCAAATAACCGTGTCCGGAATATACCTTTAAATGATATGACGTCCTTTATCAAAAAGTAGATGTTTATGTAAGAATATTTTACTTGTACTGTAACGTATGTCCGGTACCTACCGCGTCTGCGTCACAATACCGCCCATACGCTCGGCCAATCAGAGAAGGCCATCGTCCGTGCTCGCGAAGTCTGACCATATATGGTCACGTAGCGCCTCCAACTCTGATGGAGAGCTCCAGTATATATAGGGGCCGACAGAGAGGCCGGCACCGCTATCAACCTCTATCCTACTGACCTACTACCGCTACTCTGTCCGTATCCATCGTACGTGTATCCTGGTCCTAGCTGTGGGATTACCTTTACTGCACTAGCGTACTGCCCATCTCTCTACCTGCTAGCTGAGGCCGGCTGACGCCGCCTGTCTGACTCTATTGGTTGTGGCTTTCCTAATGCTGCTTCCCTTCAGGTTCCAGGTCTACCTTAAAGCTCCGGGCTACGCTACCTAGACCGCTACACTTCCCTGCATCGCCTTCGGCGTCACCTCTGCCGAAGAGTCTGGCCTGCCCTGCTCAGCTAGTGTTCAGGCCAGTGTCGTGTTGTTTGTCGGTCAGTCGGTCATACTCGTGCAAGGGAAGTGAGACAATACTCGGCAAATAAACGCATAGAATATTTTCTGCGTTTCTATTCTAGAACCCGTTACAGTACATAAGTAAGAATATATTACAAGGCCTAAATATATATATATATATATATATATATATATATATATATATATATATATAAATACGCCGCATGATTTTGAATATCCTAGTCATGTTCACAACGTGAGATGACGGCATGATCTTTATATATATATATATACGAGTATATTGTTTGTTTTTGTCTCTGGATTTTATGGAATTATAGTTGAGTACGATGAAGGGTGAGTTCTTAACTAAATGAGTTGCTTGTACATACACCGTATGTGTCTCGTATATCGTACGGAGCTTGTGACTTGCAAGTACGTGACAGTGCAATTACAACCCTCTGTGTTTTTCAGACCACTGACAATCTTTCTATAGATGATTTTATAAATGCTAAACATTTGTCTTGTACGAAAGTAAATTTGACAACAAATAATAGTAAATAAGTCGTGGTAAAACAGAGATAACGCTAGCACGATTACTGATATGCTCATCAAAATATGAACTAAATAGTTTGCAATTTTCACGATCAGGTCTTACTCGCGGTAACTTAGATATTTATGGTATAAATACCTCGGTATTTTCCGAAGTTACGACCAACATACAACGGTCGTGATGACGGAGGCACTTCATGAACTTAATAGTAACGAAAGTCATACATGCATGTTAAAATATTCCTCAAAATGCTACAAATTATATAACAATAGTATATCACATTTAAAAACTATTATGTAATTCCAAATAATACGAAACAATACAATATGCTTTTTGTCATACCTGTTCGACAAAACTTGCTACGTCGATGACCAATTAAAATAGAACACGGTTTTTTACATCAGTTAGATTTACAACGACAGGCGCGAAGTAAAATACTAGCACTGTTTTAGCACGTGTGATAATAATTTGTGCTTTTACATATGAAATCACTGCATATTTTGTAATCTGTTTTCACTATTCAATGTCCATTCTTTCGTAGCACAGAAATAGAACCAACCCTTAATATGTGTTAGGACCTTAAGCTTTATGGAGTAAAAAGCTAATTAATTGAATAATAAAATTAATTCCTTACCGGCCATCCTTTGTAAAATTCTTATAATATGGCTGTCTGAATGTGAAAAATGTTGCAAGTACTTGTAATGTACACATGTTTTTCTTTCTTCTATGAACGATAAAGATAACGACAAAGATAATCAATGTGGGCAATTTTTTTGTGATCTTTTATGTATCCAAGAGTTAAGCCCACAGATTAAGCCCGCAGTAGCGACGTGGAAAAAAGTCTTACTGATAGACGCCAATATTTCATGAGTGTATAACTTTGTGACTGACTAATTAATCCGACGATGCCATTCTCCGTTTTTATTCATTTTCTGCTAAAATTTACATCCCAGTGACTATCTCTAAATACATGTTTAAAGGGAATGTTCGGTGTCCCTACCTATATACAAGATCATCTTCTATTACTTACAAATTAAAGACCATTGGTACTATCGAATTCTACTAAAAGTACAACCCAAGGCGTAATAAAGATGCTTAATTGGGTAAATTGCAAACTATCAACATCTTTAAGCAAAATTAGGCTCATAAAGTCAGTTTATTTCTTACACATAAAACTTTTATGTGACGTAGTCTCGACGAATATTTGACCCAGGTATAGCACGGGTTATGACAAAGACTTGTCACGGCTTATGGCCAAATCTTGTGATGTTCAAGTAATAAACGGTTGGTTCAGCAGAACGCTTTCGGAGGTCAAGTTGCTAATGATATATTTGAATAGTTTATACTGTTTTGTCAAGATCACGACTATGGCCGATCGCTTACTATACTTCCACAAACAAGTTTCGCGTTGCTATGTAGCCCAACGGTTACCTTACTGACTCATATTTTGATGACAAAGTGCTATTACAGGGTGCATTATGCAAACTTTATATTAATTATGTAACAGCTATATATTTTCATTATTTTCGTGGTCATTAAAACGAGATTTACACTATCTTTTTAAGCAGCAGACTTGATGGTAAGCTATCGCTGCCAATGATATACATTCGCAACACCAAAGGAGTCAAATGTGCGTTGCTGACCTGAACGGAAAAAGGAATAGGAGGAGGAGAGGGATGAGAGAAAGAAAAGGCCGCTGGCACTTTCACCCATCAAACAAAACGCACGGTATGGATACTGACCTTAAGGTAGAATTCCGTGCATCGCGATCGATCGCGGCCGCGCGCGGCCTACGACTGTCGTCGATCGTTCGCGACAATAGTAAACGTATGAAAATGTATGGCACCGCTGCCGAGGCCCGCGACTGACGCGCGCGGCCGACGACTGTCGTGAGCAGCGCGCGGCCGTGTCTTGAAATTAGTAGATGTTGTTCGTCAGTTCCCTCTAGACGTGTGTCTAGCGAAGTCAAAATCATGGTCGAAATGCTAATTGACATCCTTGAAGAAGAAGAGGAGAATAACGAGCTGCTGTTGCTATATTATGAAACTAGAGTACCAGTCGACCCCATCTTTAAAAGCAGAAATGAAAAAGGATACTAACAAATATTGATTCAAAGGCAATTATATTGTACCTAATGAAAAAAAATGTTGGAAGTTTGGAACGATAATACAAAATTGACGAGTGTCACAAGACCCATCACCAAACCGAAGTCTACTCGTTGTGGACATCATGCCAAGTCATACTAACCAAAAAGAATACCTGGGAAACGTTTTATTTTTTTAAAGTTTTCTCATTTTTTAAACCGCAATTAAAAGCGCGCGCGTGCAATGCTCGAAAAACCTACTTATCCATGGGCTTACAGGGCATCTAAAGAACATATTGGCGGGGTAAATGCATCGATTTTGTACCGAATTAGAAAAAATCCATACTAACTTTGAGCTTCAATATCTTCTGAACCAGTAATTTCCCTGGTATGGTGCCGAAGTAGAAAATGTTCGTAGTGATTGGTACAACATGGGATTTCAGTTTTCGTTAAGGGCCTTTTTACACCCTGTATAGTCGGCAAAACTTCCGATTTTTTTTTCATTACTACTAATTTCAAGACACGGCCGCGCGCGGCTCACGACACTCGTCGGCCGCGCGCGTCAGTCGCGGGCCTCGGCAGCGGTGCCATACATTTTCATACGTTGACTATTGTCGCGAACGATCGACGACAGTCGTAGTACCTTTACGTCGATATTCAGTAAGACAAACGTAGTAAACAAGTGGACTTGGCCGTCGAGCCGGCTCATTTAAGTTGAAATCAACAATGCTCTACTATCTAAAAATATTGTCTTCTGATTTAAGACAATGTTTTACCTCGTAAGATTCGTATACGGCAAAAAAGATATTGATATAATTATATTTATTCTTTTCATGAAATAAACGTTTTATTAGTTTAATTACAAAAAGCTAAATACAATTATTGTTGGAACGTGCCGAGAAAACCTCTTCGATTTCACTTTGAAGAAATAGTTATTCACTAATTGAAACAGTCTGCTTGGCAGATTACATTGAATTATTTTCTTGTCTTGATTGCCTCCGTGGTCCAGTGGATAGCGTATGCAACTGCTGATCGGAGGTCTCGGGTTCGATTCCCGGGTCTGGCAAAAGTGTAACTGGGTTTTTCCGAATTCTCAGTAGCAGCACGGAGTCTGGTGATGTGCCTGGTAATGGCAATAGGCTCGCCCCATATTACTTGGGACCTAAAAATTCATGGCGAAATGTGGGTGTATAAAAATATATATATTTTCTTGTTTGTGGACTTAAATGTAATAAGCCATTTAGAAATCACATCACATTTCATTACCACAAACCTTTTAACAAATTGTCTTTATAAGGTCGTCAAGATATTGATAGCTTTAAGAAACGAATGATAATTTGGAAGATATAGAAGATCACGTCTGTGCTCTCTGTTTGATGTATCATCGGACGAAATCAAAGATTTTACTGGAATACCTATCAACGCCACTCGAAGCATGCCAAAGACAGAGACATGTTGAGGACTGCTCTCAAAGACCTAAAGAAAAAGACTCGTTGTATACAACGTATTTAAAAAAAATAAGAAAATATAATTCGTTCTTTATAAAGTAAACCAAATTAAATTTGATAAAATAGACACAATTGCGCACAAAGGCGTTTTAAAGATATTTCTAATGGTCTTTTTACGCTTCACATAACAACCGCAGGAAGGATTTCGGTCAAATTTCACATGGGGTTACATTACCGGGAAAATTAAATTTCCATCCCAGATTTTTAAAGGGTTTCTCTTGGGATGATAAAAATGTACTTTATATTGAAATTAATATGGAGATGTGTATTAAAATAACGTTTATCTTACTGTGGGCTGTAAATGCCATTTGGCTCATCCCCTATAAAGTCATGTTATATCTCGTCCAGTAATAAAACTACGAGTCTCATGGATTCACGTGATTGCGGATACCTAAAAGTTTTAAAGGGGAATAAATGCCACCATAAATAAATCACATCCATGTGTTAACGTGCTGACCAGGACATAACATCCCATGATAGTCATAACCTCGGTGAATGTTGATGATATCTTTAGCATCAACCTTTTGTTACAATTTGATAAATGGTTCGATTAAGATTTTTTGCATTATGTAAGTACACAAAGAACGAGAAATTAATGTTACATATTGTCTCTTTCTTAAAGCCATGATGTATGTTAGTCATCAATAGTCATCATATAAATAAAGCATCTTATAAAAATTGCCATAGCCAATGTAATTAATTCAATATTTTTTCAAACCGTTTTAAGAAAAAGCCCTTTGAAGTAGAAATATTCAGTTTATAGAATTTTCACGAGTGTCATTAACCATTGTTTTACTTTTATATGAAATACAAGAATGGTCAAATCCAAAACAATCATTAAGCTCCAAGACGACTAAGCGAAAGGTTAAGTTAGGATAGTATCACCCAGTCCAGTGCACACTGGTATAGGATTAGATCGAATATGGATTAACGACCTTCAAGAATCTTCAGATCACTCGCCTGTAAATTAATTGTATTCGCAATTGCCATTGAGTACGAAGTATTGTATAACTTTGTGAGAATATTAATAAAGGACCTAGCAACATAACCTTCTGTACACATAAAATTATTCCGTTACTGACTGGCTGAAAGACAACGCAGAGCCAAAACTATTGGACGCAAGAAGCT
Organism: Euclidia mi; assembly: GCA_944739405.2. NCBI lineage: Eukaryota > Metazoa > Arthropoda > Insecta > Lepidoptera > Erebidae > Euclidia > Euclidia mi. The sequence goes on from OX123202.2 coordinate 28,701,671, forward strand.
GAAATTGACAAAATAATTGTTCTTTGGGGAGCATAAGATTGTACTAAGGATCGGAAGGAAACGGTTTAATTAAAAATAATAATAAGCAGTCATACGGCCGGCTCCATCTAGAGAAATATAAAACAATTAAATAAGTTATGATAGTACCTATACATTTGACTAACACTGATTTGATCAAGAACTTAGCTCACATTCTTGTGGATTTACGTCACTAGCTCGGATAGTTACTAAGTAGCCCGGACAAAAGTGGTACGTTACCGACAATATTACTGGTGCAACACTGCACTGTGTAGTTTAACACCAAGACTGCCTCGTCTTATAAATTATTAGTGCAATATTGCACTAGTGCAATTCAGCAGCTAGTAACCCAACGAATTTCAAGATTGCCCCCTAATTATGTTGTATGTGAGTACGGAGTTAACACTCGAATGAATAAACGAGCAAAAGATATATAGGGTAATATTAAATTACGTTTTTAAATTCGCGGAAAACAGTTACAGGCGGCTGGCTCAAGATCAATCTATGTGGAGAGCCTTGGGGAGGCCTGTGCCATGACCTACAATTTCTACGCTGGAATGATGACGAAATTCTCTTGAATTTCGTGGTCATGTTAAAAGTCGTTTCATTAAAATAGTTTATCAAAATCCATGACAACATGTGCGCAATAGCTAGTACTGCGGAATTCAAGCTCGTATAACCTAGCTTTATGAACATAAGATAATAAGTTTACGAGGTCGTTTAAACATATAAACAGCTGCAGTTTGTTGTAGCTGGTTAGCTAGGAAAAGATTCTTGAAAGTTATTAAATACAATTCCGATTACACAGTTGCCGACTAACAACTATAACGTTCTTTGCAAGTAAAGATGTATGTATCCTTGCATTTAGGGTGTAATAGATACTTAATGTGATATATAATGTGTGCTATGATAATGAAATTAGAACAAAATATACAATGATCGACATAATGGTAATGTGAGAAGTAGTTAATTGCGAAACTAAGTGCGCAACTGTACATACATACATTGCCATAGTTGTGGTAATATAACGCGTGACCATCGCGTGACATATTTGTGCTCCTTTGGTGCGGTTACTTTCAAGTTTGTAGCTACTTTTAGATTCGTTTTTATAGAAAGGAATGCGATGTAATGCTGCCTAATTCACACACAAACACTTTCATCTGTATAAATACGACTGGTGTTACCTTTCTTAACTCGAAAATGAAGCATCTTTGTTGTTCTTAATTTAAGACTTATTAGAAAGTAAGTACATTTTAAAATGAATTGACCTATTCAAATAACATATATTATACCATATCCACCGTAAGTAGTGTTATAAAGGATTGATATTGTGCCTCTCGTCACCCTTTTCAAATAAAAGCAGAAACACTTTGGGTCTATAGAAGTCTATCTTTGGGTCTATATTGTAGAAGTATTTATAAGTTTAGATACTAAAAACTACCATAAACATAGTAAGTAGCTATAGCCATTTATTTATCTTGCCACAATATTAAAAAACGATAGAGTCTTATTGATTATTTATAATTTGACGTTATTCACTTTAATAGTTTTGCTGTTTGATTCTGGGGTGAATCAGGAACAATAAAATTTAGAAAAATAAACTTGCATGTCTGAGAGTTCTCCATAATGTTATCGAAAGACATGTGAAGTTTGCCAACCCGCACTTGGCCAGCATGGTGGGCTATGCCCTTACCCTTCTCATAGTGAGACGAGGCCCGTGCTCAGCAGTAGAACAGTATAAAGGGCTGATGATGATGATGATGCTGGAGGGACTATTCCTATGAAAAGTAGGTACATAATACCTGAGTTTATAATTGAGTGCGAGAAATATCTTATGCAGTTAGCCCACCCGGATGTTATCAAACCGAAGTTTCGGTACGTACTTCCTACCTTCACAAGATGTACGTAGGATGGTCTAAATACAACAAGTCGAAGATGGCTTGTACAAAGTGTACAATAGGTGTTATTTGAATGACAGGCGGGGCTAACCACGCCTCTAAAAGAACAATATGAGACACTGACTCCTACGCACCACTGTCAGTACGTAGTTTATGCATCTAACCTAGTTTATATTCTTGTGAAGCACTTTGAATATGAAAGCATAGATATGTGACTCATAGGTGAAGCTAAGAAGCTATAAAACATTTTGATTTGTTTGTATGTGACATAATTGGACGGCCTGTATGTCGGCATAAAATTATACTGCGGTTGAATCGTGATAGTTGTGCTGTAGTCTGTTAAATAATAATGATTTTGCGTTAATTAATGATCGCTACATTTCGGCCAAAAGTTAGTATACAAAGGCAATTAGTAGCGTTGTTAATTGAGTAATTTCTATTAGGGGTAATACACGAGTTAGTGTGTACGGTTGTGGGTCAATGAGTCGTGTTATTATATTATACTAAAGGACACCAGCAGCTACGCCTGCATTTTTTTTAATTTACCCGTTTTGGCCGATCCCGTGGGAATTTCGGGAAATCCCTTCTTAGTGCACCCCTACGGTCCCCATGGAACATACTAATTAGTAATAATAATTTTTCAAAATGCTCCAGTAGTACCTGAGATTAGCGCTGTCAACCAAACAAATAAACAAACAAACTCTCCAGCTTTATATGTTTATATTAGATACCATTGGACAATACTAATATGTAAACTCCAACTTTACTTACTTTGATATGCTTTATGAAAACCGTGCAACAGCACATAGACGATTAATTTATTAAAATGGGAGTTTTGGAACATACCCTATAGGATATTACAATCATAATATGATAAAAACTGCATAACACAATGATATGGTAAATCAATCATAACAACAGAGATATACAGCAAGTGTCAGTGAGACAGATGAAAGGTAAAGATTTGAGCGCACGTTCTCTGACCAAATCTGAGACGTAAGGAAAGACTGGGTCAAGAGTACTTAGAAAAACGCGGACGGGTACGCACTATGTGATGAGAGTAAATTAGCGCAAAAAGCAGGAGTCTATGTCAATCACTAAGGAAAATCGAGCCTTGGACTTAGTAAGCGAAACCCAAGTGTATCTATACTTATTTTATAACCCTGAAGAGATTAGTTGTTTGGTTGAATGCGTAAATCTCTGGACCTGCTGGTTCAGTTACAATAATTATTTCTGTGTCAGATAGCTCATTTATAGAGGAAGTGTTTAGACTTCCTCGCTAGCCTTAGCTTATAGCCTTTAGGCTATATTATAACACGCTATCAGCCTTGCGGAGCAGTATTCATAAATGTCGCGTGTGTAAACGCGGCCTTAAATTTTACTGCACATAATATGGCGTAGTGATTTAAGCGTCGATCTCGCCATTTGATAAAATGCCGAGTCATCTGGGCTCGATCTCCACTAGGAAAAACATTGAGTGATCAACAAATTGTTGTTTCGAGTCTTGTCCGTTGCTTTTATGTTTGTTAGTGTGCCCACAAAACATGCTTTATTATTCCTAGAGCGGAAGTGTTTTAAGACAAGAGACAACCAAAACAAAAAGTAACTTGGATAAATGCCATCTGTATGGCCACTCCACACAAAGCCTCTACTTTTTGTGTATATGTACACACAAAAAGTAGAGGCTTTGTGTGGAACCTGGAAATACCTTGGAATCTACAGACTATATGACATCATGACAATAAGAGACCCCATAGTCGTATCTCTGGATAAATAAGGCTCAACTTCTTAACATGAGGTTAAGCTCTTTGTACCTCCTTGTTCATACATACATACATAGGCTCACGCCTGTTGCCCCGAAGGGGTAGGCACAGGCATATTAAACGCCCACTTTTCGCCAGTGTTTTGATCCCACGTAATAGGTGGCGAGCCTATTGCCGCTTATTGGGACATTTTGCTTGCCAGAGCCTCGTCCGTTGATCGGCAGGTGCACCACTTGCAGGTGAGGTTGGCTTGGGACCCTAAGTTCTTGTTGGGAACCCTATGCACCCTAGGGTGCTTGTGCATCCTTGTTCATACTTGTTATTATTTCCGCACTAGATAAAATAGGGGCCAAATTGTGTTATTCGCATGTTCATTTACACTTCACCTCTTCCAAATAAGTATATATCATTTTCGCCGACATATTTGGGAGAAGATAATGGCGTTAGAAATACGAGAGTATACCGCATTATTTACATACTGTAATACGCTACTCACATTTTTGTTTTTCTTTACTATTATTTTGTTCTATAAAAGGTATCGTCATTATTTTTAAAAAAGAGCAGTTCGGGCCATTTACCAATTACGAACAAGAGTTTCGCTCAAGGAAAGATTTAAGGACATCGGTATTTTAACTGTAGCGTCTCAGTATATTTATGCCAGTGTTTTGCATGTGCGTAGGAATATAAATTCATATTCAAAGAATAGTGATATTCACTCTATTAATACAAGAAATAGACATAAATTATGTGTTCCGTATTTCCGTTTGTGTAAAACTCATAATTCCTTTATAGGACAAAGTTTACGCATCTACAACAAGATACCGATATGTATTTTAGACTTGCCGTTTAGCGCATTTAAGACAACGATTAAAAATAACCTAATGCAAAAGGCTTATTACAATTTAAATGATTACCTTAATGATAAAATATGCGCTTGGCAATAATCTGTTTTAGTATTCACATAATTATTGGGTAAGTATGTAGATAATATTAAAATTTTCATGACATGTAATTAAATATGATTCTATTCCCAATAAAATTATATAAGTAAATGATGTTTTTTGGAATCGCCACCACATCATTAGATGTCTTTCATGTCGTTAGATACTATTTATTTATTATGTTTAATTTTATTGTCTTGTACTCAATCAGTTGGGTCGGTGGTTGTATTTCAAAAGATATCACGTCAATTAAATATGGGTACTACATTTGTATTTCTTCACACGTTTTCACAAATTTATGCTATAATTAACATAACGTCACGCCTTTTATCCCCGAAGGGGTAGGCAGAGGTGTATTTCTACACCCACTTTTCGTCAGATATACTTTAGTCCCACGTAATAAGGGGCGAGCCTATTGCCGTACCGGGCACATTTCCAGACTCCGTGCTGCTACTGAGAATTTCGTGAAAGAAAAACCCAATAACACTGGCCGACCCAGGAATCTAACCCGGGACCTCCCGATCCCACGCGCGAGTTTTCCGTCTCTACGCAAAGATGGTATTTGGATCGTGTTATCCCTTAGTCGCCTCTTACGACACCCACGGGAAGATAGGGGGTGGTGACACTTGTATTCTATGCCGTCAACCACACGGCTGTATTCTATGCTATAATTAATGGTCTGGAAAATGGAGGTAATTCGCGGTCATGGTCAGTATACCAACAGATTGTTAATTTTATTACTGCCGGTTCGTATACCGTTGTCGTCATGCTCACTAAAATGTCATTTCTTGTGGTGGCGTCGTGTGTCGGGTCATCCCTGTCCCTCTGATATGGCGAGAGGGATGATGGCTGGCACATGCGTCATACTCGTGAACGGGTGCTACTTGCGATGACTGGTCGATGGCGGTCTTATGGGCTGGTATAATTTTTATTTATATTTAACTTCATCATTTCTATCATGGTTCTGAACATTTGCGCGGATTGCCAGCATTGTTAGGTGCATAATGTAAGTGGATGCTCCTGTTTCACCATGTCTATGTTCAGGAGGCTAACTAAATGAACATCAAAATTTAACTTGATTATGCTTGAGTATCATGTAAAGTAAATATATACAAGTAACATAGAAGGTATAACAGTTGCAGCACCTTACAAAAGTTTAATTGTTATGTATTATTAAAAACCTGGCGATGAAAAAGAGTGGTTCTTTCTCATGGTTCTACCTATTGCATTGCGAACGTGGCAGTAAATGTAAATGTAGAAGCATACAGTAATAATGTTTAAATTTGACGTTCATAAGTGTCACTTTGTGATCTAAAGGAATAAAGGATTTTGAGTTTGAGTTTGAGTTTTATTTGCAGTCGGAATAATATGTTATTTTCGAAAAACACAGGTACTAAAAATATTCCTGTTATACATAATTATATGCATAATAATTTAAATTAAGGATATTGTATTTCAACATGTGGAAAAGACTACTATTAACTAACTCATTTAACAAAATACTTGAGACGAAAATATACTCCAGTCTTTCTTCCAAGAAAGGCAGACAAAACAGTACAATATAGTTTCAAAATCAATTTAACGATCACTAATCACAATTACCAAGATCGGAAGTACTTCAACCAAGTTAGGGTAAAGGAAACCAATTTAAAGCTTTTGTTGCCTCTATGGAGTGGCAATCATACTAAAAGTAATAAAGTTTAAAATAATTTATATTAAAGCAGTTTATTATTGATAATCTAAAGTTAAAGTGTACAAGGCTGTCGGTAGCGGTCGAGGTGTGATTAAACTCTGCCGCTAATGCACTGTGAAACATCATTAACTCGTTATTTCTATGGGCTTCATTAACGACTTCGAGAAACAAAGATAAAAAGACAATTTGAGGGATACCTCGCTCTGTTGTCACTAAGGATGTCACACGGTCCACCGCTTTTTATATTTCTTCTATAAAACTTTTCAGATTGTTTGTTTTTCCAGCGAGAAAGGTTATTATAATAACAAAAGAGTTTTGCTATCAAAAAGAGTCATGATAACGAAACTAATTAGAATTAGGCAGGTTCCAATTTTGGCCTCACTAATGTATTTATAAAAAAAAAAAATGTAGTGTTAGAAATAGTATTAATTTTCATTTATTTTTTTATTGTGTTCACTGATATTTACTGTGTGAGGTTAAAATAAACATTTTCTTTTCTTTTCTTTTCTTTTCTTAAATTGTTTTTATTTCGAGCCCTCAAGAATAACTTACTTATTAGGTTTACTGCACAAACAAATTAACTTAAAAACCCATTCTTTGCCATGGTAAATATGAATTATAATTAGAAGTTTATTTCGTAATAAGCCATTAAATTTATTTAAGTGTTTTTCGAGGTTACTTTTAGATTAAATATTTTTTTTAAGATTGAATATGGTGTTTAACGGTAATCGTTGTTTGCTCAGCATGGTGAAATAGCCCCATTTCTTTTAACAAATTTCTGAATAACCATTTAACTTGGTCAATATTTAGGGTTATAAGTGCTCATGATTTATTTTTCACGTTGCTTCCTTCCATAACCACAAAGCCGATGGGGTCTATCGTTTTTTTGTGAAAATAAAATATTAAGCATTTAAATAATAAAATACAGACGACATTGACGATTGTAACTCATAAAAAGGAACACACACTGAATATGTAAAACTGGAGTGAACTCCATGACTGCGGTTTTTTTCCGGTTTGATGGGGATTTTCTGTGGAGTTAATCAGTAAATAGGTTTGATTGCACAAATGGCAATATGGTAATACGGTTTGCTACAACCCTATAACACTTCCCGAAATCACTGGCCAAGACCTTTAATTTTATTGCAGTTAAGCATCTTTGGCTTCACAAGGTTTTCGACCTCTAGTAATGAACTAAAATGTTTCCTAGATAGTTAGTTGTTTGCTGGTTTTTATTGTGGATTTTCATTTAATAGTGTATGACGTTAACACCATATTAAAACCCGAAGGATTAGGAGTGGTTATTTTACGATACCTTCAGCCGACGCCCATGATTCTTATTACACTGTATATGATATTGTGTTATAGTGCAATTTCTCTTAAGTATATCATACACTTAAGTATATCATACACTTAAGTATATCGTACATTGGTATACATAGCCGCTATACTATGAGGTCATAACGGAGCGGCTAAGTATATATATTATAGACACCTGCATGGCCTTAGGTAAATTAAAGTTCAATAAATTATTTATTTTTTGGATAAAAGATACCTAATCACATACAAATTGTTTTTAAATAAAAAAAAGACTTCAAAAAACACTAAGGAACTAAAAAACAAACAAGAGTCGGTGCCAGGCCAAGTATTTCTGATCTGCCTATAAAACCTCTACACTTTTTTATATAACTTTAGTTGTTGATAGAAAAGGTAGTTTGTAATTTAGTAACTTTTTGCGTAAGGGCTTGGCACTGACTCCAAAAATGTTTGCTCCGAAACCAATTATTTTTTGTTTTTTAGTTCCTTAGTGTTTTTGAAGGCTATTTTTATTTAAAATTATTTTTTAGTTTTTGCTTTTTAGTAGTAAGTATACTAAGAAAAAATAGTAATAGGTGGTAAGTACCTACTCTATCCTATGTATATATAGGTACATAGGATAGTATAGGTGGTAGATGATGGGGAGGCCTCCTCTTCCTTACGTGCCTCAATTCTGAAATAAAGACCTGTACCTTTCTGGCAATTTCAAGTATTTTTTTTGTTTTCAACTAACTTGCCTAAACACGACAAATCATCCAATACCAAAGTCTTTGCCAAGGCAAAACAAACGTGCCTAAACTCGATGAGATTGCCTTATTGTATTACAAAGATCCCATGGGCGCCTTCCTGCTCTATCATCAGAGTTTGGTAAACATTCAGCACTAAAGTCCATGTAAAGACGAATCAAACGAACCCAAACTCAATGGGATTGCGTCTTTGTATTACAAAGATTCCATGGTCAACTTCCTCCTCCATCATCAGACCATGGAAATCATCCAGCATCAAAGTCTATGTAAAGACGACTCAAACGAGCCCAAACTCGATGGCATTGTGTTGTTATCGTCAAATCGCTGTAAGTGTCCTTATAAAATTTGAGGAGTTCCTTAGATTTTTTCAGGATTCTATGATCAGATCCTGACCTGATGATCATGGGACCAACTAGAGGTAAACTCTTTCAAGCAAAACAAGAATTTTTGAAATCGGTCCAGGCATCTTAGAGAAATCGGGGAACATACATAAAAAAAAGGTTCCGACGAATTGAGAACCTTCTCCTTTTTTTGAAGTCGGCTAAATAACGAATTCCATCAATTAGAAGGAATGGATAAGCTTTGGAATTGTAGTAGAGTTGTGAAATATATTATATGTGCATCTATAAACACCTTATCGCATTGATATGAATAACAACCTTATCTCTATTATAGTATCATGTGATTGTTTTCTATTTTATTATATTCTTTTAATATATGTATGTAGGCCAAATGCTAATACACAGTAAGTATCTGATAATATCAGAATAACGCACACATGACCACTGATAAACATAGTATATCGCTCTTAAACCTTCTATTCATTAGAATTCTTGCGTTACTGACTAACTGACAGACAGACAATTCACAAGACAAGTCAAACTATGGGGTGCACCAAGCTGGAATTTAAGCGCTGAAAAAAAAAACGTTTATTTCTAACAGACGAAAGACATGAACAAACAAGACAATATGACAAAAAAAAGGTAGGTATAGGTTCTTTTGTGAGTGTAGGGAAGCACTTACTACGGAATTCAATATTCGAACTATAGATAGATCTGTAGAGTATTATATATCGATGCTGTAGATTTTAGATTCGTTTTTGACATAAGCTCCATACAAAATATGTCAAACACGAATCTCGAATCTCAAAATCCATGTATGGCTCGAATATTGAAAATGGCCGTAAGAGAGATTTTTTGGATTTGTTTAACCTAAGCGAGTAAAATAGTGAATGGAGCCGGCGGCGAAGTAGTAGTACCTACATACATTCTATAGATAAATTAAACCTGACTTATATAAGTTAGTAGATAAGGATCGAACAGTATCTCACACGTATACAGGTCAGTCGAGATTCGTATGTAAAGGTACATTTGCAATCGTATAACTAGACAATAATTATATACATTTCAGCAATTTTCCAACATGTTGACGAATTATACTCTGAATAAATACGTACATCCAATGAGTCTGCGTAGAATAAAACTGATAGTATGTGAAACTTACATGATCAACTAAGGTAATGTGTCAAATCTTATTTATCTTCAGAGGCAACCGTAACAGTTTTCATATGTATGCTTTTATGCAAACCTTCCTTTGAATAAAGGACGCGCAGACGCATAAACGACGCAAGTCCTGTACTTAATTACTTTCTACTATGTCGTCTAAACTGGAACTTGAATAATCAATATTATGTAGAGCACCTTGAATAATATCCTATTGTTTTACGCGGCAATAATCTAGAGGAGTACGTAACGGACTGCCGAGACGATGGTCTCGGATTCGATCTCCAGGTACCCCGGGCACAAACCTCTGACTTTTCAACGTTATGTGTGTATTAAAAATGTTAATTATCGCTCGCTTAAGGGCGGTTTCAGATTAGCGTTTTATACGCACGTATAAGCTCGTTTTTGGAAGCGTATTTAAGCGCGTATAGGCGCGCTTTTTGGCACACGCGCAACTCGCACGAGCGTTGACGCGCTTCTAAGCTCGTATAACTACAAGCCGTCAGAATCCATGTTGACACTGAGAAGACGTCAGCACCGTTTCGAGCGAACACACCCGTTTACGTGAGTTTGGTTTTTTGAAGCGCGTAATATAGCGCGCGTATAAGCGCGTATGCTGAAACGACCATATACGCGCAGAAAAATACGCTAATCTGCAACCGCCCTAAAAATGTGCCCGGTAGATGGCAATAGACTTACCTCCTGTTACATTGGGACCGAAACATAACTGGTGAAGTGTGGGTGTTTAATACACCTCATCCTACCCATTCGGGGATAAAGGCGTGAAGTTATGTTATGTTTTGTTCCGAATTCGTTACTAATCGTCATACGTTCATAACTTTAAAACTTTATGACTCAAGCAGATACCAAGGGACAAAATGATCAATTCAAATAAATTTCTTCCGGTCACGACTGACTAACAGATAATGCAAAGCCTAAACTATCGAAGAAGCTGGAATTTGGCATGTATGTTCCTTGGGGATTATAGGGGCGTTAAGAGAAGATTTTCGGTAATTCCTGCGCAATAAGATGGTAAAAAGGAGATCTGAATTTTCCTGAAACTATTCATATAAATGACATTCAAGCGGACGAAAGCTGACAAAAGCTAGTGTAAGTATAATACCGTAAATGATTTATTAATGATGAATAAGACAAGAATAAAACAAGAGGTAAATTGAATGCAGATCTACTCGATCGGTTGTAATCGGTTCATTTTCAATCTCCGTAAATATGACCACGTTTCCGTTTACCGCTCCAAATTACGATGGCTGCCTATCCGTGCACGACATAATCTACGTACGCTCACTACACTATATTCTATTTTAACATGTCCAAATGCCCCATCTTATCTATCCCCTCAATTTCAATATCTCTGCAGCAGCCATGATAGAAATCTCCACTCTTCCAATAATCTTCTTCTTCTCTGTCCTTCTCATACCATTACCACATACATTAGTCTCGTTCATTCGTCTTTCTACATCCAGGCTATTTTTCTGTGGAATGCACTCCCTCTCGAAATTAGGATGTCTTCTTCTCGTGAATATTTTAAAGCTAGTTTACGACGGCAGTTATTCGAACAATCGGCAGAATCATCTTCCAAGTATATTTATGTGTATGTATGTATATTATAAGTATATAAGTAGGATTATTTATGTATTGTAGATATGTACAATATTTATTTATAAGTTTAAATTATATGTATCTATGTATGTTTATACGTAATATTTTATGTATCTTGATTAGTAGTTTACATGCAGTTTTAGCACCCACCTTGATTTGTCTCTGCACCACCCAAAGGTTGACTGGTAGAGAATGCCTTGGGCATTAAGTCCGCCTTTATAAAAAAATTTTTTTTTTGCAAGAAGTCTTAAATAAATAAAAAAAACAAGAGGTAACTTCTATAGCTGTTATAAAAATATGGCGACAGGAAATGTAATTAAAATATTTTACTGTTATTGAGTTAACTATACACATGTATACGATGTACTCAAAATATCCCATGGTTTCGTTACATTCTAATTAAGAAGTATTTATAAAAAAAAAAAAAAACAGGTGCTAAACGTACACGTGGATTATTTTGTTAATAAAATAATTCTTTGGCAAAATTTTATAATATCGTATTGACAAACAAAGAATTAATTAGATAATAAACGTATTTAAAAATAAAGAAATAAGCTCAAAAACGTGCTAGAAAATCATCTTTAACACTTCGACCTATGTGTGAATACAGCTTAACAATTATTTAATCAGATTGCTCCCTTACTATTACGTGAATCATTACACAATTTATGCAACGACAAGTGCTAATTACGGAGCCGTGAGAAACCGTACACATACAATTATACTTATTGTATCGATCATGTTGTTTTTCTCTCCAAATTATCTGACATTTCGGATACCTCGAACCAATTAATTTTGGTTATCCTCTTTAAGTGCGACACAAGTGAATGTCAGTGTTGGTTTTGTGTTAACATTTCAATAAACAATTAAGTATTGCCATTCCATTTACCCGTCCCTATATTTAAAAACGAACTTTCCAATCATTTGTACTGTTTAATATTTCTTGATGTCCTTTTATGGTGGCTATTACAGTTAATCTAGGCTTGAATTTTTAAATTATGGCTATATTATTGTTGATTTACGTTTGCCGGTCTGGAGTAGGTCAATACTGTGTATGTGTTTTTAAAGACACTTATGTATATTTTTGCTGACAAGCACTGGGTTTATTTACGCAAAGCAAACAAATTGGAATATACTCGTAGAAGAAACGTTAAGATTTGCTTTTTCTTTTATTTAAAAGAGCCACACTAAGGCCGATTTCAATAAAATTCATTGGGCACCCACGCCTGCCCTATGCGAGGAAGGCTAAGATGGCAAGGATTTTACAAAGCATATTAATTCAACGGTCGCAAAGTATCAACCTCGAAGCAACAAATTGTAAAGCTTCTACATCATCACCAATATTTTTTAGGTTTGTTTTTATTTAAAACTGCACTCGAATCATAGATTCGTCCAGCAATTGCCAACTTCTTTGAAATTTTCCACTGCTATAAAATTAAATATATTTTTCATTATTATAAAGATAGAATGATTATAATAATTATCATTTTCTGCTCAATCTGAACTCAGCAAGAGGTTGCGTATTGATAGTAAAATAATTTAATTTTTGGCCCATTATAAACTATATTTGTATTATTGATTGACGTTGTACCTATTATCTTAATACAATTACATTACATCGGTGTAGCAATTATGTATTTGTATCACGCTTGTGCATGTAAATGATGGGTTTGTGCGCGAGGCAGATAATAGGCTTGAGCAACATAATTAACCCTAGATCACTAACCTTATTTTTCGACACTTATTACTAACCTTCGTACTTTCGACTACGGTATTTAATAAAGGGGACAATGGGTTTTATTTGAATTAAACATGCAAATTTTTTATTTTTATTATAAATTTATTATGTTCTTCTTATTAATTAATAAATTTATATAAACCAAAACGGCATATTTATTAAAAAAATCTGCCTTATAAATGAGATCGTAGGTTTTATGGCAAAGTAACAATGGTAACATTTTAAAAGATTTTTTTAAAGTATTATTTTAAAGTAAATGTGAAAAATAATTTTCAAATATTAGAAATAACGAATGAAATAAAGTAATGAACCAAACATTTTGGTAAAAATCTATCAAGTTATACATTTATGACAAACGTCAAGTTTGTGCTCCCCGCACAACGATTTATTGCTCTGGGTGCAACTACTTTTAGTCATCCTTCGCTTTGCGGAAGGACACAAGGCTTATATTTTCCTATTTTAGGTATGAGGTACATCAGTCGCATTGTTTTCGCAAACAAAATAAATAAACAAAACAAAAAAATACGCAAAAGTTCACCAACTAAATAAGACAAAATGTTACGTTAATACTAACCTTCGTCGATGCGACGAGCTATGGTTGCTGGAACGGCGCTCACGGTGCCCCCCACACTCAAAACACTACCGTCAGTCGGGGGCCAACGGGTCAACTGAGATTAGCTAAAGTGTGGAAGCAGTGCGATCGCGCGCGCAAAAGTTAGCACGATTTAAACAAACCCGCGTAGTCGAATCGACGAAGGTTAGTAATCTAGGGTTAAAGAGATATGTAATCAATTATTATGCTAACTATACATGTCGTAGTACAAGCATGTTAGCTGATTATCATGTGGCAAGCTAGCCGTGCCGGCCGGTTTCATTCACTATATCACGTCCTTTTAAACCGCGCTGTTCGTCGTTTTGGCATCGCTTGCACATTTGCTTGATTTTGTTTCCTGTTCGCATTCTTTTCTTTTTGTCAAGCTTCGAAGGGTCGTAATATAATGTCACATAACCCATAGTCCTTATAAACGGAACTATCATATGTATACAAAAAGATTTTCAAATGCCATTGGCAGTGTCAGAGTTTATTGATGCGTTCAGACGCACAATTTCTTCAGCGTTATTATATTCATAGTACATAGTATATACTTCTGACGAAAATAGCTTAATCTAGACCAACATTGAAGTCGCACTAACTCATAGGTATGGTGCTTTTATTAACAGCTTGTGCAAGATATGAGGTGTGAATATAGGTAATATTTGTTAATACATACTGAAACAGAAGCTTTTAAAAATATGAGTACCTATTGTAAGTTATAGATTCAATTATCTTTTATATTAAGCAGTATATTAAAATTATGGACCGTATAAAATGCCAAAACATATTCAAAGTAATTCAGAGTAATGTAAGCCCTTATCCAAGTAAAACGGAGCCAAGAATTTCGGCATGACAAATTGTGTAATGAAAAATAAATATGGATCAATAAATGCGAACATTACAAATTATGTTGCTTTGAGATTAAATGACGTGGCCGCATATTTGCGTGCACTAATTTTACAAGAGTGCGTCGCCTCTGTCACATCACTGGCGACATTGTCGCTGAAACAAATATCTTGGGAATTGGTCACAGTATCGTTTTAGAACTATTCTAAGACTTGCTTGAAATGTGCAACGATGACAGCCGTGTTGGTCGTTAACTAATTATTTAAACAAATAGGTATTACATATTATTTCATAGAATAGAATAACTGATATGAATTTTATTAAGTTTTTGTAATACAATATGTTGATCTGCATTTGTAAAATATTTAAATAATACAATATAGACAATATATTTATTCACCTAAAATTATTTCAAGCAGTGTGCGATGATATAAAACCTTATCTTCATTAAATGTTACTTATATAGTAAAGCAGAATAAACTGTTGACTGGTGCAAAATAGGATTGCACAGTAGGTAAATATGCCTGTGTGTGTTAGGTACCAGCAATGCCAGTTTGCGGCGATCAGCTGAGCAGCGGCGGAGGTCAATATATTGAGCTGATTTATTAAATGTATGGTTACGAAAAAATAAATTAAGATTTAGTAAGTTATTTTTTTATGTATTTGTATTCAGTTATAGTAGTATATTCAACCCTGAAAATATTTTGCAAATGCGTATCAAACACGGTATAGTAATTGTTCTCTGTATAGCTTAAGTTATTTCTAACATTGGGAATAAAAATTTGGTGAATAACAAACAAATTAAACTTGCCTTCCATCAGCCGATGACTGTTGATGGATAGCGAAAATTCCTTTAGTTTTGAAATAAGATTTTATTTATGAATTTCTTTTTCTAACTACCATAATACAGGCTCTACCTCGTTTGGGGTCAGATGACCTTATATGTGTTGTCTAAGAACTTATCCTAACAAATAATATAGATATACATTTTACAGTTTCTATTATTCATCAATGTTCGATTATTGATTTTAAAAATGCCCTCATTAATTCTTGACTGCTGTAACTCAACGCGTGGGCTTACTAATTATTCTGTATTTACCAACTTATAGTATACATAGGTACATTTGTCCGAGGCATATCCCGCTGAGCCTTTAGTAATTCCAGGGCAACACATAAAGTGCTTAGCTAACTTTAAATACAGATTCTTTCTACCGAACCGGCTAACTCTTCGGCTTCCCACTGACGGAAGCAGGTCTATTCAATTTACGCCCGTTCTCCACTGCATTTTTATTAGTTTAGTATGGACGTACGTATGTTATGCGATGTCGAACATATTCCGAGCAATTACCCAAAATAGTATTATATAATATAGTTCGTGGTGACGGATTAAGAATACGGCATGTCACTACCCCATATCATCCCATGGGTGTCGTAAGAGCCGACAGAGAGAGCATATGCAGAGAACAGCACGGTAAGAGAAGGAAAACTTGATACAACCCCTACACCAACCCGTTTGACCAGCGTGGTATAGTAGGCCAATTTCTCCTTTCAAAGGAGAGGTCTAGTCCAGAAGTGGACTGTTAAAGGCTGATGATGATATTACATGTCAAGGAACAACCTTCAGGGAAATAGTGGTAGAATGTTTGTATTCCACCATAGGCTTAAGTTATGTATCATAGTAAAACGAAATGTATTATTACAGTAATTCTGGAAACATTCGCTTGTGCTGCTGTTGAAAATATCCGCCGTCTAAATATACATAAATCTGGATCAATTTAACGCAGACAGCGAGCTTATTAATTGGGACCGTATGCAAGCGCATGAGAACATTGACGATATTGTTTGCGACTACACTAAGGCGTTAACTTGGCTATTTGATCTTCATGCACCAATTAAATCTAGGGTTATAAAAGAGTTACCAGCCCCTTGGCTCACCTGCAATGTTAATTTTATGATGCGCTTACGAGATTCCGCTCTTAATAAGTACCGGCGCACTAAAAGTGATACACACAAAGAATATTATAAACAGCTAAAACACCAGGTAGAGGTCGCAATTTTTTATGAGAAGAAGTGTTACTTTGCAGAACACATTAATCAACAAATTAAAAATCCTAAACTGCTTTGGAAAAACCTAAAATCAAAGGTAATACAACAACACACATTTGAAGTACCATCGCACCTTAATGATCCTGTCGTAATAAACAAACACTTTTTAAATGTTCCTGGAGATTCTAATATTTCCATGTCTGTTCTTACATATTACGAATTCAATAGGTTTGGATCTGCTGCTTTTAGTTTGAAGCCGGTAGAACCATCAGTAATTGCTAAGATTATTAATGGACTTAGGTCTAATGCTGCAGGCGTTGATGGAATAACTCGTGACATGCTTACGATGTTGACGCCAAAAACATTAGATATTATAACATCGATAATTAACAAATCTATCCGTGACGGTAAATTTCCAACGAAATGGAAAACAGCAGTGGTTAGACCTATACCTAAGAATTCCGAAGTAGCTGATGTTAAGGATCTCAGACCAATAAGCATTTTACCTTGCCTCTCTAAAATTTTGGAAAAGGTAGTGGCGGCACAATTGACTATGTTTCTCGAAGGTAACAATATACTGCCAGAAGCTCAATCAGGGTTTAGGAAACACCGTGGTACTGCAACTGCTATTATTGATGTAATTGATAATGTATTAGCAGCCCAGGACGAAGGAAAGGGTACAGCCCTTGTTCTATTAGATTTTTCAAGGGCTTTTGACAGTCTAAATATTTCATTACTTTTATCCAAATTGACGTTTTATGGTTTTGATACAAATACAGTGAAATGGTTTAATTCATATCTGAGTGATCGCTCTCAATATGTAGAATTATGTAATCCAGACAAAGGCTTGGCGCGGTCGACACTTTCTGACGTCACTAGAGGAGTGCCACAGGGTTCGGTTATTGGTCCTCTTTTGTTTATATTGTACAGTGCTGATATTACTAATCATATCAAATACTGTAAATATCATATCTACGCGGATGACGTACAAGTATATTACTCGTTCCATCCTAATGATACGCGAGCAGCGATAGAAAAAGTCAATGAGGATTTGGAAGGAATTTCTAAGTGGGCCAAGTCTAACTCTCTCATTCTAAATGCTAGCAAAACTAAATTTATGATCTTGGGGTCTAAGCATCAGCGCAGGTTAATAAGTAGCCATAACGCTACAATTTGTGTTGAAAATAAAAGCATTGAGAGAGTTCATGAGGCTCGTAATCTTGGTCTGTTAATCGATGATGAGTTACGTTTTGAAAGCCATATCTCCAGTATAGTCAGAAACTGCTTTTACCGTCTAAAAGTCCTTTACAAAATTCGTAATCACTTGGACGTCCCGCTACGTGAGCAGCTCATAGACTCGTTAATTCTTTCCAAGTTTAATTACCTGGATACCGCTTACGGACCGAGATTGCTAGCTAAAACTGCTAGTCTTATTCAGAGAGTGCAGAACGCATGTGCTCGCTTTTGTTATGGCATACCGCCTAGAACTCATGTCACTCCGTTTTTCAATACACATAACATTCTTAAAATGTCATATAGACGAGAACTTCACTTGGCAACCCTGCTATTTGGTGTGATTAATAACGGAGTGCCGCGATATTTATCTGACAAGTTAAACTGGATGAGTGATAACAGTAAATACTCAAAAAGAGCGACCTCTGTACCCTTGCGTGTTCCGACTCATAAGACGACTGCCTTTCGCGGTAGTTTCAAGTACAACGCAACTAAGTGTTGGAATAATTTGCCGCCGCCGATTCGCTCTTTAAACAGTGTGCTCAGCTTTAAAAGGAAACTCAAATATTTGTTATTGCAAAAACAGAAAACTTGCTCATAATCGAATTTTAAATTGATGTTTTATTAATCATTGCTAGATTGACAGGCACTTAGTTATTTATTATATTTTAATTTAGTTTATTTTAAATGAGTAAGCAAGTTGTATCCTATTGCAAAGTTCATATAATCGTAATATATAGTTATTTTTTATTATGGTATTATTACATATTATAATTCAAATGACAGTATTATAATTGATATGTTATTATTCTATTTTTTGACATCATATTATTGAATTAATCTTGATCTATTTGACATCTCTTTATTTTTTACACTGGACCAGCGATATAATCTTATTAATCTACGTATATTTTGACATACCTACATATATATATATATTATTACCTAATTTTATTTCCTGAACTGGCATTCCTATTTCATTTTTTCATATATCCGTATTACTTGTATTTTAGATTTAGCCAATATCACATTTAATCTTGATCTATCCCTTAACTGACATCTATTTGACATATTTTTGTTTTTTACACTTGCTTGACCTGCCCTATAATCTTATTAATCTACGTACATTTAGACATACCTATCTATATAATTATTACCTACCTAACTTTATTCACTCAACTGACATTCGTATTTTATTTTTATTTTTTATTATTTCATATATCCGTATTACTTGTATCATAGATTTAGCCAATATCACATTTTTTGTATTGATCAATCAGACACATAAGACTACTAAGTATCTAAAACTATTTGACCCGCTAGCTACATAGAGGCGCCAGCTGAAAATCAGCGCTGCAATTAACATTGCAGCAATATGCTGAGCTGCTGCCTTTTTTGACACACAATACCGAGCCTAGCATTACCTGCGGAAATATGTTTAATTTTTCAATCATTGTATTACATGTGTTTCTTGACCGGCCGCTGGCTGCTTACATGTAGTCGTTTTCTTTGATGCTTAATGTCCCACAGTAAGTCTGGAAAATATTGTTTATGTAGTTTATCTATAAGTGCCTCGCTAGCTAAAATGTAACTAAACCTTAGTATAAACATACCCAGACAGTTTAAATTGTGACATTGCAGCGTCAAGGCGCCTACGCGGCCAGTGAATCTTGACATTTTATATAGTAATAATTTTGGAATGCTTTCTCGTTCAGCGAAGCCCGCGCGTCATTTGTACTCACGCCGATGCACTATATTTACCTTTATTGTTAACCTACAATAACATACACAGAGGTCTATTTAATATTAAATGAGTACCTACTACATAATAACAAATATTATCTAAGTGACATATTATTATACACATTACCTTGATTTGTCCGGTATATCTGCGTTGTAAAGTCCTGTGCATCGTGCTTTGAATAGCCACTTAGCTGCATTAATGTATAGATTCCTACTTCGTCTATTGTAAGCGGCATGTAAATGAATGAGTACCTATGTTTACGATCAGCGATCAATGGGCAATGAGTGCCGGGTGCAGGAGACGTGCGCACTGTCTCGGCGCTTAAGCCGCTAATGCCGTTGCCGGCTGTCGCGTGTCGCCTGCGGCCTTCCTGTGTGTATTATATGTGGGTCAGTATATGTATTGCGTTCTGGGCGGTTGGAATGCGCGCGCGCTCGCTTTAAAATGTTACTATGTACCTATTTATAGTCTAATATTTTTATTTTATTTTGACTTTGGTTTATATGTTTTTTATTTTTATTTTCAATTTAATACTTTTATGTTCTCAGGATTTTATAGTATTTTATTTTTTTTTCTTTATTGTGAAAATTATGAACTTTTAATTAATTTGTAAGTATTGTGTGTTCAAAATAAAGATATTATTATTATTATATTATTATTATTATTAAATAAAAATTGAAATGAATGAAATGAAATGAAAATTGTTTATTTTGACATACACGAAATATAACATACAAATATTATAAAGAGAGCCACATAACAAAAAAAATTAAATCAAATAGTAACAAATAAAATAAATGGCGTAGTTGAGTTTATCTGTCTCAATGTTATTGTGTATTTGAGAAAATATTTTGACACCAATAACATATTAGTTGATACTATACACGTCCTACAAAAAACCAATGACCTTAAGTGTGTTTGCGCTATCGTCTCAACTTGAATCCACTAATGAGCTATTTTTCATCATACGTTTAGAAGTTTTATCATTTAGATTCCCATTCATTCTTGAACTTGATTGCTATATAAGACATCAATCTTCAAACAGTAATAAGCCAAAATAATCTCAATAGCAAACAACCAACTATGAACACAACACGACGCACCATATTTATATCATTGACATACATATATGCCTCTACTTACCCCTACAGCGATAAACAGGCGTGAACGTAGCAATCAAATTATCTCCACATTTTCTTGTTTGCCAACAGAGCAAACGTCAACGACATCACGGCATATTTCACTCAATGCGTTTAACAACGTGTGTTTACTGAACATGCGTACGCATATGAACAGTGAAGGATGGATGCATATATGAGGGTTAATAATATTTAATAATAATAATATACCTATATTTGTACTAAGATCAAAGATATAAAACATACACACAAAATAATAATCCGATAAACAAAAAGTACACCGAACCTCCATGGCAAATTAGGCTGCAAAAAGATATCTCAAAGTTAAGATCAGACATAGGTAGGCTTACGCAATATCTTAGAGGAAATAGATCGAAGAGATTACAAACGAAAGTAGGAAAAATACTTACAAATAGCAAGGTACACACACGAGACTTGATAATAAAACTCTAGAAGAGCACCTTGATACACTCAAACAGAAGCTGTCACTTAAAGCGCATAGATTATCTAGATATAAAAAGGCATTACAACAAAAGCAAGAAAATAAACTGTTTGCCACAAATGAAAAGATTTTCTACATACAAATGAAGGCAAATAAAATAGATGATAACATAGATAATAGTAACCTAGGCACAACAACTAGAGAACAAATAGAAGAATTTTTGTCAAATATTTGGGAAAAAGATACCAAGCATAATAATTAAACACCTTGGATAACGGAAGAAGAAAACAAATGGGCAACAATGGAAGAAATGGAGTACTTAGAAATAGTAGATAGAGACATAAAAACAGTTACGGCAAAACATCATAACTTGAAGTCGCCAGGTATCGATAATATACATAACTTTTGGCTGAAGAACTTACATTCACTACACCAATCTATAGCTAACTGTTTCAATGGCATCATACTTAAAAAGCAGTCTTTACCGCCATTCCTAGCAACAGGAATAACTTATATGATCCCCAAGACCAAACACTCACAAGACCCCTCACAATACCGACCTATCACATGTCTACTAACACTGTACAAAATATTTTCAGCCACTATTGCAAATAGAATCAATTCACATATTGAAAATAATGATATTATAGCAGAGGAACAAAAAGGATGCAGGCGCCACCACAGGGTCTGTAAAGAACAACTTATAATAGATGCCACTATACTAAGACACGCTAATGCAAAGAAAAGGAACCCATATTGTACATATATGTAGACTATCGTAAGGCATTTGACAGTATTCCACACTCTTGGCTTATCAAAATATTAAGTATTTACGAAATTAATCGCAACATAATAAACTTTTTAATAAGGCTCGCCACCTATTACGTGGGATCAAAACACTGGCGATAAGTGGGCGTTTAATATGCCTCTGCCTACCCCTTCGGGGAAACAGGCGCGAGTCTATGTATGTATGTTTTATCATCCATGTCGATTAAATGAGCTACTACTAACTAACTGACCACTGACACTGAGTCTCTCCGCTGCCGAATCGTACGAAACCAGTGCGGAAAGGCCAGGGAAAGGAAAACCGTGATTTAAACTTTATAGTAACACATCAAAAAATATTAAGAAACTTATTGATATTACAGCGTCATTTAGCAAAGACATTGAAATGCAGTTTGGATTAGACAAATGTAAAATCTTAAATATTAGACAGGGAAAAATAGAGCCAGGTGATCATACAACACAAGAGGGGGAAATTATAACAGCCATGGATACAAATGAAGTGTATAAATATCTGGGTTACCAACAATCGAAACTATTAGACCATTCAAGACTTAAAACACTACTTACTGAGGAATTCAAAAACAGATTAATCATGCTTTGCAAAACTCAACTAACTGGAAAAAGATTAATCAAAGCTATAAACACCTATGCCTATATTAACCTACTCTTTTGGTGTAGTAAAATGGCATAGAGATAATAGGATAGAGTGGCAGAATAGTACCTAACTCAATACTGTGTCGTGTCCGCCGGTGGGAGAGAGAACGCAACAGTTAAAGGCCCGCTGCATCTCTCTCTCTAACAGTACATGCACAACATCAACATTGCGCAATGGCGTGCTACCTGTAACAATTGTTTATATCAGTTTATCAGTAATCAATAGTTTAAAAATATATACACTTTTGTGTCATTTCAAACTATCTTCGTGTATCAATAAATACAACTTTTAAACCTTTAACTGTAGCGTTCTCTCTCGCACCGACGGACACTCATTGGCCCCACTCTGGCACTCTATCCTTTATATCTCTATGTAAAATGGTCCCAAACAGATCTGAAAGGTCTTGAAATTAAAACTCGTACTATATTGACCAGAAATAACTTATTACATCCTAAGTTAGCTGTCGAGCGAATGTCTCTGAAACGTATAAAGGCGATAGAGGTCTAATAGACATAACTTGGCTGTGGAAAAAGCAGGTTACAAATCTTAGGTCATTATTGAATTATTGTTAGCAATGATATCAAATTAACCCCTCTTCATTTAGCAGAAACATCTAACACCGCAACGTATTTAGGTACTATTCAATCAGATCCAGAAAACTGTCGACTAGATCAATGGAAAAGCAAAGTGCTACATGGTCGCCACCCGCATGATCTACAACAATTGCACATCGAATTCATCCTATTATTAAATTTATATAAGCCTCATAGGTGGTAACAAATAATTGAAATTCTCATAGTCAAAGTCTAAGTCAAAGTCAAACCAAAGTCAAAATCATTTATTCATTTAGGCCACAAAGTGACGCTTACGAACGTCAAAATTTAAAGTTAATTACTAGATGATTCTACATTTACATTTACTGCTACGTTCGCAATGCAATAGGTAGAACCACGAGACAGAACGGGCAATAAAACTCGTGGCCACTCTTTTTAACTGCCAGTATAGTGGTTTTACATGTTATCTTTGTAAAATTTGGAGCTGCAACTGTTTCACATTGTGAGTTTTCTACTATTGCAAAAGTTAATAGTTATTGATATTATACTCAAGCAATAAATTATGTTCATTTAGTCATGGAAGTATAACAAGTTTAGTGAGAAAAATATTAACTCCAAGTAGCGCAAAGCAAATGGAGAAACCTTTCTTACTTTATTGTATAGAGGCAACTTAATGTAAAAGTGACAAATTTAATCGATTTCGATATTTTTAATCTTATAAACTATTGTGTATAGTGTAAGTGTAGGTATGTATGTGTAAGGGGTGTGTATGCGGATGTTTGCGTGTGTGTAAGTGTATATGTAAATACATAATTATGAGCGTATGAGAGTATTATTTAATGTTATTGTATTTTTTTTTCAAGAAATATTGAGTTAATTTCCTTATAGCAGTTCTTCGGTATTACGGAAGGTAAGTTTTTGAAGATAATCTTTTAATCCATTTTTGTTTTTGAAATTTAGTTTTAGAATGTATTTTAGTTTCCTATTTATATTATTATAAAGTCTAGTACTGGCCACGAACTAGTGTCGTTCCGCGAATGAAGTTTTATGCGGCTCTTAAGGAAAGATTTTGTATTTTAATCTATCAATTGGCTCCGAAAGAGGACGAGATGAGTGCTTACGCAGAATCGACATAAGGACATAAAGCTGTCTGACCGTCAGCATGTTCGATTCCGCATATAGTTGAATTGTAGGATATCTAAGTGGCCGTGAGAAAATAACTTTAAGGACCATTCTTTGTGCACGTTCCAGTCTCATAAATTAGCATTCAACGGCTGCACCCCAAGCGGGTATACAGTACGTTAGGATCGATACACTCATTTTAACGTATCCATGTCAGCACATCTTCGTAATTTTTTGAAGATATAAATAAGTTTGCGTGTCCTATTGGAGAGTGTATCAAGGTGTTTATGCCAGTTCAGATGCTGGTCGATATATACACCTAAATATTTAACACTCCTTAACTTACTTATGGGGATGCAGTTACACGGAAAAATACGATCACATACATGGACATTAATAATCAGAGAAGGTGAAAGTAACAAATTAGACTTTATGACAAAAGCCATATAACATGTTTTACTGAGGTTTAGCGAAAGTAAGTTATTCTTCAACCATACCATTACATTTGATAAAGCTACCTCGGCATGTTTATAGCATTGGACCCAATCTCTTCCTTCAACCAGACGACAAGTGTCATCTGCATACGTAATCACTTTACAGTTTTGTACAGGCAGGTTACAGAAATCATTGATGTAGATAAGGAAGAGATTAGGCCCTAAAATACTATCCTTCGGCACACCGTATGTAATCGAAAGCTCAGTACTCTCATGTTGCCCGATTTTTGTCACTTGAGTTCGGTGCGTCAAGTAATCCCTGAAAATATCAAGAACTATTCCTCGGATTCCAATTCCCTCTATCTTCATTAGAAAGTTTGAAGTCGAGACAGTATCAAAAGCCTTACTTAAATCTAGGAATACACCTAAGCTCTTTCGCCTACAATCAAGGGTCCTAGCGAAGATTTCAGACAAGATTATTAGAGCATCTTCAGTACTTGTGCCCTTCCGAAAACCAAACTGATTGCAAGATAATACATTATTAATTTCCAGGAACTTCAGTAAATTCTTATTCAAGACGCGCTGTAAAATCTTTGAAAGAGCAGGAAGAACAGAGATAGGTCTACAGTTGTTTAAGTCTTCTTTTTGGCTAAACTTATGAATTGGGTGAACTATAGCCTTTCTGAAAACTATTGGGAAGATACCGCAAGAAATGGAAAGATTACAGACGTGAGTGATAATAAGCACGAGAGTTTTATGCGTGGCTTTGATAACACTCGTAGGAATGCCATCCCAACCAGTCGCAGAGTTTGATTTGAGATTCAAAACAATATTCTGGATCTCCATTTCTGTGACAGGAAGAAGACGCATGACGGTTGACGCATATATGACGGAATGTGCGTCGAAAATCGCCTTCTCCTTGATTTAAGGATAGTTTTACTTTCACTTTTCGATCCTTCTTTAACATAAAAATCGGTGGTAGAGCATTTCCGTCTTTGAGGTTTTCCATTAAGTGTGATTTTGCCCCAGTAAACTTATTTTTAGTGACTCGATTGACCAATCCAAGCCAGTCTATGTAAGCTTGGATGTTTTCAAGCTTACTAACTTATATGATGTTCAGCTTGTGTTTTGCCTATCAATATGTATCTTTCGTCAAATGTGCGTCCGAGCTTTTTGGTAAGCTCTCTAGTGGAGGAAACAGCACTGCAGTAGAGGAATGCGACTTGATGCTATATTTTCTTTCTATGAATTGATGTAAGACAACACGACAATGGAGCAGCCCGAAGTGACATTGTAAGGCAAGTTTATCACCCTTCCACGTTCCAGTGCGGTTTCGTTACGTCCAGTTCGATCTCATCTTTAAAGCTATGTATAATAATGTTTATATTTGATTGGAACACGAACCAGGCCCGATTTGACTTGAAGCCGTCTTTTCACCGTGACGGATCGGAGAAACACGGTCCAATTGCACCGGACACTCACCGGCTCTAACTGGCTAAATGTCATCAACTCCACTAGGAGATGTCAACAGGGTTAGGTTGATATCAAAGTTTATGTAGCCATGTTTAACTTGAGGACAAGTTTGGTGAATTATATATTTTAAACTGAGAAGTGGTTTTTCGAAAATATTGTACTAGTTAGCCCAATATTTTTTATAAATGTACGACTTTGCAAACAATAACCGCTTGCAAAGTCATAAAGCTTATTAGTCTCAAAATTTGAGGATCAAAACTAGGTTTGATTTAAAAGCTTGAGTCAATCTTTATTAAAGTACTTATGACTTTAAAGTATATAAAGCGAATCGAAGAATATTCACAAGTAGCGGAAAATATGAGTATCCAATCTGCCAAATCTTCTAGTTTTTAAATCAATTGGGCCTAAAGCCGACAAATTTGGACAAATTATGATTTATATTACAAAAGATAATCATTTACTGTAAAACAATATGCTTTAACATAAAATCGATATTCACACGAAGGGCTTAGTGCCTCAAAAGAAATACGGAGAGGTTCATTCAATTGCCATTTTAATATTCTTTTTTTCTAGAATATTCAGCTTTGCAATTGCACAATGCGGAACAATGTTCAGAACTTGTAGCATACGTGTACCGAAGCAAAGAAAGCTTTTCAGACTTCATCCTGGCGACAACTTGTTGTGTTTTTCCGCAAATTGGCAGCCAAGGTTTAACTCAATCTTCAGTACACACATATACACTTATTACAAAGTCCTTCAAAATTCTGAACGTATGCTCCGTTCGTTTCGAATATCGATCCAGTATTTTTTCATTCGTATTGTATGGGTTTACTGATGCTTCAACATAAAGCTCCTTTAGAATGCGATAAATATATTGGGCTCTTTGTAAGACAGTATAAGAACCATTCTGCTTGCTTACGTTTTCTTCCTAACATTTCATTCGCTCATGTGCCCACCAATATTATTTACGCGCGGTAAATATACGAGTGTTTATTTAAGTCACTGTTTTGAAGATTCGCATAATTTGGTATTAACTTGACTTCGTATGACAACAGTTTTAATGGTTTGCTAGGTAATCAGGTAGATGAGTATTATCCCTACTAATATTATAAATTCGAAAGTGTGTTTGTATGTA
Source organism: Euclidia mi (assembly GCA_944739405.2). Classification (NCBI taxonomy): domain Eukaryota; kingdom Metazoa; phylum Arthropoda; class Insecta; order Lepidoptera; family Erebidae; genus Euclidia; species Euclidia mi. The sequence continues at coordinate 28,729,111 of OX123202.2, forward strand.
TGTTCCGTTTTCACGCTAAAACGGCTGAACCGATTTTGTTGAAATTTGACATAGAGACATACTGGACCATGAAGACGGACATAGGCTACCATAAGATGCAAAAAATAAAGTGGGAGGGAACGTAGGGAGCCTAGACGTTTGTTCGGCACAAATTTACCTCTTGGAAATAAGAACGCATTCTTCTTTTGTTTTGAAATATTTATTTAGCGTGGTACTGAATAATTATGTAACTGGCAGGTGCACTTTGATGAATAGTGTTGTTTAGTTGTGCATTGCGCATATCGGATAGTTAAAACAATATATTTATTATTTTATTCGTTTTATATATTCATTATTATTTATATTATTTTATATATTTATACTTATATTTAATATGTCATTTAAGGATTTTGACAGTGACAGTGATGACTTTTGCTCAGTGAGTAACGACAATGATAGTTTCATTAGTGTCCCTTCTCTAGCAGATAATCTGCAATCTTCATTTTCTGATGTTCCCAGTAATTTGAATGTTGTCCATATCAATGCACAGAGTATTCCGGCCCATTTCCCTGATATGCTGGCAAACTTTGACTGTAAGAACATCCATGTAATTCTTGTATCCGAATCATGGCTTAAGCCATGCCTTTCTTCTGCCTCCTATTCTTTACCTGGCTTCCAGCTAATTAGAAATGACCGAATTGGTAGTGGTGGCGGGGGTGTTGCCATTTATCTCCGCTCTTATATTGATCTTTCAGTGGTAAGCATGTCTGCACAGCCGCCTCCACCCAACGCTGGTGAGCATCTCTTCTTGGAGGTTAAGCTGCACCACACCAAAATCCTTCTTGGTGTCTACTACTGTCCCTCTTTGCGTTAAAAGATTTTCCCTTTGAAAATCTTTTACTAAATTTGTCTCCTTCTTACAGTCATACTATAATTATGGGTGACTTGAACACTTGTCTGCTTAAGAAAGACTTAAGCTCTTCATCCCTCCATTCTATTTCAGTTTCCAATAATTTACATATTCTTCCCCTGAATGCCACCCATAATTTTCCTAATTCTACTCCTACACTTCTAGAACTCATCTTCGTCTCATCACTTGGTCATGTTGCTAAGCACGGCCAATTTGATGCAGATGTATTTTCTTATCACGATCTCATTTTTCTCTAGTAACAAAGTCCTACAAAGTCCGTCCTCCTAAGGCTAAGTCTAGAACTCTATTTCTTCGCAATTTTAGTAGTATGGATAGCGATCTCTTGCGTCAGGACGCCAAAACTATAAATTGGCAACCGTTACTTGATGCAAAATCTTTGGATAGCAAAGTTCAATTGTTTGAAAGGAACATTATTGACCTCTATGACGTTCATGCACATATCCGATCCATAAAGCTAAAACACGCACCTTCGCCTTGGCTTACTACAGATATAAGCCTACTTATCTATAAAAAAGCAGCTGCAAAGTCCAAATATAAGTCTAAACCAACGGAGCTTCATAAAAAAAAGTATAAAATGATTAGAAATAACTGCAATAGGGTGTGTAGGGATGCACAACGCCGACATATCCATAATTCTGTTCAAAACGGAGATCTAGCGAAAGTATGGAAATTCCTTAGATCATTAGGGGTTGGAAAGCAAAGTCAGAGTACAAAATCCTTCAATATTAATATCAATTTGCTTAACAAGCACTTCTCTGCTTCGTCCAATTTTGATAGGACAATAAAAACTAATACTTAAAATTGCCTTTCGTCGCTTTCAACCCCTGATCACCCTCCATTAGTCTTTAGTCAGTTTACTGCATGTGATGTTGAGAAGAGCATTTTATCCATAACATCCAACGCAGTTGGTAGCGATGGTATCACTCGGAATATGATACTCCCCATCCTTAATGAGATCCTTCCTATTATTTCCCACATATTTAATTTCTCAATTTCTAGCGTCAACTTTCGAACACCTTGGAAAGATGCCCACGTAGTTCCTCTTCCTAAGAAGTCTAATCCTAAATCCTTCTCTGAATATCGACCTATATCCATCTTACCCTTTCTTTCCAAAGTCCTTGAACGTCTTATCCATAACCAACTTAACTCTTTCCTCTCTCGACATAACATCCTCAATCCCTTCCAATCTGGTTTCCGTTCGGGTCATAGTACCACTACTGCGCTAATCAACATGACGGATGATATCAGGTCAGGTATGGAGAATGGCAAGTTCACCATTCTCTGTTTGCTAGATTTTAGCAATGCTTTTAATACTGTCGACTTTGATGTTCTCCTTGCCATTTTAAGCTCTCTTAACATATCTCCATCAGTAATCGATTGGTTTCGTAGTTACCTGTTTGGCCGCCGACAGCGTGTCCACCTGGATGAATATTTTTCTTCCTGGTGCGATAATTCTGCGAGTGTACCACAGGACGGCGTTTTATCTCCTTTGCTCTTCTCAATTTTTATTAATTCTATATCCAATAATATTTCTTCTTCCTACCATCTTTATGCTGATGATATGCAAATTTACTCACAAGCTGACTTTGAAAAGAACAATGGCAAACCACCGTACATTATCAGTGTCGCGTTAAGACTTCGCGAGCATTGGTACAAATACTTAAAAAAGATAGATCTAAGGCATATTAAGTAAAATGTAATTACAGAATATTTTTATGTTATGGGATTTTAATGAAAAACGAAGTTAAATAGTTGTAAGTTTCACCTCGCGCATTTAGTGTGGGCAGGTCTGAAGTTAGTCACTAATATGTTTATAGTATATCATCTGTGGTCACTAATGTCACAGCTATCACAGTTATAAGTTCACGTATGTGCAGTACAATGAATATACGTACATTGCGCAGAACGCTAATGACTAACGTCAGGTGACGTTTGAAGGAGCTACCTATGTAAATATCTGAGCTATTTGCTAATACGTAGGTATCATGAGCACAGAACACCATATACCCTGACGGGATCATAAGCATAACAGAACTGTGATTGGAATGTTAAATTATCTGAGAGTTTCCTTCTACGATTTTCTTTATAATTATATAGATATATCACACTTCTCTGTAATTACGTTGCTCTATACTCTATCCAGCAAACTTACACTAATTATTATACTTTGCAAACTCTCGCGCATAGACTAATGATTGGTCTCGCTCTGCTCTACTAGACGGAAGCCCTCATACTTGTAAAATGAGGCAGCAAAAATCATGCCAACTGGCATGGTTGAGCCTGTCACACTGACAGCCGTGTGTCAGGTGCATATTTCCACCAAATTAATTACCGAAATAATTCGCTGTACAATGCCAAGTTGCGCTTTTATCCTGAGAAAATAACTCATATAATAACTCAGCAAAAAAATAATAAGGTCTCTGGTATCACATACCATCTGTAAATTAAGAATAATTTTGAAATTTCAACATAAAATTACAAAAAACCGAAAACGCCATTCAGTGTTGCTGCAAGTACAAGAATCAACTTCCCCACAGTTGAGAGAGATTTTTATTATGTGAATCTATAGTTATTGTATTTCATTATATTTTACTATTTCTTTTATCTAACCTATTTATTATATATTTTACCTTTTTCTATATTATTTTATATTTATACCTTTACAATAAGGTGAAAAATGTTAGTTGTTAGAAACTGAACACCTTTACCAAGAAACACGATTTACCTAATTATATGTGTAATTAAGTGTGTAAGATTATTGTTTTATTCAAAGTAGTTTTCATGACTATTCATGTTAAATTAATAATGCGTAACTAAAGGTAAATGGGCACCTTAATATGGAAACCATACCCATGGCGGTCACAAATGAAATATAGCAGAGTGTATTCATCTATGGCTCTCATGGGATACGGGAATCTCACAAAATTCAAGTTTTATCTATGTATATATCCATACACTTTATCTCTGAAACTACTGATTCGATTAAAAAAAATATTTTTGTGTGTGATAGCCACATTAATGAGAAAGGTTATAGGCTAGTTTTTATCCCGATATACCCGCAGGATCACTGAATGAGGCCCACAAACTCGCGGGCGTCCGCTAATTAATTGATATAGGTAAGAAAAATAAAATGCTAATCCATTAAAATATTTTTTATTCAATTTGATCCAAAGCAATCATAAGATCATTTAAAAAGGCAGCGGGTTCGTCTGTTGCTTCCTGGTGTATGGCCCAAGAAAGATAATAAACAATGCTAGCGATATGGGTGCAGCTATTTAATGTGCGAAAAAAACCTGTTCAATGTGCGAAAGAGACAACGTATAACATATCTCTAAACATAAGCTCATTTCGATATTATTTTTATGCCTTTATAAGATGAAATAAAAACCTTTGATACCGTTTGTTTTCTTTTTCAACGGATCCTGTACATTTTTCTCCGACGATTTTTAATCAAACAATTATATGCAATGAAAGGTCATATTATTCCCCTTTGTTTAAAACTATTTTGGTTAATGTCCGCCACTGTTCGCAAAGCGGGTCAGATATGCCCAATGACCTTTATATGGACTAGTGGAATGGAAATAGAAAGCACTGTTTTGAAAACCCTTATAATAATTTTCAAAATACTATATTTAAGTACATAAAACAAACCATCATAATAATATGATACCTAATCATTGGATAATATACCTACCATTTTTCTCATAAAGGAACTTATGCGGTACGCCTCACCTATACACAAATATATTGATGCTTTTAATGAATTGTAAATTATAAGAATTTTCTAAACTGATTTTGAGACCAATAACTTATCCACTAGACCACAGGATAAAATATTTTCCCATTTACTCGGGTAACTGTTGAGAAGCTGACAACACAGTTCTTTACGCATGCGTCTTGTTGCTTTTGTTTGACACACACTGTCAAAATTAGTTGCCTCATTTATGGACCTATTTTTCTTAGGCAGCGCGGTGTCTAGTATAGCGAAGCGATACCAATCATTTGTCTAAGCTCTCGGGCAATTGAGCATTTAGGGGTACTTTACTGATTTGGCGTTTCATCAGCCCTATGTATGTATCATAAAATAATAATTACGTGAAAATAAAATATGTCTGGTAAAAAAGCATTTATTTACATTTTAACCATTATATCATGCCTCTACTCCGACTTCTTCGAAAAACTGAACTGGTGACGGAATAATAGCTTGACGACGAATATATCCCAGATATCATACAATGCGCATAATGTATAATCATCAAGTCCCATACAACACAAATAAAAAATCTCTTCAAAATAACAATACGTATTAGATATTTGTCTCAAACGTATGTCCAGTATCACAACAACGTAATTGTGTGACACAATAAGTAGGTATTCAACACTCGTGATGCAATAGCTTAACTGAAAGCAGAAACGAAAGCTAAGCTAAGAAAAGTTAACAAAACAATGCGAAAATGCGTAAAATAAATATACTTCATACAGACGCATATTCATTTTAAGATCGGCGACAACTGTATCAATAACAGATGACAAGAAATTCACGTGTTTCGTCGTTTTTTTTTTGTAAGGTTTCTAACGATTTCATAAAAGAGGATTTAATGATTCTCATAAAATCTCGTTTTTGACGTTTAGTTATTGCTATGTGACACTGATATTGCCAAGGAGCAAGTATACTTGCTCCTTGGATATGGCCATTATTGTCGTCTGCTATTTCCATAGTTAATAACGATCTGGCTAGTATATCAAATTGGACCAAAATGTACGGACTTATGATTAACCATACGAAGACCCAGATCACATTGTCGGCAGTTCTAAACTGATGTCAAAGGAGTCTTGGTCATTGCTTCCCCAGATGTCTTTTGGTGGCGTATCTATTCCTATTAGCAAAGAAGTGAAGAATCTGGGGATATACATCGACAAAACGTTATCTTGGACTGTCTAATTACAAAATATAAGTCGACGACTTTTTGCTGCCGCTGCATCATTGAGAAGGTTACGCAATTTCCTTCCCATGCCTACTAAAATTGCACTTGTGCAATATATTCTTCTTCCCATTTTTGACTATGCCGATGCCTGCTATCTAGATCTCATTGAGGACCAGCTAGATAAACTTGAGCGCCTCCAAAACTTCTTCATAAGGTTCATATATAGTTTACGTAAATATGACCACATCACTGAATTCCGTAACAAGCTCAAATGGCTGCCAATCCGCCTTCGACGGAATACTCACATCCTTTGCCTTCTATATAATATACTTTTTAATCCTTCGTTCCCCTTATATCTTAAACGGCAATTCGAATATCTACATGACACTCATTCGAAATGCTTAAGATCATCAGAGAATCTCAAATTGAAGGTCCCTACTCATTCCACAGTTTTCCTTCAAATATCCTTCACAGTGCAAGCTGTACGTTTGTGGAATGGGTTACCAGAAACAATCAGACGGGCTCAATCTCTCCCTGTATTTAAAAAGCTTGTCACGAATCATTATTTGTCACAATTATTATGAGAGTTGTATACAGGGTGTTTCATAACCCTCCGTCCGATCAATGAAGTGGTTGTAGGGTAGAGTAAAATGATGAGGTATTTGTCATTAATTCACGGAAATTGAAGATAAAATTTTCCCTGGTAAATTTAATTAACTTTAAATAATATCATATCAGATTACCCGTGGTAACACTGAAGACTCATAAATCGTAATAAGTAACTAAGTGTCTACCTAAAGTTTATAAAAGGTCGTTGAGTGCATCGGCCGGCGCCGCCAACGCGGACGGCCGCGTCTTTACCTAAATCCTTTGACAAAAGCCGAACGTCAATACACGTGCCATCATTTTAGGTAAGTAGGTATACCCATTTTGTTTATGAGTTTGTTGCAACAGCTGGTTTATTGCATTAGGTAAAACGGAAGGTATTGTTTACGTTGTTTGTTTGTTTCGTGAGAGTGCGTAGCCAACTTTGATGGCCGTGTATTCAGACCACCCGAAGGCCTACGACATGGCCTTACGATTCTTAGATTCAGTTTTACGTACCTTCTGAGTACGTGGCATGGGCACCCAGCCAAGTGATAACATGTCCAACCGTTGCTTAACTTTGTCAAACTATTACGATCCAAAACCTTAGTCACGCTGTGAGCGCTGCAGTATTTACGGTACTTAATTACTAATTTTTTAAATCTTACATAGGCAGGTTACCTTTAATTCCAAAAAACATCAACTTACTTTTAAGCTGCGTACGACGATCATGTTCCACATGTCGACCGTAAAGGTAACGACACTTACGGTACCTTATCATCAAAGGTACCTATTTGAAAGCACACTAACTAGCACACTGTAGTTCACGAGGTGGTGAAGCCGTTAAACAACGCCCTCCGACGGCACTGGCAGACCTCGTGGTCTAGCGAACTGTTCCTCCTTATCACTACGTGCACCTGCAAGAATTGCATTCACTCCTACCTAAACACATCGAAATGTTAAAGTATTCAGAGTTTGAATACGACCGACGTAATTATTTCACAACGTAAGTTATTACGGAAGTCCGAACGAAAATAATCCTAGCGCAATTTACTGCGAAGACTGAGTCATGACTGATGATCAGTAGGCAAATTGAAGTCGTAAAAAATAGCCAGCTAGGGATGTAACCAATGATATTTATTGGAGTTCTGTTTTTATCGATATGTTATTATCGTACGGGGACACCGTACGAGATAGGCATGTATCCAACGCAAAATTGTTGTTTGTTTTTAAATTATTGTTATAACATAAAAATTATGTAATTTTTTTATTTGATTTAGGTTACCGAAATTAGTAGATCATAGTCTTTTGTCTATGATCTACTAAGTTCTGTAACACAAAAGTATTATTTAAGTCTTGTTTACGTAATGTGTCGATATCGTAATATTATTAATGTTATAATTCTTTGAAAATGAATGTTGTGTCACATTTAATGTAAAAATTTATTAAATCAATATTAGCTGCTATCGAACGTAAACATCTCTACCGCGTTTTAGTATTGTGTCGAGCGGCTCGTTTGGCGGTAAAATTGCACTATTTTAAAGGCGGCATGCCCTTTGACACGAAAAGCCGACAATATTTTAATAGAATTAATAGAATCATAAAGGATACCGCCGCTGAGTGGAGTGTTGCTAGTTTAGGGAATTTGCCCTAATTTTGGGGTAATTTTTCTCGTTAATACTGTACTAAGGAAATCGATTGTGATGTTTTATGAAGACCTGGACTTTTTTATTATTTTTCCTAGTATGCCTGGCAAGTGAGTAATATGTAGTTTCCGGATCGGACACGGGGTTATGAAACACACTGTATATTGATAAATATATTTAAATATAATATGTACTTAATTATATATATGTATATAATTATAAAGGTAGTTTATATAAATATTATATCTTATTTAGTATTTAGTTTATTTATCTACTGTATATAAGTATTGGTTTGCTATTTAGTATTAGTATTATTTTGTATTGTTTGTACGATTTATATGTATTAAATGTTTTAACTTATATACAATTGTATTGACATAATATTATGTCCAATCATTTTACCCAATTATTTATGACACTGTGTTCCTCATGGTACACCGTAACCCGCACTATTGTACTTTTATTGTATTCCAAATACAAACTAGGTTGTCTGGAAGAGATCGCATTTTGCGATAAGACCGCCCTATTTTGCATTGAGTTTTAATTATGTAATTAAATATTGTATGTCTATATGTTTACTGGTGTACAATAAAGTGTTAATCAATCAAAAAGTCCTTTCAATGCAATACATCTTAGGAAATTTGTTAGTTCAATGTCCGTTTAATGGATATCATTCGATTAGCACGTTGGAGTTATCCTAACAGACGTTTACGGAGCACTAGATACAGTGTACTTATAAATAAAAGATTTTATAGAAGCTTTAATATAGATTGTAATCTGATCCCATATTTCGTTATTTTTTTCGTTCGGTGGTGCATGAATGTAAGTTTGCGGCCAATCGTAACATTACAGCTTGCGCATCTTTTAGCCATATAATAAACTAGAGGACGCCAGCAGCTACACCTGCATTTTTTTTAAATTTACCCGTTTTGGCCGATCCTGTGGGAATTTCGGGAAATCCCTTCTTAGTGCACCCCCAACGGTCCCCAAGGAACATATATGCTAAATTTCAGTTTCCTGCGCTCAATAGTTTCGGCTGTAGCGTGTCTGTGAGTCAGTCAGTAACGCAAGGATTTTATATATTAAGATAATAAAAATAAATAAATAAAGTCACTTTATTTCAGACACGGTGTCCATATATCAAAAACATAATTACAAACGAACATAAATATAATCAAACAATAATAACATCAATCAATCATTAAGAACTTAAATATACTTAAAAATAAAAATAAATTTAGCCTGAAGCCGCAGAGCAGAGCAGTTAAGACTTATACTGAGAGTTAAAGGTGGTTTCTATCCATTTCCATATTTATCACTGTTGACCACTGAGTACTCTGATCAACATTTAACACTTATTTACTCTACCTTACTCAACTCTCAGGCTGATAAGAATCCAGTTAGGTAGGTGTATGCAGGTATAGGTAAGTGCAGGTAAGGATGTAGTCTCTCACATATACATTGAAGCACACATATTGAACAAAGGTATAACAGTGTGAAGATCTGGTCAATATAAAGATAATCATGACATCAACGTCATGCACTTCGCGTAACTGTAAACTTTTACAAAATGTAGGACTTAGTTCGTATAGAGGTCTGGCTGTAGAAATAACAAAGTACTAGAACACAAATGGCTACACAAAGGCTAGTAGGTATACTTAACCGACCGTAGGTCAATGTGGTACTGGCCTGTCTGTAATATATTTACGTCACTCGGATATTTTACAATCAATGGTACACGGTACATACATAAATATTCTTTGACAACGATTACACGGACCGATTTACTAGATTGGTATCCTTTTTATTTTATTTATTTATTAATACCTTATCATCATTAGCCTTGTTTATAATCTATCCCACTGCTGGGCACTGCTGGGATTCGACAACAGACTTCGCTGTTATTCGAGACCAGATATTTAATAGGTAGTAGAGCCTTCCTGATTTGAGCCGGCTCGACCGAGGAAATACTACACTCTCACAGAAAATCGACGTAATGTAATGTAACAGTACCTACACTGTTGCGATTCGTTCGGTGAGTGAGAGTGCCGGTGGCCTCATCCCGTAATCCTTTTCCCACGTTCCACTCCTCCTATCCCTTTTCCCAACCTCAAGCAACTCACTTGTGACTCCTGTGGTGTTGCTTGTGTCCAAGGGCTGTGGTTATTGCTTATCATCAGGCGATCCGTCTGCTCATTTGCCGCCTATAAAAAAAAAAACATTTTGGAGGACTTGCAAGTTTCCTTACACTGTTTTATTTTACCGTTACTACATAAGTAACTTTTTTTTTTACTCATGATAGAAACCAAAAAATTTACGGGCTTACCTGCAAGGCTGAGGTGTAATACCATACCACCACCATGGTGTTCCTCTATCCGATCCCATTGAATGGCGGGGTCACGGGATCTACGTTAGCACTACTACCGCTACTCCACCTAAGCTGGCCCGCCGAGGTGGGCCCCGTCCCTCGCATGCATCCATCTGCATTCATCATGCTTGCCCTCATACATCCTCTTTCATACTACGAGTGGAAAAGCACGACGTAGTCTACTAACGCTACAAGAGGAGCACGCGGAACACGTGCGCCGCCTCTTAGGCCTCGCGGACGGCGGGCAGTACAACAGGCCCGCCGTCCGCATGCGTGTACTCACGGTGGCCGGAGATCGTTGATCGCCCTACGGCGACGAAGCCAGGTTCTGCGGGTGGAGACAGGTCGCGTGGATCCCGTATCCCGCTCCGCCGCCTCATTGATTGACATCACCGTCTCACAAAAGGAGGCGGTGGCGTCCCAAAACATGTTGCTCAGGACCATGGAACGAATCAAGGTCCGAAGCGAGAGTTCGACCACTCCTATCACCGCGACTAGATCCCGACGCTGCGATGCCCAAGCAGGGCATTCCGCCAAGGTGTGCTGCGCCGTGTCCTCTTCTGGGTCACGGCGATCTCCGAAGTGGTGATATCCGGGCGTCTCCTCCCGGCGAATACGGTGCAGGAACCGGCCGAAACCACCATGGCCGGTTATCACCTGTGTCAACCGGAAGGTGAGAGCGCCGTGTCGTCTCTCCAGCCACTCGTCGAGTACGGGCCTAACTGCCTCGATGCAACGAAGCCCCACGCTGGGGTGCGTGAATCGCTGTCGCCATTCCGCCACTAGGACCTGTTGGAGTTCCGCCTTCCGTGACTCAATCTCGCGAGGCGCGGGTTCTCCGCCTAGTGACCGGGCTTCGCGGCGCCACTTATAAAGCGACGCCAGCAGCCCGGCATGTAGGTCCCAGTGCGAACACTAAGTAAGTACCTTTCTTTATTTTATTTTTTTAGTGTCGGGTTGGAAAATCCTCATGGAGTCTCTCCGCCCCATGGAGGCCGAAGGGGTCTGTCAGACTCTTACTGACTAAAAACCAACCCGTGTTCCTCATGTCGGAGGGTCAGGTATCACCAAAGCATTCCTTGCAACCCCCTGACGGGTCAATACCCTTCAGGCGGGCCCCGAACAAAACCCCCTTGGCGGCGGATGAAGGTGTTGGGCTTCGCCGCCAAAACATCCAGCGGCCGCAGAGGATAGGGAGGACGGCAAAGCAACACCGCATCTCCTCTTCCTCTGCGGCCCCACCGCGACGCAACAATGGTGCGCCCCCATTTGGTCGCGGGAGATAGGGCGCGCGGCAACGCAATACCGACACGCCTTTCCTCCCGCGACCGCACCCGACTGCGAGAGACAGACAGAACTGTCTCCACCTTGGGACGCATTCTACGCAGGCCTCACTCAAGCCCACGTGGAGCGTCCCCTCCCAGGATCCCCTTTAGCTTCACCGTGGGTGTACCTCAAACCCACGGTTACTGAGACCCCCACCACGACGAGGTGGAGATCCCACGTACGTAAGTACCTACTTTTTCCATATCAAGCATCGAATTCAGGCTTACAAGTCTATAACTATATATTAAATTTGACAATACCATGAAAATTATGAAATTAACGTTATGAAATTAAATACGACATTACTTAATTGTTTGTACTAAAAACATAACAAAATTTTGTGTTCAATTGCGAATAAAGGTTGATTGCATTACGGTAATAGGTACAATCTACTGGACACAATGTGGAGAAATAAGGTGTTATGTTTCTTTGACAAAAGATCCTTCACACGGGTTAGATGACCTTGCCCGGGTCACGCCCCTGACGATTGACTTGAAGATAGCTACTTGTGACAGAGTATAGTAATTTAGCGTGCAAGTATCTACGAGTATACCGACTTTACCGATTCTATTCAGACTTTATTGCCGTAGATAGTTCATCATTAAACACTAGATAATCTTCGTGAAGATTGGTGCCTCAGTTTGATATGGAATTAATATAAAAGAAAATTGAGTTTTACAGGTTTCATTGTATTTTTAAAGCGCCTATGGAAATGCAAAATTGTGACAAAATGTCAAGACAAACAAGTAAGTTGCGTGAACACAAACACGCATATATTATGAACGCTGAATATTGTTGCCCGCTTAATCATTATGTATGAGTATAAGGTTTTATAACTGGAATATAAAGGTTTTTATACTGGATACTTTACCGGCCAGAAAAAGAACTTAAACATTTAAATTGTATATTTAAACGGCTAGTGGGTAATTAAGTACTGTTTTCACGAATGGCGAACCCTCGTATATTAATTAACATTTTTCTTTTGTGAAGTCGATTTGGATGAGGTAAGCGCATGGGTAAAGGTGCTGAATTTTCGAGGAACAGAATTTCAGATCAACCAATATTAATCCGAAACAAAAAGATACGGAAATCATATTATGTACTTTGGAAAATATCAGTTAGATTATTTACTTTAAATTTTATATAGTTCAGTATAGGTATAATAAAGGACAATGGCAGGTCTCCATACTCTACTACTCTATAATTAAATTGAAGCGAACAGTTATAAAAAATATATCAAAAAAATTGGCGTAAGTAACAGAGTCTATAAATGATTCTATTTTCACTCAGGAAAGGTGGAAAAAGAATATATCGGTGTTTGAATTTTTAGTTAAGAATGAACAATGTAGGTAAAAGGAAAGTTATAGTATGAAAGTTAAACAATGTAGGTAGGTACGTTTGAATTATCAAATGACATATGTCAGATTGACATCAAAACGTGGAAGTATTTTGTAGCATCTAACTGTCACAGCCAAAGACAAAAGCAGAGCTGCACATTTTAAATCGATTTTATGTGAAATTGATACAACTTTAAAACGATGCTGTGACGCTTTTATTTGATTTAAACGTTGTTTTGCTTCAAAAATATTAGCTTATTGATATAATATTGATTAAATATTAAATAACTGCATTTTAAACTAAACCAACTCTATAAAGGTCTATCGTATCGATTACTTATTTAATAATCGATACGGATAAAGCACTCACGTCTATTCCTGTCACACCATTGTCTATGGCAACAATCAAATAATAAAGTATTCGTAATCAATTGGAATGCTTTTTATCATCATAAAATAAATACTCCAGCTTTAACGAGACAAAGTGAAAATATTAAAAATCGTAGAAAAAAAACAATTTGTTTTGTTCATATGAAGTTTAAGGTCACCACAACAAACCCAGGCCAAATTCTGCCATTGTTCCTTAAAGTTATTATTTTGCTTTTAGTATAAAAGCTATTTAAGATAGGTTGACACTGTTGTTATTATGCAAATTATTTCTTAAGCCGATATCTTCATGACAATCACGTCGCATGCAGTGATCAGATAATAATGTTGCATACATACATACATACAATAGTCTCACGCCTATAACCCCGAAGAGGTAGGCAGAGGTGTATTTCTACATCCACTTTACGCCAGATATACTTTAGTCCTACGTAATAAGGGGCGAGCCTTTTGCCGTACCGGGCACATTTCCAAACTCCGTGCTGCTACTGAGAATTTCGTGACAGAAAAACCCAATAACCCTGCCCGACGACCCAGGAATCGATTCCGGGACCTCCCGATCCCACGCGCACATTCATGCCACGAGACCACATGAGTAAATACGAGACCAACGAGTCAGTAGTATAGGGTTTGATGTCGAGTTTTCCGTCTCTACGCAAAGATGGTATTTGCATCATGTTATCCCTTAGTCGCCTCTTACGACACCCAGGGGAAGATAGGCGGTGGTGACACTTGTATTTTATGCCGTCAACCACACGGCATAATAATGTTGCATTGTTCTATATTATTATAACACAAACTGAGGCAGTAAATTGCTACTGAAGGATATTAACATGATAACAACTTCCGCACACGCATGTAAGAGCGGAAATTATGAACATCAGGATAAATTATTGAAAATAAATGTATTTACGACAAAAAGCTTCTTAACTGTAGTTTTTTAAATCTTAGGTTTGGTAATAAAAGGTAGATCAAATAATAAAAGCCCTGCCTTCCAAGCAAGGGTGAACTCGTGAGGGAATAGAAAAGGCACCATCACGGCCAAAATTCATAATGAAATATTTATTTTAAGGAACACTGACGTTCTGCTAATATAGGTTGACTTACTATAATAATTATGGCACAGTGGACTAAAACATATCAAGCATAGATATAATCAACAATAATATCAAGCATTAAAAAAAAATTGGGCATGTGCGAGTCGACCTCGCGCACGAAGGGTTCCGTACCAACATCTATAAAAGAAAATCACGTTCGTTGTATGTATACTTAAATACTTTTTAAGTTTCAACCTGTTTATTAAGATCGAGTAACAAATTGCTTAAAAATTACGTTTGTTGTATGGGACCTCCTTTATTTTTTACTTTTTTTATTTAATTATTTATTTTGAATGTTAATATACAACTACATTTTCTGTGAAAATTTAAAGCGTCTACCTGTTACAGTTAGTAATTTTGAGCAAAAAAAAACAAAAAGAAACACGTTTTTTGTATGGGACCCCCCTTATTATTTATTTTTTTTATTTTTAGTATTTGTTGTTATAGCGGCAACCGAAATACATAATTTGCGAAAATTTCAGCTTTCTAGCTATCACGGTTTATGAGATACAGCCTGGTGACAGACAGACAGACGGACAGACAGACAGACAGACAGACAGCGGATGCTTAGTAATAGGGTCCCGCTTTTTACCTTTTAGGTACGAAACCGTAAAAAAGAATAGAAAACTTTTATTTTGTGCCTCACATATAGGTACAATAAATAATAATAATAATACAAAATTCTAATACAAGAAAAAAAGTAACAAAAATAATAATAAAGAACAGCATTTGTGAGGCCAAAATTGGAGCCCGCCTCAGCGAATGCTGCGACAAACTTTGCCGCAGCGCTGGTATTCTGGTAAGTCCACTGAGTGGCGTCTCGTAATCATAAGAAAAATAAAAAATAAAAATAAAAGCATACAAAATAAAACTCATCACACAACAAAAACAATGAAAAAAAAATCTTACCATTTAACCTATATTAAACTTATTACCCCCATACTATATTTTTATCACTGTCTTCTGTCCAGTTTCTGGACGAAGCATTAACAGTTAACACTGACGCAGTGACGCTTAATCTCTATGGCATTGCGCATCAAAAATGGCGTATGGATTAGTTAATAGCCTTCATATATTGGGCGCTATCCAATTCCTGCTATTGACTTATGCAATATGTATTCATGTAATTGATGTGATGATTGCAGAGACATGATACTGGAGCCCAACGAATCCACATACATGACATTACCAGACTAGATCTTCAGTGAATACAATGTGTCCACTTAGAGGTTGTAATGGCCAAAGTCATCAACCGATGAAATTTAAGCTTCTGGGAAATAATTATCTCCGTTAGAAATTCATCCAACCCTAAGGGGCAGTGTTATACGAAATAAAATTATTCTATTGGCAGAGTTGTAAACATTTCATGAAATGAAATATTAACTTTAATGAAGAAGAAATTCATTTTCTATTTTTATAGCTATACATTCGGCACAGTAAACATCTCTTTTCTGAAGCTCCAATTAGAGAGTTTCCTATTAACAATCGAAAATGCTTGCCGGTATCCTCTTTCCTTTTGCACCTTCCTTTGATATCGAAGAAATTGTCGGTATAAAATAACGTTTACGGAATAAAGCCAGTTATTGGTTCTATAGATATCAACAAATTCATTTAACTAATTCTTCACAGATTTTAACTCGAAAAACCGTTACACATTGACCAAATCAACGAGATATGCGTACGAATTCATATGGAACAGAAATATTTTTGATGATTGATTGAATTTCAGTAACGCCGAGTTGATTTTCCGTGCGGATTGTTTTACCAACTGCCACCCGCCCGTAAGAGAGCCACTGGCTTGGAAACCAATCAATTACCAGTTTATCATAATTTTTACCAACAGCATACTTATACTTATTCTGGAGCGAAATTTCGAGCCAAAATAACAGAACGTTGCAGTTCGCAATAATTTACACGTTAAATATTGGCTTCCAGTATTATAAAACAAATTGCCATTCTTTGGTGAATTATGAATATTTATCGCACAATATATAGATATGAACAAAGGATAAAAAAACACCAGGACTCAGCACAACTCTAATTTAAAAATATATTTCTGGCCGCCATATAAGGTATAATTTCGATATCCTTCGATCTCATTATTTATAGTTTTATGGTAAAAAAATAAACACGATATAAACATTCATCATCTAAATAAACAATATCCTTTCTTCTTTGTAAAGACTTGACACAAAATTAGACAAATGTCTTTATCCCTTATTTACTTTCAGATTTAAAGGATAGGCAAAATAAAAGAGGCGCTCTTTTGTTTGAAAGAACATTTCTAAATTAATGAGACTCATTTTGTTACTTGAGACGGATTGAATCGATAATATTTTTAGGAGTAGGCACTTTTATTGTTACCCATTTGCACAATTCGTAAGATATTTTAAATTCTTCATAGTAATTAAAAGCTATTCCCAAGACCGCTAAAAGTAATTGTTCCATCTTAACTGTTTTAGAATTAGCTATTCAATTGCTAGTTGGAATTTAGGAACGTGATATAAGTACGTATTACGCGGGTTTTATAAAGACAACAATCAAACTACAAATTCATTTGTAGGTCCTCTGACCTAGATTTAACTTTATGCGAATTTGGGATAAAAATTCGAAATTTCTAACGGGTTTTATAAACATAAATATAATGTGTACAAATTGTGAAAGATTGAAAATTTTAATATTATTATCTCTTCAGGTACAAAATGGCATTAATAAAGCATTTCAAATACTGTCCGTAATGCATAGTACCGGCATCTCTTCAAACCTATGATATATTGTTATTTTTTTACCATTAATTCGTATTATAATATATTTCAAAACGTAAGTGCTATGCTAAGGACGGGTTAGCAGTGCGTTTGCCGGTACCTAACAATATCGCTTCAGCTTGCCGTTATGGTGCCGTTATGTATAGTGTAAAAACAGGGGTGTAGTGGGGTACCTACAGGATTAGCCAGTCGACCCACAATAGGGTGGTTAGTCCTTAAGTTAGTTACTCCACAACCTTACCGGTGGCTCCAAGTAGTTATTTAATATGCACACAACGGCCACACCCCGGCAAACCACGTCGGCTCGTGGGCTAAACCCGGTGAGGGGACGTGAAGGTTTCGGCCTTCACGGCTGGATACCTCCCAATCTGTGCAAAAAGCCTGGCTCGGCAGTGATGGCAGGCCACGCTGATAAGCAATGGACCTTGGTGGATCTGGCGAGCTAGCAAGGCAATGTTGATGACCAAGGGCGGCATTCGAGGTTGGAAGTGACTGTCGGCCAGATACTGAATCCGAACCTCCCGCTGATCGTAGCGGTTCTCGTTCCATTGGACATCGGGGGATTAGGCAGAGAGAGGGTATCTCCTGCGCGCCCGCTTATACACTAAAAATATTCCTGCGCAGATGACTGCTTTCGGATATTGACTCTGAACGTCTTAAAGTCCCTTGGCGATGGGTCGAGGTAGAGAGGTTCAGTTTGATGTGTGCTGGGCTTTGTCTGAGATCTGCACGTGGGGCGGTTTCGGGGGTGTTCCTAGAACGCCGTGGTCGCTTTCTCTCTGATCTGGGGAGACAAGGATAATTCGGCAGCCCTATTTAGGGAAGCACTGCTCTCTTCGCTCAGCCGGAGAGGGGGCTAGAAAAGCTAGAAAAGGTGCCCTAAAAATTGCTCACCCCGTTCACAAAGACGGTAGCAACCGCGGCTGCCTTCACATCGATAAATTCGTGGTCGACGCAACAGAAAAAATGGAAAACAACATAAAACTTCGGACTTGACGTTTGGCGCATGAAACGTGCGTACACTCCTTGATCGAGATAACAGTGCCTGTCTAGAGCGAAAAACGGCCTTCATTGCTCGGGAACTCCATCGCTATGAAATAGATGTGGCTGTTCTCAGTAAAACACACCTAGCTGATGAAGGAGAGATGGTAGAACATGGTAGGGGGTATACTTTCTTCTGGAAAGGACGTGCTGCCTTTGAACCGCGACGGTCGGGCGTTGGATTTGCGATCATGTGTTGGATTTGTCAAGGGTCTTCAAGAATGTCTGGTCCGCATTTCAGATCGCATTACCACGTTACGCATACACCTGGATGATAACAATTACCTTAATGTCATTAGTGTCTTTGTTCCGACACGAGACAAGACTGATTACATTAAAAATAAATTTTATGAATGACTTTCAAAGATAATCGAAAGCGTTAGGCCTAGAGAACGGATTCTTCTGTTGAGCGACTTCAACGCCAGAGTTGGACGAGACTACAATGCTTGGCCCGGAGTCTTGGGTAGGCACGGAGTCGGGTGTATGAACAGTAACGGACTGTTGCTGCTCAGCTTCTTTGCACAATACCATCTCGCAATTACAAGCACCATGTTCAGAATTCCTGCCAAATACAAAAATACGTGAATGCATTCTCGATCCAAACACTGGCATCTGATTGATAACGCGATCATCCAGCAGCGAGACATTTCCCAAGTCCAAATCACTCGCGTCATGCGTGGTGCAAACTGTTGGACTGACCATAGGCTTGTTGTCACGAAGCTGCGTCTCTGCCTCCTACGTCCTTGTAGATCCAATACCACTAAGCCGACGTGGTTAAATAGACAGGCTTAATGATCCTCGGACAAGGGAGCAATATGCCGATGCCTTGGCCGCTCTGTTGCCGGTCGGGAGCACTGGATGTGTTGATGCTGATTAGAGGACTCTATCTTCTCATATATTAGACACCGCCACATTAACTCTGGGTCTAAAAGTCCGTAAACACGAGGACTGGTTTGATGAGAATGATGGAGTTCTTAGAGAAGCAATCGACAGGCACCGTCGTATTTTGCGGCAACATCGACATCCAAATCAGCGAGGTATTGCGGAGATCAAGCAAAGCGACCTGGAGCTACGTAGACTATCTCGGGTACTGAAAGATAAGTGATGGCAGGATAGAGCTCGCCATGTGCAGTGGCTTGCTGTCACAAACCAGCTCGGGGCGTCCCACAGCAAGGTTCGGGAGTTAATAAGATTTACTTTTCCTACTAAAGTGCCACTGAAGTCTGCAAATGGTGAAGGACTTCTTAAAAGCAAGGAAAAAATCCTAAAACGCTGGGCACGTCAACACTCTGCTAAATGTGGACCGTTCTGCTGACCTGAAACACGTACGTTCGATTCTTCAACTCCCCTCTACTGACGAGTTAGATGAGTCATTATCGCGTGGTGAGGTCGTTGTTGCCATCAAACAACAACAGAATAAACGCGCGGTGAGCGTCGACTCTATACCTGGTGAACTGCCCAAATGTGGCGGTGAGGAGTTGCATTCAGCTAAATAGGAGCTCTTTGATCTTATGTGGAAATATGAAAAAGTGCCATCAGCTTTTAAAGTGTCACCCATAAGAGCCCTGTATAAGCCAGCCCAGCACCGCTGGGAGCCTACACCACGGTCTACCAGGCCGAATGTTTTGGCATAATCCTAGCTGCCACAGCAATCATGGCACGTGAGGTAAGGGAACGATCCGTTAGGATCCTCTCAGATAGTAAGGCTGTTCTCTCAGCCCTCAAAAGCCATACTATCACCTCGACACTCACGCTTGAGTGCCACCAGAAACTAACAGAGGTAGGTAAACTAAACAAATGAACACTGCAATGGATCAAGGGCCATAGTGGCTCAAGAGGGAATGACGCAACCGACGTACTTGCCAGAAGAGGGGCCACTTTAGAGGTGGTGGGACCCGAGCCCATTATTCCCCTTCCTTCTGGTTTTTATCGCAACCTGGTAAGAAATAGGACCAGGACCAAACACAACCAGTCCTGGATTGGTATTGAAACATGTAGGCAGGCCAAGGAGGCTCTTCCCGCAGTAGACGGTAAGATAGCCAAACAAATCCTCCGGCTGTCCAAACAACAACTGCGGACAGTCACGGCCGCCTACACAGGACCGGATTCTTTAATAAACACCTATTTACTATAGGTATCACCGACAGCCCGCTGTGCAGGGCCTGTATGGCAGCAGACGAGATGGCAGCCCACCTGTTCCTCGACTGCCCTGAGGTCGCACAGTACAGGCAGCAGTACCTGACCAGATACAGCACCCTGAAGGAGGCCGTGGGCCACATCAAGAGTCTGCTGGCCTTCCTCGAAGAGCTGGGGTGGCTCGAATGACGACACCATCCCCACCCGCACGCAAAATACACGCCAAGACGTGGAGTTGCGGAAACAGCCCGTGCCATCAAGTATAAAGTAAGAGCCCTGTATAAGAACAAGGGTAATCGTTCTGATTGGATTCCTACCGCGGTATTTTGCTGTTATCAGTTCCTGGGAAAGTATTTGCTCGGATACTACTAAACCGCCTAATTAAACTATTCGACAAATTGTTGCCTGAGACTCAATTTGATTTCCGACCTGACCGAGGCACCTGCGAGGCTATCTTCTCAACACGTCAGCTCCAAGAGAAGAGCAGAGAGCAAGGTCGTAACATGTATCTTTGTTTCGTCGACCTTGAAAAAGCCTTCAACATCGCGCCTCGAGAAGCCCTTTGGGTAGTATTAGAGAAGATAGGGTGCACGGAGAAGTTTGTAAGACTTCTCAGACTCCTGCATGACGACATGCAGTGCTGCATCGCTGCTGATGGCGAGCAATCGGACTTTTTACCTGTTACCTGTGGGTCAAGCAAGGGTGCGACCTAGCACCCACATTGTTCGCGTTGTACTTTGCAGTCGTAGTCCGAGAGGTCGTACAAAATTCTTCGGTGTACGTATCCGTTTCCGCACAGACGGCAACATCTTCAATTTGGCGAGGCTTAAAGCCCACACAAAAGTCTCTAGTGACATGATTAGTGAGATCTTGTATGCAGATGACCTATGTTTTGACAGAGTCCCCAGACGGCCTGCAACAGCTTATGACCGATTTCAACGAGTCTTGCCGCAGATTTGGCCCTAAGATCAGTGTCAAAAAGACGGAGGTGATGTCTTTAGACATCAACGGTCACCAGGCACTGGCCATTAGACTCCGCGAGGACTAGCTGAAGCAGATCGATAAGTTCCAATATCTGGGGAGCACGCTAACATCGAAGTGCGACCTTGATTCAGAAATCAACAGCAGGATTGGTGCGGCCGCTGAAGCGTTCGGTAAGCTGGTGTAACGTATGTCCGGTACTTACCGCGTTGCGTCACAGTACCGCCCATACGCTCGGCCAATCAGAGAAAGCCATCGTCCGCACTCGCAAAGCCTGACCAAATATGGTCATAAACGGACTCCCAGCCTGATGGAGGGCCCGGTATATAAAGGGGCCGACAGAGAGGCCGGCACCGCTACTCTAACGTCGCTTCTACTATAACTAAGCGGGCCTACTGACCCTACGTCGTATTTACGTGTATCCTGGTCCCAGCTACGGGTAAGCACTACATTTACTGCGTTAGCGTACTGCCCATCTCTCTACCTGCTGGCTGAGGCCGGCTGACGCCGCCTGCCTGACTCTATTGGTTGTGGCTCTCCTAATGCTGCTTTCCTTCAGGTTCCAGGTTCACCTTAAGACTTCGGCTACGCTCCTAGACCGCTACACTTCCTGCATCGCCTTCGGCGTCACTTCTGCCGAAGAGTCTGGCCTGCCCTGCTCCTCGTACTTGCACCGCCGGCGTCTGCCCGCTGAACCAACGGCCTGCGAGGATCTACCGCTACGGGCAGCCTTCAAGCAGCCTGCCTACACACTACCGGAGGGAACAGCGTGGGAGACTGCAGCCCTTAGTGTTCAGGCCAGTGTCGTGTTGTTGGTCGGTCATACTCGTGGCAAGGGAAGTGAGACAATACTTGGCAAATAAACGCATAGAACCTTTTCTGCGTTTTAATACCAGAACCCGTCACAGTGGCGCCCAACGTGGGCCTTACTTACGCCTAATCGTAAAGTAGGCCATTTGTAAGGGCGGAACGCTTGCGCACTAAGTGTAGTGTGTAGTGTATACTTACGCGGTTTATTCATACACCATGGGCTCACACCCCATAAAATACTTCCTGCTAAACAAGAACGAGTTAGCTTACGAGGTCGCGATTAGAGGTGAGGAGCCGGCTACCTCTGTCCTAGGTCTGCGGAAGCAGCTCCCTAAATTACTGGAAGCCATTCCAAATGATGACATTTTGGAGTCGGGTTTAGCCATAGCGGTGGACTTCGAGGGCGCTAGCGAGGCCGTCTCTGAGCTGGCCAAGCGACTAAATTCGTTATCTGCCTCTTACGACGCGAACCTAGCTAAGAGGTCTACCGCACTGCACAACCACTTATACCATAGACTCCGTAGGATGGAACGTCCTACGGCGTTTTCAAAACGGATTACCGAATTGTGCAGCCGGTTCGGCAAGCTCTCGGCGGAGCTGTCCGCCATTGAGCAATCAGCTGTTCGCTCAGCTGATGCTGTGGCAGAGGTCCAACCTGCGCCGTCTACCTCGACGCAGGCAGGGTTAGCCCCAGTATTGCATTGCGAGCATTTGAGAGTTAGCGAACTGTCTAAGCTAAAATACGACGGTACGGGATGCGTCCGAGCGTTCCTACAACGCGTAACCGAATTCCAAACCGCGCGTAATCTACCTTCCACTAAAATTTTATCATCTCTCTCTCTTTGTGTCGATTCCTCATTTCTGAGGGTCGCGACCTCCCTTCAGGATGTCTTTTATAATGGTCTTCCATTTATTGCGATCCTGAGCAGCTTGGATAGCATTATGGATTCCGGTCTCGAGGGTGGTGCGAATTTGATCGGTCCATCGTGTGGGGCTGCGTCCTCTCGGTCTTCGTCCTTTTTTCAAAATTTTATCATATGCCTCCGAAATTTTCACCGGTAACGCACTTCACTGGTACCGCGGCCTAAAAGAATATTTCACTACATGGGAAGAACTCACCACTAAATTAATAGACGATTTCACACCGTACGATTATGACTACCGGTTATTAAATGAAATCCGCCGACGTACTCAAGGTGCTACCGAAACTATAATTATTTATCTCTCGATAATGAATCAGCTGTTCGCTAGGCTGTCTCCGTCAAAGCGATTGTCCGAACGCGAAAAGTTAGACATCCTATTGCATAACATACGTCCATGCTACTCACTAGTGCTAGCTCCGTCAATATCTTCAATAGACAGTATAGCAACACTGCAGACGTTATGTTTAAACTACGAACGGATGAAATGTTTGAACTCTCAATTCCGCGAACCGTATTATAATAACGACACGTTGGCACCAGTAGCTTACAGTCACAAACCTAATAACCGAGCGCGTAATAATTCCTACAATAATTATCCCGTTGCTACTATAGAGGGTACGTCCGAATACACTGTGAACAACGAACCTAGCAAACCTAAGTCTAAACCTAGCTCTGTCGCTCTAGTCACGTCCAAGTACTGCCCGCGCTGCCGAATCAATGATCACAGTTTGAATGAATGCAAACGCGATCGCTTCGCAATTTGCTTCAAGTGCGGCTGTAGGGATGTGACATTCCCTAACTGCCCGAACTGTAAATCGACGAAACCAAAAAACTAGTTGGTCAGGGTCGGGGCGTGTCAAAATCTAAATTAGGTTCTACAACCTATTCAACCAATTTTGACAAAGATGATTGGAGAAATTGGCTAAACACTCTAAAAGTGTATTTCTCTAGTTATTCCGTCGCCTCGATCCTGGATAATAAACCTAAAAATGACCTACGGCCCTATGTTAACGTAACGATTAACAGTTTACCTATTTGTGGATTGCTCGATTCCGGTTCAGCCATTACAATTCTAGGTAACAACTCCCATCTGGAGGTAATTACTAAAACCGGGTTAGAAATACAGCAGTGTCACAACACTAATTCCATTCGGTCCGCGGGTGGAAATATATTGTTGCCGCGCGGTTTTATCAACTTACCCACTACTTTTAATAATCAAACCCACTTATTGAAAGCTTATATTATTCCAGAAGTTACAAGTAATTTAATTTTAGGCATCGATTTCTGGAAACTATTTAAATTACTGCCTAACCATATCGCATCCGTATGCATGTCTAAAACATTGCCGTGTAGTGTGTTAGGTGAAAATAAGCTAAGTAACACGAACGTATTGCAATCTTTTAGTGAGTTGAGTGAGTCACAACAGAGAACGGCTAAGTTAATTATAAAGCAATACGAGTCGATTTCTACTGAAAAAACCGGTTTAGGACGAACTCACTTAATAGAACATGCAATAGCCACTGGCGATTCTGCGCCGATACGCCAAAGATATTATAGGTTACCGCCGGCGAAATTGAAAATAATTATTGACGAATTAGACGAAATGCTTGCATTGGGAGTGGTAGAAAAATGCGAAAGTCCGTGGTCGTCACCGATTTTACTAACGCCTAAGAAAGACGGTAAACTAAGGTTTTGTTTAGATAGTCGGAAACTTAATTCTATTACTAAAAAAGACGCGTACAAACTACCTTACGTATCCGAAATTTTAGACAACCTTAGGAACGCTAGATATCTAAGTAGTATAGACTTATCTAAGTCCTTTTGGCAGACGCCTCTTCGCGAATGTGATCGTGATAAGACTGCGTTCTATGTGCCTACTAGAGGAACATTTAGATTTGTGACTATGCCGTTTGGTTTAACGAATGCGCCTGCGACACAACAGCGTTTGGTGGATCACTTGTTTACGAACAGTCCTGAGTTCGAAAACTCTGTATTCGTTTTTTTAGATGATATCGTGCTTATATCGCCATCCTTTAATGCTCATGTGTCACTATTAAATAAAGTATACGAAAAATTAAAATCGGCCAACCTTACCATCAACTTGGAAAAATCTAAATTCTTCCGTGATGAATTGAAGTACTTAGGCTACGTAGTAAACTCTAAAGGATTACAAGTAGACCCATGTAAGGTGGAAGCCATTCTTCAATATGCTACGCCTAAGAATAAAAAAGAAGTCAAAAGGTTCTTAGGCATTGCATCATGGTATCGGCGATTTATACCTAATTTTAGTACTATTGCCGGTCCTTTGAACAAACTTACCTCTACCGGTAAGAAAGCCGCACCATTTCAGTGGTCGGTGGAAGCTGATGACTCGTTTTGTAAACTAAAACAATTGTTAAGCTCCGCACCAATATTATCGTGTCCCGATTACGAGAAACCTTTTCAAGTTCACACAGATGCGAGTGCGAGCGGCATCGGTGGGTTACTTACACAAGAAATAGATGGCGTGAAACTACCTATCGCTTACATGAGTAGGTCACTAAATGCACAGGAACAAAACTACAGTATAACAGAACGGGAGACATTAGCAGTTCTAACAGCCCTCTAATATTGGCGCTGTTATTTAGATAACGGGTTAAAGTTTGTTTTGTATACTGACCATTCCGCACTGAAATGGTTCCTAAACTTGAGCGACCCGACTGGTAGATTAGCTCGGTGGTCGGTTCGTCTGTCAGCCTTCAACTTCGAAATAAAGCATCGGCGCGGTGCGGATAATATTATAGCCGATGCGTTATCACGATCCCTACCTGTAAATATAATTAACGCGAATAATAATAACGTGAATGACCCTAATGTTAACACTGATCAATGGTATTCAGCCACCTACAATGGTTGTTTATCTTCGCCTAATGACTATCCAGACTATTCTATTAAAAATAATAAATTATATCGTTTGATTAAATCTAGGTGTATGCTACGTAAGGAGTTCGAATGGAAAGAAGTACTACCTTCTTCTGATCGAAATAATGCCATATCAGAGAACCATGCCGAACCCACTTCGGGGCATTTCGGTATATTTAAAACTTACAAGCGCTTAGCACTGCGTTACTATTGGCCCAAAATGCACGATGACGTAGTTAAGTTCATAAATTCTTGCGACACTTGTATCGCGCACAAACATCAGAACCACGCACCATTGGGAACCATGGGACGACCCAAAGTGTGTTCACGACCCTTCCAAACCATTAGTGCAGATTTGGTGGGGCCACTACCCGTCACAAGAAAACAAAACGCCTACATCTTCGTAGTAACTTGTTGTTTTAGTAAATACTGTCTACTTTTTCCTATCAGGCGCGCAACTGCTGAAATAATAACTAATATTTTGGAAGAAAAAATATTTTTAGTTCATGGTATACCATCTACAATTATATTGGACAATGGTAAACAGTTTGTCAGTGCTACTTTAAAAGCTATGTTGCGCAAGTACAAAATCCCTAATCTTCATTATACTCCTAAATATTCCCCACATGTCAATACGGTCGAACGCTATAATAAAACCATTGGTTCTACCTTAGCGGCGTTTGTAGGAAATGACCAGAGATTATGGGACACTCTCGTACCTAAGGTGCAGTTTGCATTAAATACTGCAGTTAATGAAGTCACGGGCTATACACCTAGTTTTTTAGTCTATGGACGTGAACTAGTTCCATGCGGCTCACACTATGTCGACACAGACGCTGATGATATAGTATACATACCTAGGGACGATTACGCAGAAAACATAGGTCACTTATCAGGCATATTTGACAAAGTTCAGGCACTCCTCATTCAAGCTCATGCTAGGAATTCCCAATCGTATAATTTACGCCGTAAACCAGCTGAGTTTAATGTGGGAGACACTGTGTGGAAACGGACTTTTTATCAGAGCGACAAGGATAATTCCTTCTGTAAGAAACTAGCCCCTAAATTCGTGAAGTGCACAGTGATTAATAAAAAGTCGCCTCTCGTTTACGAGTTGTCGGACGCGTCTGGAAATTCTATTGGGTTTTGGCACATTAAGGACCTAAAACTTATACACTATGGTGCCTAACTATTTGTTACAAACCGTAGAAGACTTTCCCTTCCTTCTCTCTTTATGCCGTCTTAGCTTGGACAGTAGCGGACTCATAGACCTAACGCAGCTAGTCGGATTTTCCTTGTTAGCCACGTAAAATCCTCTCCTAAGGCGGGCGGTATTGTAACGTATGTCCGGTACTTACCGCGTTGCGTCACAGTACCGCCCATACGCTCGGCCAATCAGAGAAAGCCATCGTCCGCACTCGCAAAGCCTGACCAAATATGGTCATAAACGGACTCCCAGCCTGATGGAGGGCCCGGTATATAAAGGGGCCGACAGAGAGGCCGGCACCGCTACTCTAACGTCGCTTCTACTATAACTAAGCGGGCCTACTGACCCTACGTCGTATTTACGTGTATCCTGGTCCCAGCTACGGATAAGCACTACTTTTACTGCGTTAGCGTACTGCCCATCTCTCTACCTGCTGGCTGAGGCCGGCTGACGCCGCCTGCCTGACTCTATTGGTTGTGGCTCTCCTAATGCTGCTTTCCTTCAGGTTCCAGGTTCACCTTAAGACTTCGGCTACGCTCCTAGACCGCTACACTTCCTGCATCGCCTTCGGCGTCACTTCTGCCGAAGAGTCTGGCCTGCCCTGCTCCTCGTACTTGCACCGCCGGCGTCTGCCCGCTGAACCAACGGCCTGCGAGGATCTACCGCTACGGGCAGCCTTCGAGCAGCCTGCCTACACACTACCGGAGGGAACAGCGTGGGAGACTGCAGCCCTTAGTGTTCAGGCCAGTGTCGTGTTGTTGGTCGGTCATACTCGTGGCAACGGAAGTGAGACAATACTCGGCAAATAAACGCATAGAACCTTTTCTGCGTTTTAATACCAGAACCCGTCACACTGGATAGCAAGGTCTTTTGTTCACACGACTTGAAACTGTGGCTACTAAGATCGCAGTAAGGCGGTCGTGCTGCCCAACATCTTGTACTCAGCCGAAAGCTGGACCTTGTACCACCGCCTCATCCGCATGCTAGACCGATTCCACCTCAGATGTCTACGGAAAATATTAAAAATCCGATGGTCTGATCGTGTGCGGAACACTGAGGCGCTGCGCAGAGCCAATGTAGGTGGCATTAGGTCCTACATAATGCGTCGTCAGCTCCGGTGGTGTGGCCATGTGTCCAGGATGTCAGAGCAGAGAGTGGCGAAACGCATTTTCTATTCTGAACTTGAGGAGAGCAAGCGAAAGCATGGCGGACAACTTCTCAGGTTCAAAGATGTGCTTAAACATCATAATATGCAGAGATTCAATACCGACCCGTCTCGCTGGGAGCAGCTGGCTGCTAAACGACCCGAGTGGCAGACACTGGTGCAAACCAAAGTCCGCGATTTTGAGATTCATTGGCGCTCTGAGCTTGATGCCAAGCGTGATGAAATAAAAGCCCGACCACTTGCGGCAATTTCTTATAATTTTGTCAATGGTGAGCTCACGTGCCCGCAAAGTTCCAGGACATTTGCCAATAAAATTGGCTACATCAGCCACGTGCGGGCTCAGCAAAGACAGCAGAGATTGTAAAACGGTTGCCGTGACCGAAACCTGTCGGACCAGATCATCATAGTGTAACATGAACTTAAGTGGAACGATCTTTTCTTTCATTCGATAATATACGAAAATTAGAGTGAAATTAATGTGGTACTTAAAGTTATTATTAATGTTACTACCTTCATAACGAACACCAGACTTATTAAAACCATTTTTCTCAATTTCTGTTTCCCTGCAATCGTATCATAATAAAACAATTTATTCAATGCAGTGACGATAGTGGCTTCCATGATAAAACTGAGCCTTCTGTTACAGATAATGTCAAAAAAAGCAAGAGATGATGTCGGCGCACTTAATGTTAACTATGTTTTTATATCGTATGCATGGTTGTATGACGCGTAGGCAACACAGTTCAGCATATTAACGCAGTTTTTTCAACATGTTAGCAAATGTTATTAGCTTAACGTTTTAGAAGAATGTATATAGACACACACGCCCGCGTGCGGTGCAGGTATTAACACAGTTTAATATGTGACGTACAGCCGTATGCTGCTATGTACGGCTTGTGTATAATGTACTTTATTACTTTACACAAATCTCTATTTTCACTCTATGGGAATTAAACTGTATTCTAACGACCTTAACCCGAGTGTTTCTACAGATTTACTTGACTTATACACTCTCCGAAACCTTATGGACAATTTTTGGACATGGTCACCAGGAAATGCAAATTTTCTTTGCAAATATTATACATATACCGTGCCATTTAATATGTATATAATGTAAAGTAAAAAAATGCGTGTGCTTAATCCCGAGACCTCTGCGTGGCACGAGGTGGCCTATTAGGTGATATAATAAACTGTAAAACAAATACGGCAGTCTTTTACAACCTTAGAATGAAGGTAGCCGGTATCCGATTATGCTCATATTTAAAAGATAGCGTAGGTATAGCTAATGTCTGTTCTCATTTCACTATGAACTAATCCACAATGGAACGAAGCACAGTAAATTAGTAGTTAGTGCTGTTTCCACGCGGTAAATGGCGTCATTTATAGTCCGCAACTTGCGTGAACACGTGCGCGTGAATTCACATGAACAGACGCGAAGGGACGCAGACGTACGGATGTAAGTGTCATGGCCATGAAATGTGTATACATATACATATGTGTATCTAGCATTCTCAGTGTATTGACCAGTGGCCGTGGTCCAATTTTCAACATCCTTCATATCGGAATCCGGTGGAAATGATGCATCTATTTTTAATCTGTGCTATCATTTTTGTTGCTTTACAAATGATTCACGTTCGATGAATCAACTGTTCGTGCATTTGAAAGGATGTGTAGCTCGTTAGGGATTGAATAGTTTCTGAGTACCTACTGTTTATAATTCGTGTAAATGTTTCAAAAAGCAGATTGCTAGAGTCTAATTTTTAAGAAAAATGTCACAGGACTTACCTAATAATTAGAGACGTTGATTAAAAACAATTATGAAGTTTCAGAAGTTTCAATACCTTCTCAAGAGAGGAGTTTAAAGTCTGGGAAAGATAAATTTCTATAAAAAGGTAATAATCTCGAAACTTCCTTTACTTAATACGCGACTACCATAAGGAAATGTTTAATGGCAAAATTTTGAGTCAAGCTTGAGCAGATACAGCTGTTTTACGAGCGAAATATCTGCAGCGAATAGCCTCGTGAAATCTGCATATACTTTGCCTCCGCAGTTCTGTTGTTCAAAAACAGTCTGCCGAAACGCACCAAGAGAAGCGTGCGCTCAACCAACCAACCAACAAATAACCAACTATCCAAACGAGTCATAAAGTCGACCCATGTTTGTCGGAAAACAGACTTTGATCAAAAGTTAGAAACTTAAAACAAGTGAAACTGATGACGTTTGATACAACTTGCGATGTAAATAAGTGGAACGAAGAGATTTTAGTTATTTTGTGGAATATTTAATCAACTTGTCCCGGTTCTAGGTAGAATTTTCTTTGGGATATATTGTAGCTGGAACTACTGAGTATTTGTTCACTGAAGGAAATACATATTTATTTGTGTACACAAATATACTAACTATACGATATACAGGCATTCATATTTATCGGTGTGCTAGCCGAAGAGGACACTTGTTTATTTCTAGGAAATTCGTAAACGATATATCTTGTATATTTCAGTGTTGACTTAAAAATCGCGAGATTGTATAAGAACTCGTCCTTATCTATCTTAATACTAATTGCAGTCTATTTTCACACAAAGCATTTTCTCAGCTATAAAACAAGCTACTGTGGAACAAAATAAAAACTTTCCGAAAACTTGAGTGAGAAAAAGATATACATTTTAACCTAAGTAATTAAAGCCCAACTAACGTGTAAAAACTTGGCAATTTTGATTTAGCGTGTCGTGACAGACTTTTCAATCATATAATAAACGGAACCTTAGATTCGAAACAACAGTTTATGGATTACATAAGTTCAGTCTTGAATGGCGATCGAATCTACAATACCATTACACTATACGTGCAGCCATAAAACATAACTACATTATATAATATGCCGTCTGCAGCCTTCGAATGACAAATACACACAGAAAGCGCAGTCAACATAAAATTATCACTTTATGACTCTATCTTTTCCCAATATTTCATTCCAAAAATAATCTTAACTTAACTTCCAGGTAGTAGAGCCTCGCTGATTTTAGCACGAATGGGCCGGCTCGACCGGGGAAGTACTACCCTCTCACAGAAAATCGACGTAAAGTAACAGTACCTAAAACCTAAAAAACCCTAAAACTGTTGCGTTTCGTTCGGTGAGTGAGAGTGCCGGAGGCCCATCCCCTATTCCTTCTCCTTCATCCCATTCCTCCTCCTGTCCCTTTTCCCAACCCCAAGGGGCGGCAACGCACATGTGACTCCTGTGGTGTTGCTTGTGTCCATGGGCGGCGGTAATTGCTTACCTTCAGGCGATCCGTCTGCTCGTTTGCCGCCTAATTTTATATAAAAAAAAAGTTATACTAAAAAATATATTTGCGATTCTCGTTCGCCCATAGATTCACAGCAAAGTAAATATAGCAATAAATGTTTGCTAAGCAGATTTTATTAAACTGCTTTTCAATAAATATTTTGGTAAAACAATATTTTTTACTTGTTCGAACAGACTTAACTGGAATGCTGTAAACATATTTTAGTCTCCTTTTGTAGAATTATTAAAGAAATTAAAAAATACTCGGTCCATTTCGTTAAAAGAGTTTTATTGAAGTACCATGCGATAGCTTTCATTTCGTGATTACAATAATTTTGTGCGGATTGTGTGAAAAAATCTTGTCCTTTGTATAATAATTGTTCCGCAGTCCGTCAAGTCAAATAATAAGCTTGTTCTTATGTTTCAAGACGAGTTATTTCGCACACGTTTCATTCGGATATATTTTTATCACAGCGATGTCAAATTACTTTAGCACAAAATATATTTTTACGCATCTTATCTGAATAGGTGCTGTACGACAGGCACCCAAACCAGACAAAAAAAGTTTATAAATCACACAGTGTTGCGTGCTTCAAAGCTTACTAACACCATGCTATCCATACAGTCAAGTAGATAACAATAGAGATTTATGCAATATATTGAAACAAGGTATAAGTGAGGAGGAAAAAGACCATATCTCGGACTCGTAGGCGTCTTGGTAAGCATATTATTATGGGACAGCGTTGAGATAATGGTGATGTTTGATATAAGATACAGACAGCAAGACAAACTTAAATTGCGGATCACCTAACTGTAAAACCTGAATTGATGTTTATTTACCTACTGATAGCATTGACTAAAGGTCAAGCACTGAAGTTCATTTTTGCAACTAAATGTTGTACCTATGATATTGCTGTTGAAAATAGGCCTAGTGCTTGTTGGCAAATATTTTGGACTATGTAGCCACAATAGTTTTTTAAATTCAAATTACATTGCTCATTATTCAATATTTTGGAATGACCACAGATTACTCAATTGATGTATTGCGGATACGCATCGGTGATCATGGCGATTGCATTTCATAATCAAAAACTTCCTTCGTTTTCCTTATTTGTACTAACTTTACTTAACTTAACCAATCATAATTAGATTTCAAATAAATATAATTTGTGGACCATATTAAGTGCTAGCAGTTTTCACGTTCATAGGTGTATAAAAAATTAAGTTTTGTATTGTTTAATGTATACCAAATGTAATGTATGCATGGGAAAAACTCACATCAGATTTCACGTTCATTTGCTTAAAAATCAGTGACAAATTTGATTGATACATCAACCGAAAGTAACATTTCCTTAGACACTGACATAAGAATATGACAATAAGACTTATTTCTATTTTCATTTAAGTTACTAAAGCAAATCAATCAATGTTGAAATATTTGAGGCGCCACAAAAGTAATTCAAAACACTCAATTACACGATGTTAAATCACTGTAGAAAATATAGGTCAATATTTTGGAATGACCACAGATTACTCAATTGATGTATTGCGGATACGCATCGGTGATCATGGCGATTGCATTTCATAATCAAAAACTTCCTTCATTTTCCTTATTTGTACTAACTTTACTTAACTTAACCAATCATAATTAGATTTCAAATAAATATAATTTGTGGACCATATTAAGTGCTAGCAGTTTTCACGTTCATAGGTGTATAAAAAATTAAGTTTTGTATTGTTTAATGTATACCAAATGTAATGTATGCATGGGAAAAACTCACATCAGATTTCACGTTCATTTGCTTAAAAATCAGTGACAAATTTGATTGATACATCAACCGAAAGTAACATTTCCTTAGACACTGACATAAGAATATGACAATAAGACTTATTTCTATTTTCATTTAAGTTACTAAAGCAAATCAATCAATGTTGAAATATTTGAGGCGCCACAAAAGTAATTCAAAACACTCAATTACACGATGTTAAATCACTGTAGAAAATATAGGTCAATATTTTGGAATGACCACAGATTACTCAATTGATGTATTGCGGATACGCATCGGTGATCATGGCGATTGCATTTCATAATCAAAAACTTCCTTCGTTTTCCTTATTTGTACTAACTTTACTTAACTTAACCAATCATAATTAGATTTCAAATAAATATAATTTGTGGACCATATTAAGTGCTAGCAGTTTTCACGTTCATAGGTGTATAAAAAATTAAGTTTTGTATTGTTTAATGTATACCAAATGTAATGTATGCATGGGAAAAACTCACATCAGATTTCACGTTCATTTGCTTAAAAATCAGTGACAAATTTGATTGATACATCAACCGAAAGTAACATTTCCTTAGACACTGACATAAGAATATGACAATAAGACTTATTTCTATTTTCATTTAAGTTACTAAAGCAAATCAATCAATGTTGAAATATTTGAGGCGCCACAAAAGTAATTCAAAACACTCAATTACACGATGTTAAATCACTGTAGAAAATACCTACCGTTAGATTGTACCGAAATAATTAATGATTTCAAAGAACAATGGCAAACCACCGTACATTATCAGTGTCGCATTAAGACTTCGCGAGCATTAGTACAAATACTTAAAAAAGATAGATCTAAGGCCTATTAAGTAAAATGTAATTACAGAATATTTTTATGTTATGGGATTTTAATACAAAAAGGAAGTTAAAGAGTTGTAAGTTACACCTCGCGCATTTAGTGTGGGCAGGTCTGAAGTTAGTCACTAATATGGTTATAGTATATCACCTGTGGTCACTAATGTCACAGCTGTCACAATGATAAGTTCACGTATGTGCAGTACAACGAATAAACGTACATTGCGCAGAACGCTAATGAGTTAATGACTAACGTCAGGCGACGTTTTATGTAAATTTGAGCTCTTTGCTAATAACGTAGGTATCATGAGCATAAAAGAACTGTGATAGGAATGTTAAATCATTTGAGAGTACCTTTTCCAACACTTACTTCTACGATTTTCTTTATAATTATATAGGCATATCACACTTCGCTGTAATTATGTTGCTCTATACTCTATCCAGCAAACTTACACTAATTATACATTGCAAACTCTCGCGCTATTTAGCATTTAGGGGTACTTAAATGATTTGGCGTTTCATCAGCCCTATGTTTGTAATCATAAAATAGTAATTAAGTGAAAATAAAATACGTTTGTTAACAAAGCATTTATTTACATAATTATTTTGAACCATTTTATAATGCCTCCGACTTCTTCGAAAAACAGAACTCGTGACGGCATAATAGCTTGACGACGAATATATCCAAGATATCATACAATGCACATAATGTATAATCATCAAATCCCATACTACACAAATAAAAAATCAGTTCAAAATAACAATACGTAGGTATTAGATTTTCGTCTCAAATGTATGTCCAGTATCACAACAACATAATTGTGTAACACCATAGGATGCAAAAGCTTAACTGAAAGCAGAAACGAAAGCTAAGCTAAGAAAAGTTAACAAAACATTGCGAAAATGCATAAAATAAATATAATACAGACTCTTCATAAGATCTGTGACAACTGTATCAATGACAGATGACAAGAAATTCACGCGTTTCGTTGTTTTTTTGTAAGGTTTCTAACGATTTTATAAAAGAGGATTTAATGATTCTTATAAAATCTCGCTTTTGACGTTTAGTTATTGCTATGTGCATACTCGTATCAGATGTAACAAAATATTTCTTTATTAGATATTTGTTTTATCCCATTGAATAAAAACAAATAATAACTAATAAAATAAACTACAGCTGTCATTCTATAAAATGTATATAAATTCATTCATGCTCGCTTTCATTAATAAGCGACACTGATTTTGCCATTCTTCTTATGGTTACGGGGTATTGACTAATTGCTTCCCAAGCTATGTTCTGACAGTGACAAGTGCTTATTCAGTATGTTATTTTACTGATCGATTAGTGCCTATTTTGTGTGAGATAAAATTTTGTAAAATAAGTGCGAAGAAAGATGGATTATTCTAAATTTCTTCTGGGCATAGTAGTGTTTTGTACCGCCTTTTTGATTGCCGTATGCTGTTAATTTTAAGCATTAAACCATTTTAAAATAATACTATTACTTATGGGTTGAATCACAATTCGAAGAATACAACCTCCACAGTTCATTCACTATCAGCCATACTTGACGACAGGTTTTATACCAATACCCTTTTTATGAACATAAGTACATAAATAACGTACATCCAAATTGATTCAAATTATTCAACGCAAAAGCACCATTGCCCATCTATTTTTTTATCGTAGCTTGACCACATCTTTTGTAGCGTTCTATTCCATTACTAATTTAGGTCAGACTCAATGGGCAATAACAATTATTCGTATATGTTTTTGTACGGCCTGTACATTGTGGGCACCGTTCCAATGTCTTTAACTACTCGCATAATCACCAGGCTATCGTAATGAGAGATATCTGGGTGTGAAATAATCGGAGCACACTGATTACTATTTATATTATTCACTGAATTGTTTACTGTGGGGCACTGAAATACTATATTAAAATGTATTGGTGAATAGAAAACAGAAACTCAGGTACTTTGCTGCGGTGTATTTATTAAATAAATGTTACCTATACATTGAAGACAAATAACATAACATAACTTCACGCCTTTTATCCCCGAAGGGGTACATAGTCAGAGGTGTATTACACACCCACATTACGCCAGTTATGTTTAGGTCCCAATGTAATAGTGGGCGAGCCTATTGCCATCTACCGGGTCGGTACCCATTGGTCCCCTGAAATTCGGACCCTGTGCCCACTAGTACCCTCAAGTTTTTGTGGTGCCCACTCGTACCCTGCTCTAATTATTATTTAAAATTATTTACATTTCCCATTTACTCTACTAATTAGATATTTATTTTTAGTACCTGTGGTTGTGGTACAGTCACGTTCTAAAGGTACTACATTTTTAATTTATTACAAGCCGACGTTTCGAATTCTTTACAGGATTCATGTTCACGGCAGACTGAGGTGATTTGTCTTTTTCTTGAATTTTTTTTATCTCAAAGTACCAGAACATTTTCGACTATTGGTGTTACTATTTACGCAGAATGAGCTCACAGTGTCCTTGGGTCTTCTGGTGACTTTGTCCTTCGTGGGTTTCATTAGCCTTATGACAGGGTCCCAAGCTGGACGAACATTCCAACCATCTTTCCTATTGAAATTAGGGTGTTTTTTAATTTCAATAGCCTCACGTATCATCATTGGAAGAAAACGGTGTTCTTTTGCGAGTGTCTGTGGTTCTTCGAATCGCAGATAGTGGTTGCGTCCTTATTCCACATGTTTACACACAGCAGACTTTGTTGAGCGTTTATGTTTTATGTCAGCTATATGTTCCTTTTATTGTCCGTGTGGTGACGGATTAAGAATACGGAATGTCACCACCCCATATCATCCCATGGGTGTCGTAAGAGCCAACAGAGGAAGCATATTATGCAGATAACAACACTGTAAGAGAAGGAAAACTTGATACAAACCCTATACCAACTCGTTTGGCCAGCGTGGTATAGTAGGCCAATTCCTCCTTTCAAAGGAGAGGCCTAAGTCCAGCAGTGGACTGTTAAAGGCTGATGATGATGATATGTTCCTTAAGTCGAATGCCTATGATTCTCTTGGTTTGCCCAATGTATGAGCCCACATTCACAGTCAATTTTGTAAGTTTTGATTGAAGCTCGCTTCAAGATGTAGCCAATTTTGTCGGTCACGCCCTTGATGTATGGGAGGACAGCAGGTTGTCTTTCTACTGTGGCTGGTTTTTCTTTCTTCTGGAATCTGTGACAGTGGCGCGGCGGTCGGAGCTTGTTGTCTTGCAGAGCTCTCAGCGTCCAGATGTTTCTTGTCACCGATCCCTCGGGCTCGCTGAAACAGAGATATTCCTACAGTAGCTAACTCTTTAGGAGGGCGGTGAGATTCACCGTTTAAGTACCTATTTGTATGGGTCTTTTCCTATACACAGTATGGCTCAAGGAGTGGTTTTTATTCCTGATGACAAGTACATCTAAGAAAGCTAAATAATTGTTTGCCTCTAATTCCATTGTGAAATGTATTTGGTTATTAATAGAATTAAGAAGGTTCCGGAAAGCATTAACACCATCTGTTGGTAAAATTGTGAAAGTGTCATCTACATACCGCTTGTAGAACCTCGGTGTGATGGTGGTAGTCTGCAGGGCTCGCGCCTCGAAGATGTCAGCAACCACGGGCGATACTGGAGAGCCCATTGCAACACCGTCTACTTGTATGTAGTATTTCTTGTCCCATAACAGATAGCCCGTTGTCAAGCAGAGTTTGAGTATTTAATGAGGGTAAAAAGGTATGCATGTGAATAATGCATACCAGTACATGACTGTATAGAAATTACTAGAACGAAGCTGACAGAAAACAACATGCCTGAGGGTTATGCAGAAATACTCAAACACTGCCTGACAATGGGCTATCTGTTAATTTCCTAACGGAAAAACCATATAATACTTTGCCTGACCCTGGAATCGAACCCGCGACCTCCCATTCCCACGCGCACATTTATGCCGCGAGACCAATGAGACAGTATTTTCAAACTTACTTATAGAGATTATTAACAAATTAAGGTTCGTGCTCATCTAAAGATACATTTAGCAACAATAAATCAAATATCAACAATAGGTAAATAATCAACTTTTCGTTTTTTATGTGTTGTATATAGAGATCAAGAAAACTACGTGCAAAATCGCTGCTCAATATGATGAACATTTAGAAATACTCTATCTTGCAGAGTATTAGACTTTTATTTTTAAACGACGTAATATAATTTTATTATTTTATAGTACATACTTTAAATGATTGATATTACTTAATAATTAATATCGTAACAATATTGTACACGAATGTACAATGATGACAATACTTTTTACCTAAAAATTAAAATGGTTTTTATTAGGGGCCCAAAACGCACCTGAGTAGGTGCCGAATCTTTAATTTTATTCCAGGGCACGAGTGGGTACCTGAAAAAATTATTGAAATAATCTGGTCCCCTACCGGGGTACCAATGGGCACCTAAATAGGGGACCAATCTACAACTTTATTTATTAGGGGACCAGCGGGTACCGACCAATCTACCGGGCACATTATTAAGCGAGCGATACGACAAATAGTAATGTGTTTTATATTTGCCTTAACATATACACTTTTTTTAATATACCAACTAAGTTCTGCTTGGAATCAGTCAGATCCAGTTATAAGAACAAAACTGTTCAATTATAATATTAATTGCTTAAACATTATTTGTGAGACATTCAACTCGATGGAAAACCTAGTGAAAGTTAATTCCCTTTGGTATTGTTTTTAAAACATTAAAACCAATTAATCAACGTATATATTGCGATTATGATGCTCGGTACGGCAATAGGCTCGCCCCTTATTACGTGGGACTAAAATATATCTGACGAAAAGTGGGTGTAGAAATACACCTCTGCCTACCCCTTCGGGGATAAAAGGCGTGACGATATGTATGTATATTGCGATTAAAATCATTGGAACAAAATGTCAATATCATCTGCATGCAGTCGCTTATCACCGATAAAGTTGCACATCATTATTAATATTTGAACTCTGTCAACTAAGTTAGCAGCTAACACAAGCCTGGCTTAATAATGAGTTAACATCAATTAACAGTTTAATGTGCTAAAGGACTATGGGCAAAAATGTATGGGCTCCGTCCCCATATACCAACACACATGAAACTGATACCAATGTGTACCTTAAGTATCCACTACTTGATTAAAATCCTTTTTTTTACTTTAATCCCTGGCATATATCAATAAAAAACAATTATTTGTAATATTTGCATTTTACACTTGTAAGTTATTTTAACATTATGGTTATATTACAGTACAAAATTATGATTTAGTAACTATACAATATAAAAAATAATGTATTTTTAAACATAATCATTTAAATGATTATGAATGAATAATTAGAAAATAACAAAATTTAAAAAAAAAGAAATAAAGTTGAAGATGTGGAAAAAAGGCTGCTAGCTTTAAATGGAACTGGGCGGGGCATGTCAGCCGTATAAATGAGGATCGTTGAGCGAACTGAAAATCTCAACACTGTGGGTGCCAGAAAATGGTCGTCGTCGCCAAGGTCGGACCCGAAAACGGTGGCGAGATGACCTAGACGCCTAACACAAGAGCTGGCTTGAGATTGCAGGCGACAAGAGAGCGTGGAAAGATTTGGGGGAGCCCTTTGCCCAGCGATGGGACAATACAGGCTAAAGAAAAAAAAGAGAAAATAACGAATATAAAGCAATGAATGATTTAAATTAATTCATCATCCTCTTAGTGTTATGCCAGTTTCAATCTGGAGTAACCGCTTACTAGTCTAACTGGATTTGACTGAATATTAGCTTTTCCACGGAGCGACTGCCTGTCTGACCACCGCAACCCGAAGGAATAGCGATATTCCATGGTTTAGACTAGTGACAGTTTTTTAGACGGTATTGACGCCCTGTAACGATTATCAAAGATCTTCATGACAACCGCGACCGACGGCTTAACGTGCTCTCCGAGACACGGAACAAACGATAATTAATAATTTAATACGCACATAACTCCGAAAAGTCATTGGTGCGCGCCGTGGATTCGAACCCGATACCCTCTGCATGGCAGTCTTTTGAATCATTTAAATTCATTGTCTTTTAAGTATTCGTTCCTACAATGCTCATAGTAGGCAAATAACAATAGTGAGTGTTAATATTACTGGTCTATTATAACACTGTTTAACAGCTGCGCTGGCAGATTAAAATCTGTATGACGACCTATTCCCATGTACCATACAATCGATATAATATGTGCACAACTTCCTATAATAGATAAATGAGTAGGTTTTTTACTATTAATCGTCAATAATACGTAAAGGAAATATTTGTTTAAACGTTAATTACTATGACAACCCAATGCATTTGGGCAACCTCCCCATTGTAAAAAAATATTATCTTGCCAAGATGTGTCAATTGAGCTACATTTCATTTCTGTTGATGGGTGGGGACGATTCTGCTCATCGTCCTTTAGTATCAAAGGCGTTTATCCAAAATCGGAAGGGTTGTAAACATTTCTGAATCAATAACAAAAAGCTATATAGTTTCACCAGACAGGTATTAACAGAACGATTGACCCTCGAGTAAATAGTGAGGTGAAGAGTGAAATAGTCTGACCAATGTCGACCAATACCGAAAATTTGCCAACATCGACGCTTCGGAGCATTCACCGTAATCTTTCGCCACATACGAGTAAACGGCCTGTTATAATCTCTGATTCTGATGCCCGATGCCACACCATCGAACTTCCTTTCCACTGAATAAAGCACAAATGATCCGTGCGAAATGTATATTATATGAGGGAATGTTTTCTCCTCTGTGGTGAGAACTGAAATTGTGTACGGACGATTATACCGTAGGTATAATGTTTACGCTGCAATTGTGTTTTAGCACAGAGCCGAGAGGTGATTTATGACAGCGACGTTATACGCCAGTTTAACAACGTTGGTAGGCAATATGAAAGTTGCATTGTGAAACTGGTAATTTGTGAGATTTTTTTAGTAATATCCTTGACCTTGTATGTCTCGGGCAAAGTACATAATAAGCGTTTTATTTGTCTAGACAAGCATAATAAGCGTTTTATTTGTCTAGACAAGGTGACTTAAAACTAA
Source organism: Euclidia mi (assembly GCA_944739405.2). Classification (NCBI taxonomy): domain Eukaryota; kingdom Metazoa; phylum Arthropoda; class Insecta; order Lepidoptera; family Erebidae; genus Euclidia; species Euclidia mi. The sequence goes on from OX123202.2 coordinate 28,770,656, forward strand.
TTCAGTCTATTACTTACAGTAAATGAATTCATATTTGCCCTAAATTATTAAGCATTAGGCAATTGGGTACATATTAAATGAGTAATGATTAATGTGTACAAGTTTTATTTAACCGAACTTATATGTAAATGATGTATGTTTAAAGCAAATCTGCGAGCTACAAGTAGTCTTGAAGCACTTAAAATGCTATAGAGCTTAAGTTTTGTTTTGTTGTGTGTCAACTTACGTATATACTATATCCACGCAAAAAATATTATACGTAATTATGAAGCTTTCATATTTACAACATTTTATTAGGCGATAGATGATTTATTATTACAAGTCCCACATATTTTGTGAATCATAGTTCCACTTTGACGCGGTTTATATTCGGTAAATTTTCACACGTCGATGCGTTCCTCGCTATAGTGTGCACAAAGCTCTAATTACAAATTACATTGGTGCGAAATTATCTATGACTATTGGATACTAACTGATTCGAGAATATTTCGTTGTCACACTACCACGAATTTTGTGTGCACGATATAATTATGTAGACTTATAAAGGGTATTGATCTGCATTTGCAAAATGTTTTAGTAATACAAATAATACAATATCTCTATAACGAGGCAATGCCGCCAGTCTTCTGGGCACGCTTCCGATTGACTGCGATGCGGATGACTTCCATGACGCCTTCTAAATTTAATTTTAATTTATTTTTCGTATTGTATATATTAAATAGGCTTATTTTAATTTTAGGACATAATTAAGTTGCTTTTTATGTAATAGTTAATTTTGTTTGAAAAATAAATGTATAAATACAATATCTTTAGACATTATACTTATTCACCTACAATTATGTTAAAGAGTGTGCAATAATATAAGACCCTATTTTCATTAAAAGTTACTTCGATAGTAAATCAGAATAAACTGTTACTTGTTCAATATAAGACTGGACGGTAGGTACGGGCTGTACGGGGGCTCAGTAACTGTGGGTTTTAGGTACACCCACGGTGAAGCTAAGCGGGATCCCGGGAGGGGACGCTCCACGTGGGCTTGGGTGAGGCCTGCGTAGGATGCGTCCCAAGGTGCGGATGCTGGGGACAGTTCTGTCTGTCCCTCGCAATCGGGTGCGGTCGCGGTAGGAGAGGCGTGTCGGCGTTGCGTTGCCGCGCGCCCTATCTCCCGCGAACAGATGGGGGCGCACCATCGTTGCGTCGTGGTGGGGCCGCAGAGGAAGAAGAGATGCGGTGTTGCGTAGCCGTCCTCCCTATCCTCTGCGGCCGCTGGGTGTTTTGGCGGGGGAGCCCAACACCTTCATCCGCCGCCAAGGGGGTTTTGTTCGGGGCCCGCCTGACCATCTGGAGGGCCAGTACCCGTCGGGGGGTTGCGAGGAATGCTTCGGTGATACCCGACCCTCCGACACATGGGTACATGTATAAAATAAATTAAAAAAGTAAACGGTTGGTACGGGAGCTGATTTTAAAATGCATGATCACAAATAAAAGTAAACGGTAGGTACGGGAGCTGATTTTAAAATGCATGATCACAAAAAAATACTTAAATTCTTTGTGTGTAATTTTCTCATGTATTTGTATTCATCCCTGAAAATATTCTGCAAATGCATATTAACACCCTGTATACATGTTGAATACTTTTAAACTGACCAAGTTAGGTAATGGGCTGAATTAAGGTATTATTTTCAAATTTTTTCTTATTTCTAGATGATTGAAAAAGGGGAAAAGTCAGTGCATTTTAACAAGCTTGCAATTTGTGAATTCAGACAAAAACCAAGATACATAAGGAACGAGGAGAAACTCATAACTTTTCTCAATCAATATTGGTGGTTTAAACAGATATCAATGAAAGAAACTTAAACTTGTATACGTCTGCTAGAACATAATATAGTACTACTACTCAGCAGTAGTGTGGCAGTAGTATTTATCCACACAACTAAACTTGCCGAGTCTAGTGTAGTTAATGCAACGTATTCTACGATACTACCTCATCCCAGACTATTCCTGCCGACCCCTGTTCAAACACCTATTATTGCTCCCTATCTTTTATATTCTTGCTTCTTTTTGTCATCCTCTGATGCGTTATCAGAAATTTTGCATAGTAAGCGCTTCCGAGATTTATAAGCTTATCAGATTTAATTCTTTGTTACAAGACGTCTGCTCACTACAATCCCTCCCTTTTAATGTTGCTTGTTTTATTTGTGTATTTATCCACTGGAATACAGGACTTCCGTTTAAATACATAATACAGCTTCTAATAAGATTAATGCAATAAAACATTTGCCATATTAAAATATTGGGAAGTTACTGATATTTATTCTTTATGTATTTTTCAGTTTATAGAAGAAAGGTATAAAATGTTACCACGAACTTATATTACGATTTTAACGATTTATAATTGTCTTGAAAATAATTATAACAATTGTACCACATGCCAGTCTGCTTACCCTCTCTGTGCAATCATCAATGTATTTATTATTTACTAACTGACTGCCAGACAAAACAGAAAATACAGGGCAAAAAATTACGCTCCTAAAGAGGAAAGAGGAGAGTCAGAGTAACTAAGCTATGAATATTTTTATCGAAGTGACCTTCACGCGGGTAAAGTAGCGAGCAAAAGCTAATATAATACCCTTAAAATACTTGTCACCAAGCTCAATATAGGAGTATTTTTTTTGCTGCTTACAAGATACACTATAGATGTTAATCAATTTATACTTATTTATAACATGAAAATAAACTTGTCTAATACCCTATTCTTGTTGTAAACCTTACAGCTTTATGGCGAAAATTAGACAATCATTTTATTTGTTTTATTGTGGTATTCTGCAAATTGACTAACACTCCCTTTATGTCTGTGTTCAACAATAGGCAAGTTCGGCGTTGCCAGCAAGTTTTTTTTCAACCATTATTTTATAATGGATTGCCGTTAAGTAGGTAACGCTTTTTTTCATAATAATGGCATGTGAAAACTTGGCTCTTTTATTTGTTATTTAGCTCCCGATTTTTTATTTGGACGACATGATATTGATTTTACTTTTAAATGTGTTTAATTATTTTAGAACTGAAACTAAACAGATTTTTCGTAGTGATGAAGAGATCTTGCATAACTATCTGGATCGTCTGAAATATAACTGCGTTATTCTATTATAGATACAAATCAATAGGTTGGCAAACTGACGTATAATTTAGGCAGCTGCGATAAATCAATGTCTGGGCTTTGGGGACTAGATTTCCAACCTATGTGTATCATATATGTTATATGCGCAGTAGGTATAACATACTATATGATATGAACAGTACATGTCACAATGTATATAACTTTACACCAAAAATCATTACAAATAATCCTCATCAAGTTGCAGAACATAAGAAAACCTCTCCGCATTTGATATTTTTAAAGAAAACTAGGTTGGCAATTTTAAAGTTCTTATATCAGCTGTGGAGTATTTCGCTGCCAAGTTTTCATAGCTAGTGCGGTTTCAAGGCCTCTTTCGCACAAAAGCTTTCTTTAGGCACCGTTTGAGTGCTTGTTCTAGTAAAGAGGTCATAGAAGTTAGTTCGGCTGCTTATGCCATTAAGAAGGTGCGCAATTTAACAGATGTCGATACGGCTAGATTGGTATATTTTGGCTATTTTCATAGTGTTATGTCTTATAGCATATTACTTTGGGGTAGAGCTGCTGATATCGAAAGTATTTTTATATTGCAAAAAAGGGCAGTTCGGGCCATTTACCAATTACGGACAAGAGTTTCGCTCAAAGAAAGATTCAAGGAAATCGGTATTCTAACAGTAGCGTCTCAGTATATTTATGCTAGTGTTATGCATGTACGTAAAAATATAAATTCATATTCAAAGAATAGTGATATACACTCTATAAATACAAGAAATAGACATAAATTATGTGTTCCGTATTTTCGTTTGTGCAAAACTCATAGTTCTTTTATAGGACTTAGTATACGTATCTACAACAAGATACCGATAAGTATTTTGGACCTGCCTTTTAACGCATTTCAGATAAAGATTAAAAATGACCTAATGCAAAAGGCATATTATAATTTAAATGAATATCTGAATGACAAATGCGCTTGGAAATAATGTTTCATAATTCATATATTATACAGTAAATAGGTAGATGATAAGTTTCTTGACATGTAATTAAATATTATTCCATTCCAATTAAAATCATGTAAATGATAGTTTTTGGAATCGCCACCACATTACTAAATGTCACTCATCTCGTTAGATACTTTTATTTGTTATTTTTTTTATAATGTATTATAATCGTGTAGCCAATCAGTTCGATCGGTGGTTATATTTCAAAAAGTATCATGTCAATCAATCAAATATAGGTACTACATTTGCATTTTGCACGCGTTCCACATATTTATGATAATATTAACGATCTGGAAAATGCAGGTAATTCGTGTTCATGGTCAGTATACCAACAGATTGTTAATTACTGCCGGTTCGTGTACCGTTGTCGTCATGCTCACTAAAATGTCATTTCTTGTGGTGGCGTCGTGTGTCGGGTCATCCCTGTCCCTCTGATATGGCGAGAGGGATGATGGCTGGCCCATGCGTCATACTCGTGAACGGGTGCTACTTGCGATGACTGGTCGATGTCGGTCTTACGGGCTGGTATTACATTTTTAATATTAAACTGTATCATTTCTATCATGGTTCTGAACATTTGCGCGGATTGCCTGCATTGTTAGGTACTTAATGTAAGTGGATGCTCCTGTTTCACCATGTCAATTCTCAGGAGGCTAATTAAATGAACATCAAAATTTTACTACATTATGCTTGAGTATTAAGTAGAGTAAATATATACAAATGACATAGAAGGTGAAACAGTTGCAGCACCTTACTAAATTTAAATTTGTATGTATTATGCAAAACCTGGCGATGAAAAAGAGTGACCTTGAGTTTTATTGCCCGTTCTTTCTCATGGTTCTACCTATTGCTTTGCGAACGTGGCAGTAAATGTAAATGTAGAAGCTTTAAGTAATTATTTTTTTAAATTGACGTTCATAAGTGTCACTTTGTGATTTAAATGAATAAAGGATTTTGACTTTGACTTTGACTTTGACTTTGAAGTAGCACGTCATTAGCTTTCTGATAGCAGACGCGCTTGACTTTGTGATCTTGTGAACTAATAGGAAAGGTTATTATTCATAGCTATTTGCATTTTAGAATGGTTAACTTTGAGATCGGTTTTCTTATATCTACTGATTTGAAAACTTAACTCATAATAATCTGTATGCATTTTTTTACAATTTTTATCAGTATTTTGTCGAAATATAGAGTTTCATCAATGCAATTTTACTTGGCACAAAACATGTTTTATAAGTCACTAGATGATGCGCGCAGTGACGTCCGCACATTTTTTTAATTTACGCGTTTTGCCCGATCCCGTGGAAATTTCAAGAAATCCGTTCTTAGTGGACCCCAACGGTTCCCAAGGAACAAACATGCCAAATTTTAGCTTCTTCCGCCCAATAGTTTTGGCTGTAGCTTGTCTGTAAGATAGTAATGCAACGATTTTATATATACAGATTGATTCGTTTTCGTTACCAGCTGTATTAAACATAAGTAGAGTTAGGAAATAACTGACAGGTTTTTGAAAGCCAATTTTTTAATTTCGTTTGTAGGTACCAACTAGGTGTAACGATGTCTTTTAAGCTAAGTTGACGGAATACTGAAAACCAAACACTATTGACTTTGGTTTTCGGTATTGACTGTGCCGAAAGAGGCGCGACTGGCGGTTCATAATGGTGTACTTGTGCCCACCCTGATGTATGGTAGTGAGTGTTGGGTATGGCATAAAAAGCATGAAAGCAGAATTAACGCATTGCAGATGCGATCACTGCGTAGTATGTGTGGGGTGAGACTGATTGATAGAATTCCAAATGCGGTAATACGAGAGCGATGTGGCCTGAAAGAAGATGCTGAGATGTTTTGGACACGTTTAGCGAATGGGTGAAGATAGAATGACTTACCAAATATATAAGGCAAACGTGTATGGGCAAGCCGGTCGCGGCCTCGTAGGACATTCGTCAACCAAATTGGTGACGTTCTGAAAAACGGAAAGGTCCGAAGGACCTGGAACCGGCGAGAGTGTATGAAAAGAGTAATGAATGTAGAGGAAGCGCGTGAGGTTTGTAAGGATAGAAGCAAGTGGCGTTCCGTTGTCTCTGCCTACCCCGACGGGAATAAGGCGTGAGTATATGAATGTAAACACTATTGTTGTCACTCTCATTTGCACTCAAAATACAAATCAGAATTGTTAAAAATGGGACTTACACCGACAGACCAATCTGAACAGGACCAATAATCCAATGTTTCTGAACCATGTTTCGTATGAGGAATAAATAATCCATTTTATCCGAACATCATACAAATAAACAAAGCTAGACCGTGAATGCGAATAAAATATTGATATAACGCTTGGAGTTGTTCAAATGGCAAAATTTCACAAACAGCCATCTATTTTTAATACATTGTTTGAAGCAGATGCGCAGTCATAAGAGTAATAACTATTGCAGTTCTGCGAACTGAGTCGCTTGTACTTTGGATAACAATCTGATGATTGATTGACACACATATGTTCTATTTGAGTAAAACTTTGTTGAAATATACGTATAATATAATGAATTCATGCCCGCTGTGTGTAAGTAATGATTTTCTAACTACAGTTAGCACTTGCTTACTTTGCAATGGTGGGTTCGATTGCCACTCAAAAATATTGTAGTGCGATGAGCACGATTATTTGCCCTGCCTAGGCATACACATATACATATTTTATTGATTAAATATAAAATAACGATGTATGTATTTAAGAATACATAACCTATAGGTTTATCAGTTCTCTTGTTGCCATTGTACAAGGCATGGTTACTTTGACTGTGTGATCTGCTATCAAATAATTGTGAGTGAGTTCTCCTAGAATATTATTACAGGATATTATAATTATTACTATTCAAATAGTTGAGCAAATAGCAGAGTCACGATACAACAATTTATGGATCACACAAAGTTATGTATGTGCACAACACACATTACTCATTGCAAATAGTTCACTAGCTATGTTTTAAAGTTCTATGTAACGCGGAGAGAGCCAACATTTTTATTGGGCATTTTGCCAGACTTTGTGTCGAAAAATTAATCAAACAACAGCTTAATAGCTGTATATGATTATTGACATTCATAATTAGGAACCTAGTCACTCATGCAATGCAACAGGAACATATAAATTATTTATAATTTTCTAAAAAGTGGTTGCCACTTAATCAGTGTTATACGCGTTTCGCAATACAAACAATATTTCTAAAAATATTTTTTCAACAAACATTAATTTATTATGTTATATCGCCAAGAACAGAGTACCAAGAATATCGTTCGCTGCCAAACTTTATTACAAAAGATTATCTTCATGTAAGTTTACTTGTAAAACTTCGTAACACACAAACATTTAACTTTGAGTTGCTGTTTTTGTCTAGTATCATATCATATTATTATCTACACGTAAATTGTGCAGAAAAATTTATCAGATTACCTTTTGGCGACCAAATCTCCTTTAAACTTATCTTTTGAAAAATCGTTCTACAATAATTATGTATATTAGAGTAAAAACTATCGTGAGTTATCATAATTAGAGTAACTGTAACCGGTTGTACTCACGTATTATTTTTGGTCGGAGTAGCCGTTTGAAACTAGGCGGGCTACTCTGACCAAATATAATACGTGAGTACAACTGGTTACAGTTACTCTAGTAATTATGTACGTTTATAACCTAAATATAACTAGATGGACATATTATTCTATCGTATATGTATGTAAAATCGCTTGTATGTGTAAGTAAGTCCTGACTCCACTGACACATCACAGAGCTTAAACAACGCTGCTAAAAATGACCACTTTATGCCAGTGGCACTCACTAATTAAGGATTTTTCAATATTTCACCCCAAAAGTGGTAAAATAATGGTTTTTTGGTATAGAGTACGTTTTTAAAAAATCTGCTGATATTGAAACTGGCCAGTTACCTACATCAGCAGGTAAAACCGCGGGGTAAAACTAGTACAAATATAACAAGTAAAGAGTTTATACTCAAATAAATGCTTGCTATGCGAGCTAAACTGTGTGTGCAGTGAGTCCCCTGATCTTTCGCCACGGAGATCAAAGTTTCGGTTACAGTGACTATGGGAACTACGTCTTCGTAATACAAGTTGAGTTGTTGTTGTTATTACTAACCCACTCCGGATACACACCATTTGGATATCTGGAACAAAACAGGAAACATGGATTAGGTATACAGCAGATTATTCAGGCTTTACGAAGCGTACAAGTTGTATGGCAGAAAATCGGTGTAAACTGGTCTCATCGGTGTAAACTCAACTAATTCCGGCGGCAAAATCTCTGGACATTTTCGCGGATCTGTGGGGTCTTACATTTCCCCTTTATCTGCACCAGTTAGATGTCTTGAGATTTGACTACCATTAACGTTGTGATTTTTGTGAGAATGTATGTATGGATGTATGCTAATTTAGCAAGTAAAAACGACTGACCGAATTCTGATGGAACTTTATTGAAAATTGCCTATATATCAGAATCTCAAATGGGCTACGTGTAATCCTGATAACCGACTACCACGCAAGCTAAGCCGCGGTCAGCAGCTAGAAGTGCTAAAGCCATTACTGTAAACTAGTGCTACCGCTTACGATTAGGAGGGCCACAGACCAGCAATATACGTACATAGTCAAATTAGCATAAACATCCTTTAACACGTTTTGTGCCCAGTAAATACCGCAATGCATTTTAATAATTTGTATGAAACTCTGGTCTCTATGGTCGCTCACTATGGGCCTTATCAGAAGGCTCAAGGTCACTCAGAGGGCGATGGAGAGAGCTATGCTTGGAGTTTCCCTGCGAGATCGAATCAGAAATGAGGAGATCCGCAGTAGAACCAAAGTCGCCGACATAGCTCTCCGGATAGCCAAGCTGAAGTGGCAGTGGGCAGGGCACATAGCTCGAAAAACCGATAGCGTTGGAGCATAAAGGTTCTGGAGTGGCGGCCACGTACCGGACGACGCAGCAAAGGTAGGCCCCCCGCAAGGTGGACCGACGATCTCATCAAGATCGCGAGAGGCGGTTGGATGCGGGCGGCTCAAGACCGGTCTGTATGGACAACCTTGGGGGAGGCCTATGTCCAGCAGTGGACGTCGTTTGGCTGATATGATGATGATGAAACTCTGCGCAACAATGCAGACCAATCTGTAACCTATTGTGAGTTCATCAATTGGAATATATGCGGGTTCCTGAGGCCCCTAGTAAAATTATGCTATGTGTGTGCTCCTTTACGCCCTGAAAATACCTAGCTTACCTAGCTCTGTAATACAACATTCTATATTTATAGACTGCAAACTCCAGATTATTAATTTATTAAATGCGAGCCGAATGCCGTTGGAAAATAGGCTAAGATGATTTATGAATAGAAAACAATATGTAAATATTTGATAATATTGTAATAACTGAGGCTATTCTCAGCATAATTGCCTATGTTGGAATAATAAAAGACAACACATTACACGCATTAGCCATTTCCTTTTCATACAATAAAACAGTAGAAAGAGATTAAAGCTATACAGGGATATTAAGTGCGAATACAGCGGTGAATGTAATATGGCTAATATTTATACACAATGGTATGCTTAGTAGCATTATTTGGTTTACTGACATGATTATTGTGTTTCATATTATGAAAATGAAGTGGCTAAAGGGTTGGAGTAATACTGTAATAAAGAGAACTGATTATTCATGAAGGTCTGAAGTTTGAACACAATGCGTGGAACGCCTCGGGTATGATTGATCATTGTGACACAGAACGACGACGTTGTTAATATAGGGTTATGCTACGATAGATGCAAATACGAAGGTGTAAGCCTAATATTATCCTTCTTTCTATCTTTGAAACCTTGTTCATAGCTTTTCTGTCGACTTCGATTTTTGTCTTCCGAACGCTATGGCACGTTAAGTAGGGCGATAAGTGACATTAAAAAGAAATTAAGTGATTATTACTATATGTCACGATTCCTTTATACTTTTAAAGAGATTAGATGTTGAATAATGATTATAGTATGATTAGACTATGACAGTGAGGATAGTTTCTGAAATTGTGATGTGAGATTTGTTGCGAAGATTTTATTGCATATTCGTGACGATAATTTCGTGATCTCGTGAGATATGAATAGCATGACGAGTGTATTTTGAAATAATTAATGACAAGTTTGCTTGTCTGACAGGATAATACAACCTTTGTGTGTGCTGAAACCGCTATTAGACTGTAATTTGTAACTATTATATTATGAAATGAGGAAATCTAACGTATACGCGTTCGAATTTTTGAATCTATGACTTATTTTTGTTCAAATCTCAAATATCCACCAGATCTAAAATTAAGTCTCTAATTCGATGTGATTACGTATTCCTACTTGTTGAAGGTCTTTCGCCACATCTCTAGATCTAAGTATGTATTAGTAAAATCAATATTTAATACAATGTAACCTCTACCACATCGAAACATAAAAGCCACAGCAGGAAAATATTGGCCAGTAAAAACGACAATAAATGGCAACTCGTAAAACATATTTGCTAATCACTCGATTCCAGTTTCTCATAATATAAACATTAATAAACATGTTATGATTTATTACCAGCTTATGTAATTTCTGTAAAGGAAGCATACGTACGTGTTAATATTAATGTTTAATGTTGTTTACAATATGAGTGTGTAGGTACTATATCTTCGTATGATATGAATAAGCTTTAAGTACGGCTTTCTGAACTGTATAATTAAGACCTATCTCCTTATGACCGTGCTATGTATGCCATGTTTCGTGCTTCGTCAATGACACAAAGATAAAACTGCCTCGACTTAATATTCATCATCAGCCTTTAACAGTCCACTGCTGGACCAGACCTCTCCTTTGAAAGGAGGAATTGGCCTACTATACCACGCTGGCCAAAGGGGTTGGTATAGGGTTTGTATCAAGTTTTCCTTCTCTTACAGTGCTGTTCTCTGCATAATATGCTCCGTCTGTCGGCTCTTACGACACCCATGGGATGATAAGAGGTGATGACATTCCGTATTCTTAATCCGTCATCACACGGACTGGAGGGTTAATATAGATCTTTTTAATTTTTCTCCTGTCACCTCAGATGAAATTAAAAAGTCGATCCTTTCCATCAAGTCAAGGGCAGTGGGCTACGATAATATCAGTCGTCGCATGATCACCACTGGCCTTGACCAACTCCTTCCTGCTATCTCTCATATAATCAACTTTGCCCACTCCTCTCGTTCGGCCTCTTACTAAAATCTCCAATCCTACTATGCCTAACCATTATCGGCCAATTTCCATTATCCTACTCCTATCCAAAATCCTAGAGGCTTGCGTACACAAGCAGTTATCCAGATTCATCCTATCCAATAATATCCTTAGTCCGAGATTCCGGCCTGGTCAAAGTACTGTTTCCACTCTACTGAAGGTGACTGGCGATATTGGGGCGGGCGTGGAGAAAGCCGAAGCAACTGTGTTAGTTTTGGTGGACTTCTCAAACACCTTTAATACCGTCAGCCATGACGTACTTCTGGCCATCCTTTCCCACCTTAATATTTCATCTGAGGCTCGGGATTGGTTCTCATCATATTTTCGTGGTCGCCAGCAATTAGTTCGCATTGATGAGACATCGTCAAATTGGTGTGATTTGGACGCTGGGATTCCACAAAGCGGAATTCTCTCTCCTCTTCTATTCTCACTATTCATTAATCTCATCACTCATGAACTTCAGTGTGCTTATCATCTATATGCTGACGATTTGCAGCTCTACGCTCAGGCAAGGGTGGACAAGTTATCAGATGCAGTTGCAAAAGTTAACAGAGACTTGCATGCAATACGGATGTGGTCTGACAGATTTGGCCTCTGCGTTAATCCAACAAAATTCCAAGCTATCGTGGTGGGAAGCCCGCGTAAGATCACTAGAGTTGATTTCACAAGTTTGTCGCCTGTAATTTTTGACAGGTGCATTACACCATTTTCGACATCTGTTAAAAATCTTGGTTTGCACATCGTTGACTGGCGGACTCAGATCTCAGTTTTCAGCCAGAAAGTATTCGGGTCTCTGCGCTCACTGTATCGTCTAAAAAAATTTCTTCCATCAAAAACCAAAGCAATGCTTGTGCAAACTTTAATCTTCCCTATAATTGACTATGTTGACGTATCTTATCTCGACCTGAATCCAGATCTACTCAGCAAACTTGACCGCCTTCTCAATTATAGCCTTCAGTTCGTTTTTAATCTGCGCAAGTTTGATCATATTTCCAAATTTCGCAAGGAATTAAAATGATTGCCGATTCGTCAGCGACGAAATTTGCGTACCTTGACGACTTTATACTCGTTTCTCCACTCTTCTAAAAGTCCGTCGTATCTGGTACCTTACTTTCAATATCTCTGTTCCAAACATGACAAGAACTTTCGATCTACTAATAACCTTCTTCTTCTCTGTCCATCTTACATATCTAGTCTAGTACATTCTTCTATCAATATCCAATCTATCCTTCTGTGGAACGCACTCCCTACCGAAATTAGGATGTCAACTAATCGTGCTCGCGTTATTTTAGCTATTTTCATAGTGTCATGCCTACGGCATTTTGTTATGGGGCAAACCTGCGGATATTCAGAATATTTTCGTTCTACAGAAACGAGCGGTATGAGCAATATACATGTTAGGTGCAAAAGATACTCTTAGGGAACACTTTAACGGCCATTTTCAATTATCGATCCATACATGGATTTTGAGATTCGAGATTCGTGTTTGACATATTTTGTATGGAGCTTATGTCAAAAACGAATCTAAAATCTAAAGATCTATCTATAGATTGATTATTGAATTCCGTAGTATGTCTATAGGGATTTTTACAGAAGCCTCGCAATTTTTATTTGCTAATAATTATATTGTATATTAGGCAAAATATAGGTTTATTTACTTCAAAAAGTGACATACATAACATAAATACTCGAAACAGGCATAAGTTAAATGCTCCTTATCATCGTTTACATAAAGTTAATAATTGTTTTGTAGGGCTAGGTATTCGTATATAAAATAAAATACCAATTAGTCTTTTAGAATAACCATTTAGTACGTTTAAAAGTAAGATAAAAGACTGCCTTATTAGGAAAGGTTATTATACCATTAATGATTATTTCATCTATGTACTTATTCGGAATTTATATAGATACCTTGCTTTTCAGTTTTTTTATATAATATCTCTAGTTCTTTTATATAACTATTCATGTATTATTAGGTCATTTAACTTACTACATTTACATTTGCATTGTTGTTCCACTAATTTTATTAAAAAATTTTGCTACAGTGTTAGATGAAGATAACTCGTGATCATGGGCTGTACACTAACGTCTTTGTAAATTTTGTGTATTCATATACCTACCGTCACTTTCTGTAACATACATTTCTATCATAGTTCTGAACATGATCGCGAGTTGCCTACATTATAAGACGTAAGTGGATGCTCCTGTTACACAAGTTTCACACTGGAAGGCTACTACAGCACTTAATTTGGTAACTGCATTAATTAAGTATGTTCCTATTTACTATATACAAGTAATTAATTACAATGTGATTTTTTTATTTGTGTACATTTATACGTATTTATGTATATATATATAATTTTAAAATATTTAATAAGTGAAAACTTGCGGCGCCTTTGTCGAGAAAATTATAATTATTTACAGCATAACACAAATTAAGTGTTTAAGTTGCAGATCTACCAAAAAAAGACACACTAAGAATAAAAAATGGCGAGCGATTTTCGAAGAAATCCATGCGAATAAATTATAAAAATGATACCAACAATACTACAGCATAATACCTAACCCATATACCAACAATACATTTCTGTAACACTTAAACAAGATGCAAAGTCCTAAACTGTGCAAGACTGATTTTTGTGTGTTTTATAATACATTTTGTAATACACAATTTTAAAAGTAATAGAAAAATAAATAGGAAGACGGCAGTGACGGGACGCGACGCCAGCCCCTTGGCGACGGCCTGTCACCAAAATATAAATATGTCAAAACATAGTACCCCTCGGCCTCGTTGGTCTCGCGGCAAAAATGTGCGCGTGGGATTGGGAGGTCTCGGGTTCGATTCCCGGGTCGGGCAAAGTGTTATTGGGTTTTTCCGTTAGGAAATTCTCAGTAGCAGCACGAAGTCTGGTAATGTGCCCGGTACGGCAATAGGCTCGCCCCCTATTACGTGGGGCCAAAAATTCATGGCGAAATGTGGGTGTAATATTACACCTCTGCCTACCCCTTCAGGGTCACAGACGTGAGTCTATAAAAAAAACATACTATAATATCAAATTTATTGTCATATTATTTTTAAGGTTTTATAATATCTTCGTAACATATATAAATATATATGCAATCAACAAGTGACGGCATTAGTGATGCGGAAGGAAGTGCCACAAATCAATCTGCCACATCGCTGACTAACCTGTTGCGCTGCCCAGCTTGCTCCCAGGCTCGGTTTTTTAAAGGTGAGCGGGGCTTGAGAGTACATTTTGGTAAAGTGCATAAAAACCAAAATGTACTTCCTGGCCCTGGTACTATTCCACCTTCTAGTTCTTCTCAATTTGCATTTTGGCAACATCTAGGTACTTTAAAAAATTCCATTCCGGTATTAAAGTGAGTTCCACGTGGCGCGAGACCAGCAGTTGCTCAGAGTTTAGCTGATTGTATTGGTCTCGTCATCTGTGAGAACTCCAAAACAGCCTGGGAACAGTTGCTTACCTTCCCTTACAGGATTTTACACGTAGAAAGCAATCGAATAACACAAAAATCTTTGACAAGCCAAATTAAGGATAAATTTAGTAATTCTGACACGAATTTTGACCCAAAATTTACCACCAATAGATTTAATAAAACAATTTATCAATGTGTAGAATCAAAATTAAGGGAGAGTGATATTCGGGGAGCGTCTAGGTTATTGTTTAGTGCCGATGTGGTGGCGCCTTGCTCTGCAGACACACTTGCAGGTTTGCAGAGCAAGCACCCAGCACCAGCTAATGACCTCTCTTTCCCTGACATGCCCAACGAAAGTTCTGATTGTCTCAATGTTTCAGCCAAGGACTTACGTACGTAGTTGAAGCCGTATGTTCCTTCCAAAGTGGATCTCTCCTGAACACCTGAAAGACCTCGTATGTGCACTTGCACATACGAGGTCACTTTGTGCAAGTGCATCACGCTGGGGGTGCACTTTTGAGGGAACTTACGGCTTTAATAAATCTGATGCTCTCCGGCAATGTGGTCACAGATGTCATCGACGTATTGTATGGGGCCAAATTGTGCGCCCTACGCAAGAAAGATGGTGGCCATCCGACCCATTGCCTTAGGGTTTACTTACAGACTTATGGCAGCCAAATTATGCTGCAAATATTACAGCGCCACCTTGGCCCATAAATTTCAGCCAATCCAACTGGGCTTTGGTTCAAAAGGAGGCTGCGAGGCTGCCATACATGCGTTGTCTACGTTCCTTGGCTGCGGTGAAAGTGAGGTAATTTTAAAGATTGATTTGAAGAATGCCTTCAACTCAGTGAATAGGGACGCCTTGCAGTCACAAGCCAAATTAGAAACACTCAAAATTTTCAAATATCTTTGGCAATGCTATAGGCATCCATTCAAATAAATTTATAAGGACAATTTATTAGAATCTGCTGTTGGTTGTCAGCAAGGTGACCCTCTCGGGCCAGTCATTTTTAGTTAAGTTATTCATCCCATTATAAAACAAATTAATTCGAAATTAAACATCTGGTACTTGGACGATGGGAGTCTTGGAGGCGATGTAGACACAGTTCTACAAGATTTAGGATTAAAAAGAAAACAGTTTGGCACTATCGATATAGAACAAAATTTCAATAAATGTGAAATTTTCATAAATGACACATTAGAATACTTTTCGGTACTTTCAAAATTTAATTCTTTGATGCCAAATATAAAAGTAATTAATAAATATCTTCCTTTCGCCTTCTCGGGTCCCCCATTTTTTAAGAAGCTTTTGAAACTTTTGTCAATGAGAAAATTCAAAATTTCTGTGAATCTTCAGAACGGCTCTGCAAAATCAATTTACATTCGGCTTACACAATTATTTGCCTCTTTATTCCAAAATTCACACATTTTCTGCGGTCATCTCCCTTTTGGAAACAATCATCTCTTTTGGAAACCATAGATAATGTGATTCGAAACACTTTGAGCAAAATTCTAAATCTTAACATGAACGATCGAGTGTGGCTGCAACCAACTTTACCAGTTCGTTTGGGCAGCCTCGGCGTTCGCAAAATTACTGATGTCAGTTTGCCAGCGTTTTTATCCTCAGTCCATGGCACTGAGGAACTGACCAGGAAAATTCTAGAACCCACACTGGTTAATTCCGAGGTGCCGTGTAAGACTGATGCCATAAACGTTCGGAAAATGGCTTGCCCGAGCTCTGACTTGCCCCGAAATCTTTTCTCTCAGAGACAATGGGACGGGCCGCTCTGCAGCAAGATTAGAGATAATCTATTAACTACTGCTTCTGGTGTTGCAGAGCGCGCCCGTTTGTTGGCTGTGGGAGAGTGGGAATCGGGGCTATGGCTTCAAGCGCTTCCATCGTCCAATATAGGAACTATGTTGGACGATACTACATTCCGCATCGCTTCTTGCCTTCGCTTGGGTGCTGTTTGTGTTTCTCCGCATCGTTGCAACTGTGAGGAAGCCGTCAACAGCCTTGGCCACCATGGCCAAAGCCATGCAGAAGAAGTGCAGGGCGTATTTCCAGACACGCCCATATTAATGACATAATCCGTCGTGCTCTTTCCACCGCCGGTGTACCAGCTCATTTTGACCCTAATGGTCTGGTACGTGACGATGGGAAGAGACCAGACGATATGTAATAATTACCTTGGAAGATGGGAAGCCTCTGGTGTGGGACGCAACCTGCGTCGATACCCTTGCGCCATCACATCTTCTAAGCACAGCTGGTTCAGCTGGCACTGCTGCTGCATCGGCGGAGACCCTCAAACGGCGCAAATACCAACATTTAGTAGGGAATTACGTTTTTGAGCCGTTTGGGGTCGTAACGCTGCGGCCATGGGGCCCGAGTGCTCGTGCTCTATACAGAGAAATAGCAAAAAGGCTGATCGATGCTTCACGTGACCAAAAGGCTGGCCTATTTTCTGGGCACGCTACCAGTAGCGTTGCGGAAGAATTCTTGGACGCAGTATAGCATATATATATATATATTTTTTCTCTTTTTTTCTTTTTACTTTCCTTAATTATAGATTAGATTTAGGTTTAGCTTTTATTTTTAATATTAAATTATATGTATATGTATGTTTTGTATTAGTAATAAAACCTTATATATATATATATATATATATATATATATATATATATATATATATATATATATATATATATATATATATATATATGCACCACTATTTTTAATTTAATTAGTACAAAAACTTTAAGGACATATTAGCGAAGACATTATTATCATATATGTGACGTAAGAATTTCATAATATCTATAAATATCAAAGTTATAATCATTTGTTTTTTGTAGAAAATCTCACCTAAATCATAGACACATTCAACAATCCATTCACTACTTCATTGATAGTAGGTACTTACTTTCCGTCCTAATCTTACGCATTCTTTCCGTCGCACTTACAATGTAGGTAGCCTTAGACATTGAAATGAAGCAAAATAATAAGTGTAGGTTGTTACTTTTATTTTTTTAAATTCTACGCTCTCCTTCATACTTCATCCGGGCTTAGGACCGGCAAAATTTACCGTATTACAAGTAATCAAATACGGAGGTTTGTAATTAGAAAGCAAACACATTATCAAAATAAAAGAAGGTATTCTGTAATAAAAGAAAATAGTAATTTTGGCGTATTTATGAAGTTAGAATCATCTGCTATTTACAAATATTATTTTATCATCATCATGTCAGCCTAGAGACGTCCACTGCTGGACATAGGCCTTCCTCAAGGTGTGTGGAGAACAGAGAATTATTATTTACTTAAGTACGTATTATTTACTAAACTTACAAGTATTTACATTATCCTTTGAAATGTCCACCACCGTTGTCAATACACAGACAATTTTTTAACGAGAAAAGTACGCTTCTGTCTTTTCACTTCATCAAAAGCGTCCAATATGCACTGTTTTAATTGTTTGACACTAAATTAATTAAGGCTCACTTTTGTACACTCACAATAAGATGTCCATGGGTACACAGCTGCACTCGCGATTTTTCCACTCAAAAAGTACGCACAAAGCATAGCTACATACTCCCATGATATGAACTTATATGATAGGCCATCGCGTCGGGAAAACGTAGACAAACAATTAACTTTTGCAACGCAATTAGATACGCTCACTTTCGCTAGCAATTAAGCACTGTTTGTCGCATCGTTGGGGCGCGGCGCAGGCGCAGAGGGGAGGGGGGGGGGGGTAACTTATCAATAGGTCAGTTTACTATGATAGTACGCAGTTCGGTCATAGTATTAGTTATGCATTTACCAATTATCACGTATTTTTGTGGACAATTTGGGGCAGTTTTGGGACTTAGTGTTTTTATTTTTTTACTACATAAATATGATCAGTTAAAGATACTTAGTGCACTGTTAAATTATTTTTTACGAATTAAAAAATAGTGGTGTATATATATTCACACAAATATGAGGTTCTAGCTCGTTAAGTCGTTACGATTAAATTATTTTACAAATCAGTTTTGTCTGTCTATACGATTTCTAAAAAGATGAATAAGCTTTGATTTCCCGCTGCTATTGTATTGTCAATTTCGTCTATGCTCTGTACAGCGTGCTCGTGCTCTAAAAATAGTTGTGGCAGCTATTTACCGGACAATAATCATAAAAATGGGACATCCTACTCGAAAAGAAGAAGTCGAGGCCCATTGTTGCGTAGCTAATCACATTAAGCGTTTTACTTGCTATACAAAACAATGGAGGTATCGATATGAGCGTACACAAAGTAACTTGTTACATTATGTCCTATTTAGGGAACGAATAGAAAACATTCAAAGCACAATGTTCTCGTTGGATATGGAAAGCCACTCACGATATGACTGCGGGACGAAGCAAGCGGCAAAATGAAATGTAAGCAGTAGGCACCTATTGTCCGATGGTACACGGACGCATTACATTAGACAGATGGATTTATTACGTTGTGTGCTGCTTTGTTTAAACGCTATTTGAATATTAAATAAAAAGCCGACAGTTTTGTGATGAATTTATTTGTCAGCTTAGGTCATTCGTCGTTCCAGCGGCAATTCCCAGTCCAAACTTGCGACTGACTCAAACCGTTAGGTATTTTATTTGTTTAAGTTCCTCTACAACTACTAATAGTACTAATTTATAATGTTAAAAAATAAATGCTCTCTACCTTTACCCATTACAGACGAAGACCTCATATACTTTAGTACTTTTATTTTATTTATGGTTCCTCTTTCGAATCCTTAAGTTTTCAATTACTAAACCTTGTAAAACAGTTTAAAATAGCTCTGTGATCTCCTTAACCTTTAAGGGTCTACTAAGAATAGTCGGCTAGGTGGTTTTGAATATCAAAAAGAGATAGTCACACCACATTTTGATTCAGATCACAAACAGAAAGAACACAGTGGTTTTGGTAACTTTAAAAGGTTTTCTAAGAACGTGTCCATACTTATGACAATGTAAATGAATCCACACACATAGGTAGGTATATCACAGAACGACTTAGCTTTTGTTCGAATACATTATAGTATATCGGAATAAAAAGGTTGGAGTTAGCTTTGTTCGCATATCTAAATAAGAGAGTGTGAATGTTTTGACGGTATATAGTTTTGATGATAATGTCTATGTAGGAGAATAATGTCCTTTCGTGGATCTCAGAAATATATGCTGTTTTTTGTTAATGGCGGAACGAGAAACTGACTGTATAAAATATGTGTAAGGAAATATTTCAATATTATTTTAATCGTAATCTATACTTAGTTATTGTTTTAAATACTTGCATGTCACCGTAACTTGACCATTAAACAAAAGCAATATTCGCTTTACAGACATTATTTTATCTGTTAAAATACAGATCTCAATATACGTATACTAAAACAACTTCCTGATAAAAATAATAAAATTAATCCTATTACCATTACATAAAGGACCTACATTTAAAAAGCTTCGTATGCCAGAAGTGGTACGCGCAATGTAGTTTGAGAACCTCAGTTTTATAACTCATTATGCCGATATTGGGTTATAAACCCCAATATCGGCATAATGAGCTATTTGAAACTTGGTTTGGGGATTGCTTTAAGATATGATATTTCGTTGAATAATTTTGAGGAAACTTTTGGGTTGAACTCTCACAAGTCACCCAGTCATGGATTTGTCTTTGTATTACAAAAATGGACAGCCCATTTCTCTACAAGATTTCCATCTTGTAGTTAATAATATAATAATAGTCTAAGTGTAACTGATAGTCTAGACGTTATTCGTAAGGAATTAACTTTAGCCCTTGTTTTGTTGTAATTTAGAACTTAGACTATTAATCCCTGTGGCCATAACAGTTTTGCGGTTTCGGCTTTATTAACTAATAGAGTTTGCTATTAATAAAGTTGGAGACTTCTGTTACATAGTCTGACGTGTGATGTGTAGATCAATGATTGACTTTAAGGTGTGATGCTATGGTATAAAATTTGATGGCGGACCAGTTCTCATGATTTGTTTTAGTGAATTGAAGTAATTTCTATATTTGTTTCAAGCTTGACTTGAGTACAAAAAAATATCAAAGTTTATATTAAAGCTAGTTTTGTATTTAACATCTTCTGTTATTTGAATATATATTATGCGCAAAGTATTTTGCGTATCTGTTTTAAAACCTTGACTAAAAGCTCCGCTCTCAAGGAACTCGATCGATCGCGATCTTGTGTTTAGCTCCTGCTATGTGTTACGATTTCAGTTTTCAAAGAAGGCGTTACATTTTTGTTAGGGATTCTACTGCATTGTCATACGTACTTAAGGGTGTTTGTTTATTTATTTGCTACAAGGCAGATTTGTAGAAATTTTATTAATATCGTTGGTACAGAATCTCTAGCAGCATGGATATATTAGGGCGGTATTGTACGAATATAACATCAACCATCATAGTCATCGGTCTTATCCTTAAGATTCGGCGACAGATATTTCACAGCAGATGGCGAATAGGTCAAAGTGTATCTTGTTTTGTTTTACTTGTTTGAGAAATAATTTTTATTTGGTATCCAAAACAAGAAATGTAACCTGGTACCTATTGGCATGTAAGCTTAATGACTGAGCCCTCGTTACGTTATTTAATTTTGTAATCTACAGGTGTGCTCTTTCTAAGGTACCTCAGTAATTTCAATAACCAAATTGATATATTATTGACGTGTTGTGGTAGCAAGGTAATAATATAAACACAGTTTTGAAACTCATTTAAAATGTGAACGATAGGGTTGTCGCACTATAATACTTGTTTGTGTTTGTATTGAAGTTCCACTAGAATCTTCAGAAATAAATAGTTTATTCGCAGTTTAATATAAAGCCTACGTAACTGAGCTCTCCGAAGGTTTAGACAAATACAAAGTTACTTCACACCCACGCTGTTCATACAATTATAATTTTGTGCGCACACTTAAGGGTTGTATATTATTAGATTTTAAGGAACTTTTTTGGAAATAGAAACATTTAGAGAATCGTATGTTCAACACGGTACCATAATGTTTTATTGCACAGTGAAACTTAAGAAAGCTTTATGCAAATTACAGCTTAAGAACAAATTGCACAGAATTAATAACCAAGTATTCGTCCATTGCAGAAATTTGGTAATGTAATCACAATTCGATTTAAAATAGTCAAGTTTTTAATTCCCAAATATTTATATGCAAACATTATATCCGACATGTCAATAAGCTTCAAAAAAACTGGCACACTATATCACTATACTTGACTATAACTCTTCAACCAAGTCTATTCAGCAACACGCTATCAAATATTTACTGCAAAGCGAAGTTAGTATACCCATGTGTCGCAGCCAACTGGTTCAGATAGCTCTTTTATTGCACGGCTAGCTTTTTCAATTAACCATCCCTCACAAATATAAAAATATTTTAGTTACTTTTGTTATTTTTTTTTTAATTTATTGAATCACGCCTGTATTCCCGAAGGGGTAGGCAGAGGTGTAAAATTACACCCACATTTCACCATGAATTTTTAGGTCCCACGTAATAGGGGCGAGCCTATTGCCGTTACGACCATGAGAACTGGTCCGCTATCAAATTTTATACCATAGCATCACACCTTAACGACAATCATTGATCTACACATCCACTATTACGTCAGACTATGTAACACAAGTCTCCAACTTTATTAATAGCAAACATATTAGTTAATTAAGCCGAAAACGCAAAACTGTTAGGGCCACAGGGTTAATAGTCTAAGTTCTAAATTACAACAAAACAAGGGCTAAAGTTAATTCCTTACGAATAACGTCTAGACTATCAGTTACACTTAGACTATTATTATACTGGTTCAAATCTTGTTACCTAAGTTAACTTTCCATCTTGTAGAGAAATGGGCTGTCCATTTTTGTAATACAAGGACAAATCCATGATTGGGTGACTTGTGAGAGTTCAACCCAAAAGTTTCCTCAAAATGATTCAACGAAATATCATATCTTAAAGCAATCCCCAAACCAAGTTTCAAATAATAGAAGATTTTAAATACAAAACTAGCTTTAATATAAACTTTGATATTTTTTTTGTACTCAAGTCAAGCTAGAAACAAATATAGAAATTACTTCAATTCACTAAAACAAATCATGAGAACTGGTCCGCCATCAAATTTTATACCATAGCATCACACCTTAAAGTCAATCATTGATCTACACATCCACTATTACGTCAGACTATGTAACAGAAGTCTCCAACTTTATTAATAGCAAACTCTATTAGTTAATAAAGCCGAAACCGCAAAACTGTTATGGCCACAGGGGTTAATAGTCTAAGTTCTAAATTACAACAAAACAAGGGCTAAAGTTAATTCCTTACGAATAACGTCTAGACTATCAGTTACACTTCGACTATTATAATACTGGTTCAAATCTTGTTACCTAAGTTAACTTTCCATCTTGTGGAGAAATGGGCTGTCCATTTTTGTAATACAAAGACAAATCCATGACTGGGTGACTTGTGAGAGTTCAACCCAAAAGTTTCCTCAAAATTATTTAACGAAATATCATATCTTAATGCGATCCCCAAACCAAGTTTCAAATAGCTCATTATGCCGATATTGGGGTTTATAACGGAGGTTCTCAAACTACATTGCGTGTACCACTTCTGGCATACAAAGCTTTTTAAATGTAGGACCTTTATGTAATGGTAATAGGATTTATTTTATTATTTTTATCAGGAAGTTGTTTTAGTATAGGTATATTGAGATCTGTATTTTAACAGGTAAAATAATGTCTGTA
The DNA here is from genome assembly GCA_944739405.2 of Euclidia mi. Taxonomy (NCBI): domain Eukaryota; kingdom Metazoa; phylum Arthropoda; class Insecta; order Lepidoptera; family Erebidae; genus Euclidia; species Euclidia mi. Next base: position 28,794,265 of record OX123202.2, read on the forward strand.
AAGCGAATATTGCTTTTGTTTAATAGTCAAGTCGGGATGACATGCAAGTATTTAAAACAATAACTAAGAATAGATTACGATTAAAATAATATTGAAATATTGATATTTCCTTACACATATTTTATAAAGTCTGTTTCTCGTTCCGCCATTAACAAAAAACAGCATATATTTCTGAGATCCACGAAAGGACATTATTCTCCTACATAGACATTATCATCAAAACTATATACCGTTAAAACATTCACACTCTCTTATTTAGATATGCGAACAAAGCTAACTCCAACCTTTTTATTCCGATATACTATAATGTATTTGAACAAAAACGAAGTCTGTGATATACCTACCTATGTGTGTGGATTCATTTAAATTGTCATAAGTATGGACACGTTCTTAGAAAACCTTTTATAGTTACCAAAACCACTGTGTTCTTTCTGATTGTGATCTGATTCAAAATGTGGTGTGACTATCTCTTTTTGATATTTAAAACCACCTAGCTGACTATACTTAGTAGACCCAAGGTTAAGGAGATCACAGAGCTATTTTAAACTGTTTCACAAGGATTAGTAATTGAAAACGTAAGGATTCGAAAGAGGAACCATAAATAAAATAAAATTACTAAAGTACATGAGGTCTTCGTCTGTAATGGGTAAAGGTAGAGAGCATTTATTTATTAACATTATAAATTAGTACTATTAGTAGTTATTCAGGAACTTAAACAAATAAAATACCTAAAGCCATGAATTCACTAGGGGACAAAGTCGCTCGACTTATCGCGAACAGTCGCAGGACATTTACGTGCGACTGTCCGGCGACAGTGTCGACCGGCATTTCGCTCGTCCACATACCGGCATTGTGATCGAGATGTCGCCTAAGTGTTAACACAGTTTCGTTGGTAGTGTGGACCAACGAAGTGTGCTATAATCGCGGGTAGTCGCGGAACAAATAGCAACACACGTCCTCAAAAGTCAAATGCCGTCGGAAACTGTCGAGGGATACGAAGTCGCGCAAAGTCGACGCTATCGGAGCGTCGACAAGCGACTTGTTCCCCGACACGTAGATGTCGCCTGCGATGTCGGGCGATGTCCCCCGCGACGTCACTCAACACGTAGAATTCGTGCCGGGCGACAAGGTCGCGGGACAAATGTCCCCTAATGAATACGAGGCTTTACGGTTTGAGTCAGTCGCAAGTTTGGACTGGGAATTGCCACTGGAACGACGAATGGCCTAAGCTGTCAAATAAATTCATCTCAAAACTGTCGGCTTTTTATTTAATATTCAAATGGCGTTTAAACAAAGCAGCACACAACATAATAAATCCATCTGTCTAATGTAATGCGTCCGTGTACCATCGGACAATAGGTGCCTACTGCTTACATTTCATTCTGCCGCTTGCTTCGTCCCGCAGTCATATCGTGAGTGGCTTTCTGCATCCAACGAGAACATTGTGGTCTAAATGTATTCTATTCGTTCCCTGAATAGGACATAATGTTACAAGTTACTTTGTGTACGCTCATGTCGATACCTCCATTGTTTTGTATAGCAAGTAATACGCTTAATGTGATTAGCTACGCAACAATGGGCCTCGACTTCTTTTTTTCGAGTTGGATGTCCCATTTTTATTATTTATGCCCGGTAAATAGCTGCCACAACTATTTTTAGAGCACGCTATAGAGAGCATAGACTAAATTGACAATACAAAAGCAGCGGGCAATCAAAGCTTATTCAGCTTTTTAGAAATTGTATTGACAGACAAAGCTGATTTGTAAAATAATTTAATCGTAACGACTTAACGAGCTAGAACCTTATATTTGTGTGAATATAAGTTTTTTGTCCATATAGGTCTACAGAGCAATAACCAACATAATATATTGTTCTTGTAATAATCTTGTAAGTAATTTTTATTTGATTATATGAGTAAAACCACAGGTGCTTAACAAAGTTTCCGAGATTCGTTCGGCATACTTTATCAAATTTTTGTAGTCTTAATGAAACTAGATTAGGTTTGTATTAGGTATTCCCGTGCATACAGATAAGAAAGTTAGGCTGAGTTTCCGCGACTTGCAAGTGAAAGTTCGTGAAAGGTCTTTATAGTGTTTGCACGGAATTTCGTTTCCATCTTTGTTCAGAACAGTTCTGGGAGGAAATTGTGCTACACTCGTCGGGAAACTAAGTCCTGTTCTTAAAACACAATCCATGCTGTGGAACATCGTTTGGATAAAAATGTCAATAGACGGAATAAAAAACAGAAGTAATTGCTTAGATCTAAACGTGTTACATCGTGCTGGCGTAACCGTACGAGTCGGAAAGTCTCTCATCAATTATTTTTCTACGTTCAAGATGGTATATCATGCTCTCACCGACGCTTTACTTTCGAATTATTTATTTTAGTGTCTGCAACGAACCAAAGATGATATATACGTGCAGAATAAAGTCGTATTTGCCATAAGAATCGTGCAAATCAGCGAGATTTGAATGATAGCATATTGCATATTCGAAGTTATAGGAACGAGAGCTCAATGTTTAATTGAGTTACAATTGTTGAATCTTAATATTGTTTAAATCCGACTTCAAGCATCGTTTATGGCCATTCATAGTTTATTGGCAGCTGGGACTAGGAGTGCTTTCACGCTCGTCATTTCATTTAGGAAGCATGACACTCAAAATAAAATGAAGAACGTGTGTGTCTGAAGACGCACAGCTGATTTACTTTTTCACCAGTACCCGAGCTGTTTTGGCGTAAAAACGGCTACGTGCCGTCACAGATTATTAGCAATCCCCTTTTTATTTCACGTGAAAACTCATGTTTATTCATCCACACTTTTAAATATTATTATAATACGTGTGAATACGTAGAATTCGATTGACGACAAACTGTTCTGACATATTTGTAATACCATATAATTTAAAACGGAATACTGCGTAACCAAAGTTTATTATGTGTATACTATACAATATTATTAAACAACATACAACGGAATACTGCGTAACCAAAGTTTATTATGTGTATAATATTCAATATTATTAAACAACATACAATATGTTTCACATACATAACATTAGTATCTATTAGATTCTGAAAGTTTAACTCAACAGGTGTTCGCGATGTTTAATATCGGAACCAGGATTGAAAAAACTTGGCGGTCTCATAAATATTTAAATTATAATAAGAGATATTCTTTTCGTTTACATAGCGGTAGCGGCAACGACAACGCAGTGGGTAGCGGCTAACAAATTTTATAAATATGATTCTGTAATTCATTTAACATTATTGAAATTCGTTGGTTCAATAATTTTTTTTATATGCTCTGGAGTATTTTAATTTCAAACGTGTTCGGAATTTGGCTTGTATATGAAATTATATTGGTATGCAAACGTAGCAACGTGAAATGTTATCTTTTCGCTCGAGTTGAGAAGTCTTGGAACACGAGCAAGCGATTTTACGGGCACCCCAACTTGAGCTGTAGCTGATATAATCATAATGTTACTCATATGTAACATGTTTGCAATAAATGATAAATTTTAATAATATTGTTTTGTTGATAATAAACATTTCAGTAAATAAGATTATACAAATAATAACGAGCTCACATTTTTTCAAAAGTCTTTGAGTGGCAATTAAAATTGAGTTATAGTTAAGGTTTCTTATAAAATTTTGTTACTATTGCATAAACTTACAACTATTTATTTTAATGCAATACCAGATTATTTAAGATTTAGTCCTAGGGACCATATTTTTTGCTAATATATAGATTAATATGGTTTCTGAAACTTCTGGGTCACTAGGAAGCTATGTCTGCTGAAGGATAAAAGCTCATCACACACAATTTAAAACACAGCCGCTGTGTTTTCGCTTGAAAATGCACAACCATCTATTTTGAGCATATTATCTTTAATATTAGATTATTCATCATGAATTTACATATTCGTAACAGGTTTATTCATGATGGATATTCCGTCTGCAACGTTTAATCAAATTAAATAAGGCACATATCAATTTAATAAATGCGCGCAGTTATTACGTTATCTGACGTTTCCAGTTGGCTACCTAAACCAAATTCACTCGCGGAATAAATTTGTTAGGCGCCTTGGACTATTCGTTTTGTTGGGAAATTTAGAGCCTTTTAGAGCAGTATTTAAAAAAAGATGCTCTTCTCTCGTGAACGTTTATGCGAGTGTTAATGGAAGCAATGATACACGAATTTTAGATATGTATATCGGAAAGATCAGTACGGGACGTCAATTGACTACGAAACGGAAGTGCGATGATGGTGCGCTTCGACAGAGTCTAGTGACGTTTGCTACAGTTGAAGAGGGGGGATGACGGTTGACGTTCTACGGAGCAACGACAACCATCACTTCTCTTGGAGACTCCGGGCATAACAAGTACCTGGAAACTGTCACTCGTTTCGTGTTCAGGAATACAAAATAGTTATAGTCAGTTTTGGTAAATTTGATTTGGTGTGAACATAAATAACTGTGATGTGAAGTGTGTGACGCCGCCATCAGAAGTGGAATAATGGACCAGCGTGACCACAAGGCGCGAGCGAAGGCGACTGCTAACGCTGCTATGTTGGTGAATCGACTGAGCTTGCAACTGCAACCGTGGTTGGCGTATTTTGTCTGATTTTTTTTTTATTGGTAATACCAATTTTGTTTAGTGGCGGTAGTAGTAAACATTACGCGCTTAACCTTGGAAATGTGATAATCGTTGTGGTGATATCGCCACACATCGTATCGAGTGTTGTAGGTTCGATTCCTATATGAGACTCTGAGTTGTGGAACCGTTTGACTTTTACGGTGTCGTGCTTCCCATGGCATGATCTCATGAATAATCTTCTTTTTAATTAAAGAAGAAAGACAAAAAAAATGTGGGGAGTAAGGATTTAATTGCGATCTTTGTCGTATTTTAAGTTAGCGTATGGTTGTCTGACTACCACAGCGACCTAGCTATAGCGTAGATAGCGAACGGAAATTTAGAGTTTAATACGCCAGTTAAAAAGAAAGCGATTATTTGTATTTCTTCATGCGAGGGTGGCTCGCACTCACGAACCTTGTGATCATATTATGCTTGCAAATAGATTAATTTTGTCTCGGTCTTACTTTATGGACTGTAATAGTAACGAGAGTGAGCGTACAGGCCGACTTGCATTATTCCAAGCAAGTGCGTTTGAGTGAAACGTGCTAGTTACTGTTCTAGTGCAGTTGTAAAATTGGTTTTAGAACCAACACCCAGCTTTGGTTGGTTTTCTGCTAAATCTAGAACAATAACTCCGGTCTAGACTGTACTTCGCAGGGCAGCGGCGCTAAAGTTGGTAAACTAATCGAATCGTACATACTAAGTTCATAGTGTAAGACTGTGCGGAGCTATTGCTTCTGACTATGCTGATTTTGCGTAGAACAGCTTGTAGCTTTAATTTCTTAAATAGACGTGTGTACTGCAGTGCTGTCTAGACGAGTGCGGTAGGTTGGTTAGTGTTACCTGACCATAGTCAAAAGATATTACTAGCGCCATTATTTTATCGAATCGTGGTGTTGGTAATACGTAACGGTTTTCGTTTAAACGTGATCAGATCCTAAGTAAAAAGTGACACTGTTACTCGTTGTAATTCTGAGTTGTACCGATAATTTCGGTGTTGCAATTATACCTGCTTCTTTGTGTGCATAAATTTTTAACATAGCACATTAAAATGTTTCTTACTCTTATTATTAGATGGCTCCACTAGTAAAATTAAATTCAATTTTAAGATTTTACGCGTGAAACTTACCTACTGTGTTTTTGAAATTCATTGGATATGCTGGGAATTTTTATCAAGTGCCCCGAGTTCTCTGACCAATTCCAAGTTAAGCTTAGGACGTTTAGGAGTGATAGTGTTTCTAGTAGAAGATGTTAAACTCGATTATCACACGTTGAGTTATCATCGTAGTGCGTTACGATAATCAGTTTCAGAGATTTTAATTTTCATTGTAAGTACAACTAGGTTAGTGATAGTTAGTGATTGTATGTTTAACCATATTCTTTTTAAATGGGTACTTTGTTAGTCGTTGTTGTGATAATCTTGTGGTACTCACGTTTCCGTTGGTGTAGATTTGCATAAAGTGAATAAGCCGTTTGTGCGGCTGCATGTTTTGCTATGCGTTGCCGTTGGTTGGACCGGCAAAGTGCCTTTCTGGTTAGCCTAGTTTACCTTGAAGCTTTTGTGTTAGCTATAGTCTCCGTTGGTGCGCAAACAAGACACCCATTAGTGCATTTATCATAATAACACAAACGTTGTCCATCGTCTTGAACGCGAAATGTCCGTTGCTCTATCGCTAATGATTAGGTTAGGATAAGCTTTGAATTTAGACTATCCATGACAAAATTATAACGCTGAAAAGACTGGTTGTATACTTGGTAGTAAACTTAACATCTAGAGTATCAGCCTAGTAAAATTTTCTTATAGTATGCGATGTGATAAGGAAAACCGAAGCAACATGTTAAACAAACCCAGTTTAAGATTACTTTGTTAAACGCTCGAAATGATTATCCGGGTGGTGTTGTGTAACCGGATGGAGGTTGCATAGCGTGACGTTGAAGATCCGATGGATGTCAGAGTATGTGCAATGCAATATTTTAATGAGTTTTCTATTATTTTAACGAGTATGTGTGTTGTTTAACGTGTCAGCTTCGAGAGAAAGAGTTAGTAGTGATTTTCATTAAAACCTGTAATGATTTTGATCAGAGTAGCTTTATTCCCCACCAACTTAGGTCAGGAATAGCTTTTTATTCCTAGAGCCAAGTATATTAAAGTGTGGTCGTTGATCGCAATCACGGATACCCTGCTACTCAAGTAGCCCTCATTTGATATTTGATCGCTAAAATCATCTACCTCTGGTTTCTGTGTCGTATGACAAGAGCGTGTTGCGAGAATCAGAAAGTACTCATGGACTGTCGATTGGTTATCTCAGAACTGTAGTCGTTGCCTCTATGTAGCCAAAGGAAATCAGTTTGTCCGAAAGTAGCTTATCGGTACTCGCCATGTTCGCATTTGGTTTTAGTTTTTGTCAGTGTTCAAATCCAGTTTTGACATAGGCGCGCTTCGACAGAGTCTAGTGACGTTCGCTACAGTTGAAGAGGGGGGATGATGGTTGACGTTCAACGGAGCAACGACAACCATCACTTCTCTTGTAGACTCCGGGCGGACAACAAGTACCTAGAAACTGTCACTCGTTTCGTGTTCAGGAATACAAAATAGTTATAGTCAGTTTTGTTAAATTTGATTTGGTGTGAACATAAATAACTGTGATGTGAAGTGTTGATACCGGCCTAGAATCAAGCAACCCGCCGACATGTAAATAAAATATCATACATATCAATCAAACTTTTAACATACTTATCATGACGACCGGTTGGCGCAGTGGGAGTGCAAGCGACTGCTACGCCGAAGGTCGCGAGTTCGATTCCCGCTCAAGTCAAACATTTGTGTGCATTAACATGGACTTTTTTTTGTAAATACAAACATATTATACATAGGTATAATATGTATGTATTTACAAAAAAAAGTATATATGTATGTTTATCCATCGTCTAGTACCCATCGTACAAGCTCTGCTTAGTTTGGGACTAGATGGTGTGGTGTGAATGTGGTAGAATATTATAAAGATAAAAAAAAAAGATAGTAGGCAAGTATATTACAAATAAAAGACAAAAGCAGGAAGTGCCACATATTTATGTGTGCATTTGTATGCGACGTATGAAGCATAAAAATAACATTATCTTTATACATACATACATATCTGGTATGTATTTTGAATAAACATAAATTGTTGTCATACTTAGAACTGATCACACTAAACAAGTTTTCTTAAACTAACGAGAGGGACCGTTTATCCTATCATTAATTTTAATTATAAACTGTAAACCTAAACCTTTTTCTTTTCCACGCATTTGTTGGTCGAAGTTTAAAAAGTGATTCTAAACTTAATTTTCAACTTTAAACTATAAGTTTGCTAACTTAAAAATTTTTTAGAATCGGTGCCAAGCCAAGTATTTCTGATCGGACTATAAAACCTCTACACATTTTTATATAACTTTCATTGTTGCTAGAATAGGTAGTTTGTGATTAAGTAACTTTTTGCGTAAGGGCTTGGCACCGACTCCAAAAATGTTTGCTCCAAAACTAATTATTTTTTGCCATTTAGTGGTATACTAATAAAAAAATAGTAATAGGTGGTAAGTAGGTACATAGGATAGTGTAGGTGGTACAAGATGGGGAGGCCTGCCTTACGTGCCTCAATTCTGAAATGTAGACTGTACCTTTCTGGCAATTTTTCAACTAACTAGCCTAAACACGTTCGTTTCAGTTCCATCATCAGATCCGGGAAATTATCTAATACCAAAGTGTTTGCCAAGACAAAACAAACGAGCCTAAACACGATGAGATTGCTTTATTGTATTACAAAGATCCCATGGCCACCTGCCTGCTCTATCATCAGAATTTGATAAGATTAAGCAACCTACCTACCTACCTACCATTCAGCACTAAAGTCCATGTAAAGACGAATCCAACACGAGCCCAAAATCAATGGGATTGCGTCTTTGTATTAAAAAGATCCCATGGCCACCTTCCTGCTCCATCATCAGACCCTGGAAAACATCCAGTACCAAAGTCTATGTAAAGACCAATAAAACGACCCTAAACTTGATGAGATTGGGTTATTGTATCATAAAGATCCCATGGCCACCTTTCAGCTCTATCATCAGACCATGGAAATCATCCAGCATCAAATGCTATGTAAAGACGACTCAAACGAGCCCAAACTCGATGGGATTGCGTAATTGTATTACAAATATCCCATGGCTACCTTCCTGCTCCATCATCAGAGTTTAGTAAACATTCAGCACTAAAGTCCATGTAAAGACGAATCAAACGAGCCCAAACTCAGTGGGATTGTGTCTTTGTATTACAAAGATCCCATGGCCACCTTCCTGCTATCATCAGTACCTGCAAAACATCCAGTACCAAAGTCCATGTAAAGACGAATCAAACGACTCTAAGCTGGATGAGATTGGGTTATTGTATCACAATGACCTCATGGTTACCTTCCAACTCTATCATCAGACCATGAAAATCATCTAGCATCTAAGTCTATGTAAAGACGACTCAAACGAGCCCAAACTCGACGGCATTGGGTTGTTATCGTCAAATCGCTTCAAGTGTGCTTATAAAATTTGAAGATTTCCTTCGATTTTTCAGGATTCCATGATCAGATCCTGACTTGATGATCATGGGACCAACTAGGAGGTATACTCTTTCAATCAAAACAAGAATTTTTTAAATCGGACCAAGCGTCTTAAAGAAATCGGGGAACATACATTAAAAAAAAAGATTCCAAAGAATTGAGAACTTTTTCCATTTTTTGAAGTCGGTTAAAAAGTTGAAAGAATATTTTACCCGCGTTTTCTTATAAATACGCTTGAAATAATAATTATAATAAATAATTATAAACCCCTCTGGGGCAGCCGTTATCTCATCATGAGACTAACGCAATCTCAGAGGGCAGAGTAACAGCTTTCAAACATCACCTTCATCGTGTAATATAAACAAAAAATGTATTACAAGATGAAAAGAAAGCTTACAACCGCAGGGCAGATTTGTGGCGAGCTGAATGTGTGTAGCGACACTGCAGTCCCGAATGCTTCAGAGGGTCGGTCAGGGCCTCGTCTCCGGCTTGCCTTTATTGGCTGGCCGGAGTGGATTTCCAAGAGTGCCCGCAGGACTCTCAACTCTGGCTTGCCTTGGTCGGCCGGCCAGAGGGACGCCGCAAGAGCTATTAGCTCGGGGTTGGAAGTGTCATTCTCAAGGGCGTAACTACGGGGAAACCCGCTCCGGGCCTCCGTTGTCACGAGGCCCGCGATGGCGAAACCGGTGCCGCACCGCTCGACACCCCTAGCCACTCGCACCAGTGTTGCCCTCTGGCTGCCTTTATGGCAGAGTTTGTTTGCTTTGTGCGGCTGTTTAGAGAGGGCCCATCTAGTGAGTTGGCGAGTCACCACCTGCCACGCGGACGGATGCTATAGGAGTATCACTGGCAGGTGCTGTTTTTTATCCATAGTATCATTATTACCAGTCCATTTAACACCCATCCCCATAAACCAGTAAATTAGACTCCACATCATTGCAATATCAGTCCTACATTTGCTGCGGCTAGTCCATAGCTGTACTCAGTAGTGCAGTTGTGGAGGCTCCGCGGCATGTGTCCCATCCCATTTTAAATTAAAGTTCTCTACGGGCCTCTGCACGTTGGATCCATATCCCCGTGTAAGCCTCCCAAAGGACCGGTTATTCTTCTAACACCATGTTAGAAGAATAGCCGTGAAAAAGAGACATATAATAATAAAAATTGATTAATTTTGATTCATCACAAAAATATACATACAGTTTTTAAAAAGTAATTTTGGTAAAATAATGAGTTGCCTGTACTAGGGTAAACCTGTGCCACAGGCGTTAAAGGTACTTAAGTAAATGATTTTGGTCTGAGCTATTATTAGTCATCACAATATTTATTACAAAAATATTAAACGTTATAATGTTTCTAAATAAAAAAAAATTACTAACAATCATTTTAAAACTAATATGAAACCTATAATTAATTATTTGACCACAGTCAGCAGTTCTTCGGTCTGATCATATTTCAATGTTTGTAAATACTGATAGACGCATTGTTTGGATCTAACATAACTTAGGTCATATATGGATGTTTCTTTGTTTATTTTGTTATAAAGATAGGGACCCAGAAATGTAAAAAATATATGAGTAAAGATAAACTTTGATTTAGAGCTTGAACTACAGACAATATATTTCCGTCTCTTGGTGTTAGTAAGGTTAGCGTTGTACGTAAGCGTAGTGTGCTGTGTAAAATATAAACCGTTGATGAACCGTTAGTACTTTGCATGACTCATACAGAAGGCTTGTAGAGAATCGGTAAGGTCGGTGGGTAGCCACTTTTAGAAGGGCTCTTTGCGCTTGCTCTATAGAGAGGATTAAATTTTTTCCTATACCTTCCCACGAGGTAAAGCGGCGATACGCTGTTTATAGGAAAGGGTTTCGTCCAGTATAACCCCTAAATACTTAATATTAGTAGTGCTATTAATTTCCGGACAGTTGCAAATGTTGTTTGAATTATGATTACAGTTATGTGCATATAAATGAAAATAATTATTATGTGCTTGGGGGTTACGCATACAAAATTGAACGAATTTAGTCTTATCAGCATGTAGGGTTAGTAGATTCTGTTTAAGTCAATTATTTACTATGTTAAACCCTTGTTGTGCATACTTCTGAGCTTCAGTAATGGTGTTAGCTGAGAAAAGAAGCGCAGTGTCGTCAGCATACGTGTCAATTGTGCCATGGTTTAGGTTACAGAGATCATTTATATACACTAGAAAGAGGGTTCCTCTGAGCATACTTCCTTGTGGAATGCCGAATTGGGGTAATAGCAGTTTGGAACTAATAACGTTGTCTATTTTGATACATTGATACCTATCCCGTAGGTAGTCTCTGAACAGTTTTAACTGTGTGTCTCTTATTCCCAAGGCCTCCAATTTATTGAGAAGAAGTGGGATTGATACGGGGGCAAATGCTTTTGCCAGATCAAGAAAGATGCCAATCACTTGTTGACTGTGCTCAAGTTCCTCGGAAATATAATTAGTCAAGGTGTGTACTGCATCTGCTGCAGATAACTTTGATCTGAAACCGAATTGCTTGTGGTAGAAGAGGGAGTTACTTTCAAGATATGAAACTAATCTATTGTTTATAATTTTCTCGAGTACTTTAGATATCGAAGGTAGTAGTGAGATTGGCCTGTAGTTAGTTACCAGATCCTTGTGCCCTGATTTGTGTATAGAAATTACTAAAGCCTTTTTGAGGCATTTGGGAAAGATTCCTTCGGACAGGCATACATACATACATACATACATAGACTCACGCCTGTTTCCCCGAAGGGGTAGGCAGAGGCATATTAAACGCCCACCTTTCGCCAGTGTTTTGATCCCACGTAATAGGTGGCGAGCCTATTGCCGCTTATCGGGATATTTTGTTTGCCAGAGCCTCGTCCGTTGATCGGCAGGTGCACCACTTGCAGGTGAGGTTGGCTTGGGACCCTAAGTTCTTGGTGGGAACCCTATGCACCGCATTCGGACAGGCAAATTCGAAAAATGTGAGTTAATGGAGGTATCAGAATGTGGCGAAAGGTTTTAAGTACTTCAGTGCTAATACCGTCCCACCCTGCTGCTGAGCTATGTCTTAGTGATGGAATAATTCGTTCTACTTCCCTTTCATCCGGTTCTAGTAAAACAAAAGACTTGCCACTACTATTAGATGGCGGCACGGTTGAAAAAGCATTTTTTGGATTATTCTTGTTTATTCATGTTCTTTGAATTTGTTCTAGCTATTGACGTTATCAGCGGATGATAGTGGGGTACGATCTGGATATAATAGGCTTGTATCGCACTTATTTTGCTTCGACATATATGTAACAGACTTAAGGCTTGAAAGTGCACAATTTATTTCTTTATGCAAGTAATACGTACACTATTGGCAAGTTGCCTTTTTTATTTGTTGCGCGGTGGAAACTCCTTACGAGCCGTCTAGACTCCGCCACTTGATCATATCGTACGTTCGAGTTGGGGGCTGGCGGAAGAGGTGTGTGAGGCTCTCCCCTAAACGCGTACTCACTAAAACCACCGCGGTGTCCACTACGGTCCCGTGTTGTGGCGTTGTCATGCGAATCGCGGATAGAATACTTTACCGTAACGCCGCCAGGGATTCATCCCGCCAGCTGGCGAGCCCCGTCAATAAAAATTGGATACTACTTGTGGAGGTGCACGTGGACATGGCGCCGCCTCTTCAGCCTTTGTGGCGGACGCGGAGCGGCCCCTAGAGCTCACCGTCCACATGCTCCCAAGCTGCGGTGGTTGGAGATCGTCACGTGCTGTACGACGTCCCGGACCCCCAGACCTACAGTTGGGGAGAGGACGGTGAATTTCCCTCTCCTGCTCGGCCGTCTCCTCGATCGGCATGACTGCTTCACAAGAGGAGACCGCAGCGTTCCAAGACCTCTCGCTCCGGACCATAGATAGAACCAGGGTCGGCAGCGAGAGGGTGACCGTGCCAACTCCCGCGACTAAGTCACGGCGCTGTGATGCCCAGGCTGGGCATTCCGCCAGCGTGTGTAGCGCCGTGTCTTCAACTGGGTCGCAACCGTTTCCACAGTGGTGGCATCCGGGCGTATCCTGCACAAGTACCGGCCAAAACAACCGTGGCCGGTGAGGATTTGCGTCAGCCGAAAGGTGAGGACGCCATGACGTCTCTCCAACCACTCGTCGATAATGGGATTTATCACGACAATGGTGGCATGCCCTGTACTTGGTCGTACAAGTCATGCTTTTCATTCCGCCACTAGGATCTGGTGGAGCTCGGAACGTCGCGCCTCAATATCGCGAGGCGCTTTCTCTCGCCCTTCTTCAAGGAATTTTGACGCCATAAATAGAGCGATACCAGGAGCCTAGCTTCCAGATCTCAGGGCGGGGATCCGGCTAAGAGGCTCGCCGCCTCGAAGGAGATCGTGCGATAACCTCTGATGTTACTGACAGCCATGGCGCGGTGTGGTTTGCGAAGCGCCGTGATGTATAGAGCTGTCAAATCGCGCGCCCAACTGGAGCTCCATAGAGGGCCATGAACCGCACGACTCCTTCGTAGAGCCTCCGACAGGAGGCGCTTGGACCCGCAAGATTAGGCAGCAGCCTTGACATCGTGGCCGATGCCCTCAAGAGTTTGGGAGACAAGCGTCTAAAATGTTCTTGAAAGTCCCATATTTACCAAATTGATATATGGGTTCACATAACTCTGCCTAACCTGCTGGGTCTATACGACATACGTGCGTAATGCTCTGTTTATTATTTTCTAATAATATACTAACATGGAGGGTTAAAGTTATGATACTAAGGGGCTTCCCTCGAACCCTTATCCATCAAAGACAAGGGCTGGAAGTTATCGGCTACAAGGGTTGACGAAAAATGTTTCCGTGTATTAATTAACTAATCTCATGAACGAAAATATTTTCTCTTTTGATGAAAAAACGGTTCCCTTCTGTTTTTATTATGTTACCCTCTACAATAAAAAATATTTTTTTCGGATTTTCCCCGTCGTTTAAACTATGTAAACGCCAATTTTCCTGATGAATCCTTCTGCTGATATTGCCAATTTTATAGGTTAACGAGAAAAAAATTCTAATGATTGGCTGCACTGCGATTCCGCTTTTCTTCCTTAAGATTTTTTATTTCTAAGATACATGGACTAATGCAAGTTGTATGTAGCCACCGAGAATTTATTGCAAACGTGCGATTTGTCTGCTGTGCTTTTCTAATGGTTTGCACAGGACGTTACGTTGACGTTTGACGTATGTTTGAAAAACAAGTAAATAAAATATAGAACTTTTATTTAAAAATCCTTAGGGCGATTTCAGATTAGCGTTTTATACGCGCGTATAAGCTCGTTTTTGGAAGCGCATGTAGGCGCGTATAGGCTCGCCTTTTGGCACACGCGCAACTCGTACGAGCGTTGACGCGCTTCTAAGCTCGTATAACCGCAAGCCGTCAGAATCCATGTTGACACTGACAAGATGTCACTATCGTTTCGAGCGAACACGCCGAAATATGCCCGTTCGATTTTTTGAAGCGCGTAATGTAGCGCGCGTGTAAGCGCGTATGCTGAAACGACCGTGTACGCGCAGAAAAATACGCTAATCTGAAACCGCCCTTACAGTTAATTTTACTCTAAGGTCTCTTCAATACTAAAGGTAAATTAATCTCTTGTAGCTATACATATACTCACGCCTTTTTCCCGTAGTTTCCCAGTAGGTAGAAACAACATAATGTCACTTGCTTCTATCCTTACAAACCTCACGCGCTTCCTCTACAGTCATTACTCTTTTCATACATGCTCGCCGGTTTCAGGTACATCGGACCTTGCCGTTTTTCAGTACGTCCCCAATTTGGTCGTGGAATATATGAATTGTAGCTATACCTCTCTTTGTATACTGCTCTTTTTTGCAGATAGCAACATGGTAAATATTTTTTTTATACATGAATATTTCAAAATATTTGTATTGTAAAATATAATAATAAATACAAATAATATAAAAATGGATCGCTGCATGTGTTGCTAAGCGCAAATTTCGAAATCAGCTGAACCGATTTCGCTAATTCTTTTATTATTATATTGCTTGAAGAACGAGGATGGTTCCTATGGAGAGAAAATAAAAAATAAAAAAAAAATGAAGATTCGACTGTTGGGCGGTACGAATTTCACCAAGTCAGCTAGTAATAAATACAGCTGTAGCGGTAGCTACATACAACTGAGGCCACCTAGCGAGCGACGACGAAGTCTCAACAACAACAAAACGGCGACATCTATCGGACACAATTCTTCGGAAACAAGGTGCTGAATCGCACAAGCAGAGTTCGCACGCCAAGTTGTATATATACAACATCTGAAATACGTCCGTCGGGACAGTCCACCAGGCAAGATCACCCAGCCTGGTTAGAGGATCCTCCCTCTAGTAGGAGGAACACCATACCTTTCTTCCTCCACATTGGTGACTCCGACGTGATCTGAAACAACCCTCACCGGTCAGATTACCACACCACAAAGCAAAGCTTTTTTTATGCCCAACCTTTCAAATACTTTAATAAGTTTAATGAACAGAGAATCGGGTTTTGTTGAGTTCATTTATAAAAGAATTCCAATTATACGATAATAGTCCCGTACTCTTGATAAAGAATTAGCAATGAAGTTTTAATTAAAAACTTAGTCCCGAACTCAACATATCGCGTTCTACACTGCGTTTATTGCATGTGATAAAACTGTTTGTTTGTGTGTTTGTACCACCAACAGAAGCAGACACACTAATTTGATAGCGATTGTATGACACAAAGTAGAAGTAAGAACTAGATATTAAGAAACAGCTTAGCAACTTACACATTGTTGAAGAACACAAACGCACGTGAGTTTGGCCTTTCAAATTTTGTCTTATAAAAAAGTATAAGCACTATTACTAGTACAAGTATTATTGTCAGCACTGTACAAAAATATTTTAGGGATTTTAATCGACTTTGTAATTGAAAGTTTGTTCACTACACGAATAAAAAATGTAGATTTGGTGCACGGTTCAAAGAATTAATGATGTGTTTATTGGAGTGAATTCATATTGATTAAAGATTACAGTTTCTATTTGATTCATTCATCTATAAGGCTCGTAACAGCGGATACGTTTCAATTTCCTTTGTTGAGCGCGCTCAGCTCGCCGGGCACACCATGTGCCGCAAATCTTCGCATAGCCGTAAAAAACGGCTCAAACTGTTTCATAAAACAGCCCAAACATTATTTGGGAATCAGCTTGTGACGGGAGAGCTACAAAGATATCATTTTCTTACTGGAAAATCTTTATTTGTCCCTGAACGTTTGAATCGAAATCGCTCGAAACATGCGTGTAAGAATTAGAGATATACTTACCAACATTTCAATCTGTTACGTATAAATGCTCTTCTCAAACCTGTCACCCCTCTCGTATTAGCATTTTTATAGGCTCCTAGGGCGCCATCGTTGTCTTAGACTATGTACGCTGAAAGCTACGCTACGTGTACGTGTTGCTATGACGGCGACCATCGGTTTATTTCTTCTTGAATATTACTGCGACTTGTTTTATACGAATTTGAGTTTTATTTATAAAATCTGTAGCTTTAGTTTCCAGATGCAGTCTTAGGGATAGTGTGGAGCAGTGGAACTTTAAATGATGCGGCCAGAAGGAGTGCAAAGTCACGTGTAGCTATAACATGTCGGACATAAAAACTTATAACAACATTCTATGAAAACAAATGTGGCGGTTTAGATTTTGTAAAAGAAAACGTGTTCATTCCGTTTTGTTGTTCGCTTCAATTTTATTTTGATAACTACAGAATAGTTCAGGAAAGCACTGCAAACATATCGTATATATGTTTGCTATAGCAATAGCGTCCCGTTATATGTTTTAAGGCTTTTTATTGTAAAGTTCTGGCTTCTAGTTGATGTTGTTGTGCATAATGTGCATGCGATAGACAAAACGAAACCTTTAATCATTGGTATTAATAGATAAAAAGGCAATATTTTATCAATTAACAATATTTTTATTTTCAAATTCTAATTTTAGCTACACTTGATAGACACTTCACAAAAACAAATAAATTCAGTTTCCAATCACAATAATTTACCATGATAATTATGTTCTCAATTTCTTAAAAAGGCCAGGTTTTATTACGCTGACATTAAAAGTGCAGCCATCACAGGATAGCTCACATTATGTTTATACATAGGTACTATATTTCATTTCACAAAATGCAGAGCGAACGTACAAACGTAGCGGTTCATGATATCCATGATTTGAAACGTGTTGGAATTGAGAATAAATTTTAAATTGAAACCAGGTAAGAGGATTACAGATCTCAGGGGAAATCTGAATGGAGCATCACTATAAAAGATTTCTAGCTCTTTCTCGCGGCTATAAATTTAATATAAGTCAGCTAGTTACATAGTAGTCTTACTACCGCACGGTGAATGGACCCAGAGACCCCGAAAGGGTGCTATGTAACACCAGTACACGTTGAAACACAAATATTTCCTTGTTTGTACTCCAAATTATGTTGTTTTACGAAGCACTTTACGAGTCGTCAGCTTTAAAGTTAACTAGTTATTGTTGCCTTTTATATTTACAATGTTTTGCAAATAGTATTAAAAACAAATTAATTTCGTTTTCCTTTATTTGTATAATTTGGTTGTTGTATGTTTATTATGTTTATTTTACTTATATTTAGATTTTATTCCTAATTTTACTTTGATATAGCTATGTAGAGATGTAACTTAGTTAAAAACTGATACTTCTTGTCTTCATGTATGTAGTATATTTGCTACCTATCCTTTGTGTGCAGTCACGTTTGAATTTCAGTCTTTAAGCTTCATGTCTAAATATCAGGTCTGAAAAAATATCCAGGCTCTAATAATAGAGTTCATTATTTTGTTTTAGCACTATTCCCGCAATATGAATAAAGCCTGTGTCGAGGGGGACTTTTTTAACATATAAACAACGAATACAAAGAACACCCAGTCTCAGAATAATTAATTTATAAATCACACAAAGTAGAGTGCGGGTATTGAAGCTACAACATTCGGCACAGTGTTAAATAAAGAGGCGACCGCCTAGACCATTGCGCCTTACATGCTCTTTATTAGTATTAGACTTCAATAGTAAGCTGTCTCATCGCAATATAGCTAACTAGCTATGTAAGTAGCTAACTTAGCTTTTTTAGATTCTCGGCCCACAATGCTCTAGCTCTGATCTTCGCTTTTAATTAGAATTTATTGTCATGTGTGAGGTAAGCAAGTAGGTTTCTAAAGAACTGCTTTGAAGATAAAATAATGACAATAATTATAACTTCATACACCTGCGACGTTAAAGCATAAAAGCAACGCTATTATCAACGAAACACATGTGAATACGCGTATTTTATTTCTTAGTCGTATAAACATATCACAACAAAACTAAATAGTTTATTTGCCTAAAGTAGCATTCAACTGAATGCGCAAACATTTTCTTAGCCAGACACATAATATGCTCATTTAATTTTAAATATTCAAGTGCCGCAAAATAGGATGTTACAAAGTTTAAAAGCCCTGCAGACACAGCAGTTAGGAGTACATGTACGGCCTTTTTGTGTCCAAAACATTAAACAAAAATCAACATTTTATTTACTTTGCAAGTCATCTGTCTAGCGTTATGTAGCTCACTGGCTTTTGCTCTGCGGAAACTGGGTCTGTCTGGCATTTGTTTAACGATGTGGGGTATTTTTCTCTTTTAGATGAAGCTGAGAGTAACTGGATAATGCCAAAATGCACATTTTAGTGTAATTTTAGGGTTCCGTACATAAAAAGAAAAAACCGAATCCTTATGGCATTACTTGATCCGTCTGTCTGTCACTGTTTACTATGGTGCGCATGATGAAATCAGATGTATGCTAACTTTGGGCCACCGCCGCCTTCTGAAAATATTAAGTTTACAGTTGTTTCTTGGCTAATAATTTACCCATTGACCACAAGTCAATTACTAACTTATAATCAGAGTTGTCAAAGCTGTGGGTTGGCATATTTTTGTTGTGATATTTTGATTAATGTTAGCAAATTTATCGCCCGCTGACACGATGAGTAATATTTTCAGATTAATAAAAAGAAAGATCTTTATAGGAAATGATGACATCTTAACAAATATCCAAATTAATCAAAATGATGGAATGGCCAATATATTTCTTGTTTCATAACTAGTTCAAAAATCTATTTTAATATATTTTATTTAACTAAACACCTGAATGATAAATATTTATATTTATCATTCATTTATATAATAGTTTTTAAATTATGTATACCTTATTCTGTATGTGGCTAAGCTATGGTCAAAGGTCAAAGATATTGTCATCAAGTGAATCAATGATTTTGCGTTCTGTCTTTTTCTCATAAATAAACTCCTCCTTATGGAGCTGAAATAGTATAAATAGGAAAGTTTGCATGAAACACACCCATAAGTTACGTATTTACAAATAGTAAGTAAGTACCTTATATCAGTATACGATGCGGGTCAAGCCTATCACTATACTATATACTATAAAACTATAGAGATAATATTTATGTCATTAATATATTCCATAATTTGAACCAAGGAGCTGCCAAAATGGCAATGTGTTGTGGTTTGTGGTTGCACTTACGAACTAACGAACTTGTCGGAAGTGCTGTTAAGACGCAATATATATAAATATTAGCACACTCATCTTTTCAAGTGTTTGGGTAGTTAATGATGAGTATGGCGAAATCATCTTAGCACGATCAATTTAGAATCTTCCTTTTACTTATAGGTATGTTTTTATTGAAAAAAATTGATCTAAAAGTGAGGGAAAACATAACATGACCGCCTGAGAGCTCTCCATAATGTTTTTAAAAGACATTTGAACTAATTTGCAGTTGGATAGTGTGGTAGACTATGCTCTAAGTTTTTGATAAAATGTAATGCGTAGGTTCTTCTAAGGTACTTTTATGAAAACTATAACTAGTAATTAGTCATAAGATAAATTTATCAAGCATTGCCTAAAGAATGAATTCTTGTAATTCAACATTTTCGATAGACCTAGTTTAGTTCCATACGAGTTACTTAGACGGTAGACGGAAGCTAATAGTAAATACAGGGTCATGTATACGTCGATTTTGTCTACAGTACGATACGCTTGCTGACAGACGCAGGCAAGTAATACATGTTTAAGTGCACAAACAGTGACGCAGCTGAAAGTGCACTCCTCCTTGCTTATTTCGTTTAATACGAACGAACCGAAACGGTCACAGATTAGTTGAACGCTAGTTTCTATTTGACAATATCTTAAACTGTTTACTTTAGTTTTATTTTTATATTTTATTTACCTTACGTTTCCGCCATTGCAAGATACATTGGCGCATACGTTGAGGTATCTTAGCAAAAGAAAATCTTGAAATCAATTTTTACTTCTTTATAAATGTGATTTACTTTTTGAAAACATTGTGCCGGGTAGGTTTTTGCTATCATTTATTACCTTATCTGATTTTAAATATGTCTGAATGAATATGTAGAAGTGTATGTTCTCGATGCGAGCCAAAGTCACTACTTTTACAATATTTGTGAAGTCAGATATTGTCACACCTCTCAGATTCCCTCGGGTGGGCGGACCTTTGTCCTCCAACCTAAGGTTTGCTATTAATAAAATCAATTTGCTTTTTGTTCCACCAACATGTTATTTTAAGAAAGGGATAAGAATACAAAGTATTTTCTTTAGGATTGAACAAAGTCGGATTCAGAGATGGGATGAAATTGAGTACACAGTTTGTGTTTTGTCGATTTACATTTTAGTTAAACTAAGATCAAAAGGACTTAAATTAGGCTGTCAAGGGTCTCCTGGGCTTAATTTAATGTTACATTTACAAAACGTTTTTTAAAATTACGAACGGTCTAATTGTTTTATTTATTCACAGTTTGTTAAATAAAGTGTAGTAGCATTGCATAGTTAAATGATGATGGAGTGATAATGTAACTTTTTTTCCCAAATACTAAATAGAGTATGCCAAAATTTACTATCGAGCATATACTGTAGGTGTGAGCTGACATCAGTCCCTCCGCGACCACAACCGTTGCAAGCCGGTAGAAACGTAGGAGAATAACAGAGGTATTTATGCCTTGAAATAAATAAATTATCGCGACTAAGACCCGCTAAATAATATTGTATGATATATACTGTAGGTTCTGACACTCTTTTCTAAGGAAGCAAATCGGCAATATATCCAGTATACGGGCAACAGGCTTGTTGACATAGTGTGGAACCACCATCGTAGCTGCAAAAACACAAACGTACCTACTATTCCTGTTAACATGGATCTTTGTACATATTCACACAAAGCCTTCTCGATCTAAATAAAAAAAACCATATCTTTAATCGAATACGGTTATATTCAGAGTGATAAAAAGCTTTCGAAAACGCGTGTTTACTTCTTACAGTGTTCGCCAATTCAACTCAAGTATAACTACGGGGCAAGGGATGCGCTCGTAAATGGCGATAGCCTCATCCTCTATTACATTAGGATTTTATACCGTCATCGCCGGCATTGCCCATCTGAGCACACAATAGCACACCTTTGACTCTTCCTACGAGAAAAAACCTTAAGAATTACATTTGTAAAACGGCTGATGGTTGAAAACGCTTTTTGTAAGATACATATACTAAATACGTAAACTGTTGGGGATATCTTTGTACCTTTTATCCTTATAAAACAAGCAGTTCCCCAAAAGCTGAAGCATACTTATGCTGAGTAATATTTTTGACTGTGTATGTTCTTTCTTTACGGGAAGAGGCACAATAAAACCGTACGAAATTGTGTATAGATAGATAAATCTTTATAGCTAAATTTATATATAATATCTTTTATAGATCAGGAATAGCAGATGGTTGTTATTTAATATACTTCTTATTTTATATACAGGGAAAATATATGTTTAGCTACATATATACAAAGACACCATTTTAAACCAGTGATGATTATTTTATAGAAATGTAATCTAGTGCCACTCACAGGACAAAATGAGTTGTTGGTTTTGTTTTTCTCTGCCTACCCTCACCCTTATAGACTACTGGGGACTAACCCTTATATCGCATGTTAAAATACTTAAATAAAATACAAATATTATACCAATGTTCACATTTATATTTGTAAGGCGACTTTTAATTTTCAAAACCCTTAATTATAATTTTCCTTTGTATATTGATTATGTCTTGCTTGTTTCCAAAAAAATGTGATTTAATAATAGAAAATCTTCTTGTACACAACTTTTTCCCTGCCTATTTTCGTAAGTGTTAATTTTATTTTCTTATATTGCTCTCTATATTTACTTTGTTTCAATAATAAGTATGTTTATTATTTTACGTTTCGCTAGTAAGGGTACTGTATATTCTTTTCTTATTTTTATTTGTTCTGATATCTAACAATGTTGTTTCGTGTGAAGATCAATATGCATTTGTAGTTCTCACATTGAACTACGTTATTTTGTTCAAACTGTTTATTCCTTTTGTTCAAAAACTAAATGTTTATGTATACTGTTGACTGATATCAAAAGCACCCGAAGTGTAAATTATTTCTTCAGAACAATGTCATGAGCAATATGTAATAACCGAATGAGCAGCGAAAATTGTTATTATGTCTAGATTTTGCCCTCCTTCATTTGACATGCTCATAATATAAATTTCATTTTCATACCATTTCATTACTCCACAAGGTCGCCATGCTATCAAATAAATTTCACACTTTATTTGATCTAATCTGAATATTCTGTAGTTCTAGATTACAAAATATTCGGATTTCTCGCCACAGTCATTATATGCGACAGAACTCAACAGACAGCTCATACATAGAATATTATTTTCATGTTATCTAAGAAATATACATCTCTAATTCAGCCGCAGGGACTTATAGCCCAAGTTTAAGACCTACAAAATACCGTATGGAGAACTCGCTAATTACGATAACATTAGAAAATAATCTTGTAAAATATTTAATTTACTCTTCTTCTTATTAAGGGAGACGATGGTACAAAATACTTAGAAACCTCCTAAAAATAAAGCAGCCCAGTAGGTAACCATTTGATAATAAAGATGAAACTTTTTTCTTGCCCGGACGTTTAAGCATCCGCCATCAGCAAAATACATCACAAAAAGATGTCTAAACAGAAAATAATAAGCTTTTTCTAATGTTTGAGGGGCCTGTCTTACGATATCAATATAAAATGTTTAAATAAGCAATATAATATCTCAGGACAATCGACTAACTACCGGAGATGCCGAAAACCGAGCGAAGTGAAGGAGGTAGGTACAGCCGGAATGCGGTCCTCGGTCTCTGTGGCGAAAGTCTTAGATCGCTACTGAGGCAACGCTAGGATGATGACAAATATCCTAGGACAACTCTCACACGGTTATCTTGGCCCATATTAAGCAAAGCCTGAACTATTGCAACTACTACATACAAATTATAGTGAACTTCCAGCTGGATACAGAATAAATAAACGTGCTCATCACATAAAGGTTTGTTTTAAACCTCTCGTTAAGCAGTCAATCAAAAGACAACAATTTGGTCTGGCCAAAAAGTACATATTTTAAATATAACATTTCAGACACGATAAAAAATGAAAGTAAATGTCTATAAATAACAAAATTATATGGGTTCAAACAATATTATTACTCTTGAGATCCGTTACTCAAACATTAAAAGCTTAATATCTATAAATAATAATATTACGCCGGTAAACTTCTCTTCTCCACTATGTTTCATAATTGATGGGTTCTACTGTAAAATAATATTCAGAATCCAGTTCATAGACTTAACTAAAGCTTGTCTATTCCAGATATTATATGCGTAACTTTCATCAAACTATTCAATAATATCAGCTTTACATCAACACACACACAATTTTTCTAACTATTTCTGTTATACGAAACCCTTATTCTATGTATGTATATGTGTGTTTGCATGTTTGCAGTTTAACCATAGTTGTTCTAGTGACCAACAGGACAGTTAAGTGCTCTAGGTCCAAACATTCCGAGTTTTTTTATACAAGATGTGCCGAATCATATATAATCAATATTCTGAACAAAAGTATTTTTACGTGTATGCATAATAATAACATGACCTTACCTTACCTACCTTTGAAATACTAAACATTACCGCTATAACGCTGGGGCCATGGGGCCCTAGTGCACGCGCATTATACAAAGAAATCGCCAGAAGGCCGATGCTTCCCGTGACCAGAGGGCTGGTTTATATCTCGCTGAGAGAATAAGCATTGCCATTCAACGTGGCAATACTGCCAGCCTTCTGGGCACGCTACCGCTCGACAGCGTTGCGGAGGAATTTTTTGACGCATCGTAGTAGGCAATTTTTTATTATATTTTATTTACTTTTCTTTTCATACTTTCGCTTTTTTATAGTTTAGGATAGTTTAGTTATATAATTAGTTTTATTTTATTGTACATAATTATGTTAATCCTACGTATGTCAGTTAATGTTAATGTATTTAATTGTATAAATATACCCCTATAAACTATTGTGAAAACTGATTTTGCCTCATCCATCATCATCATCTGCTAGTCGTATTTTCCACTGCCGCAGTCGTTTTTGGCCTAACTAGATTTTGTTACTTTTATAAAAAATTATGGCAGTAATCTATTGTAACTACCTAACTAGGTCCATTATTAGACTTAGTCTTAATTTTACGATTATTTTAACTTTCACAAAATAGCTGATTCACCACTACGCAAATTACTCATAAGTTTGAAACCACTGACCTAAACCAAATGTACAAAAGCGTAGACTTAATGAATCATTAACTTTTGCAAACATGATTAACTTAACAAACGTACATTCAGGCTTTAAATTGGATGGCGTAACATTCAAGAGTGATTCAAAAGAATTGTATTTTTTACCTGCGTCACATTTGACAAAGGCTCGACGTGTTGGCATGTTAATCTATAATTCTTTGTAACAACCTGTATTTATGTTACCTACATATGGTTTTAAGCTTGAAATTGCTTGCTGTAAATTATAGGGTTTAGGCAGGTTACTGTAAGTACTAAAATGTGTTGTCATCAATGATTATTAAAATTAGGTAACATTTTAACCAAAACTTTCTATGTTGTGTTTTTTTAAACTCTTGTCATCATTTTATGTATAAGAGCCAATACCAGGCCAATAACAGCAATCAATACAACATTGCCAATTATGATAAGATATTTTTAGTAAGAAGCGAAAATTGGACCTCTGATCAAAATCTTAAAAGGACAATGGCAGATTTCCATACATCAAAATGTCTGAAATCAAATTGAAGCGTACATTTATGAAAAATATATAAAAATATTCGGCGTAGTTAACAGTGTCTATAAATTATTCTATTTTCACTCGGGAAAGCTGG
Organism: Euclidia mi; assembly: GCA_944739405.2. Lineage (NCBI taxonomy): Eukaryota > Metazoa > Arthropoda > Insecta > Lepidoptera > Erebidae > Euclidia > Euclidia mi. The sequence goes on from OX123202.2 coordinate 28,819,852, forward strand.
TAAACGAAGATATCGGTGTTTTACTTTTTAGTTAAGAATGATCAATGTACAGTCCGTTCACAGTTATTTTACCTCTGACAGATGTCGGTGTTTATTTTCTTTATGTTGGAATTGTACTCTGTGATGACAGGAATGTAAAATAGGGTTACCCGTGCCTAACATTTTACCCAATATTAGTGGAAATGCTTCAAAAATTCAAATGCTTGAAGCTCATGGCCGCAAAGTGGTTAGATTACCGCCATACCACTGCGAGCTAAACGCAATTGAACTTATGTGGAGTCTCATTAAAAGGCGAGGCACAAGCAAAAATTTAGGACAAGAGGCAACCAACATTGTGAATTTAGCTGAAGAAGCTTGTCAATCTATCACGGCAGAAGACTGACAAAAACAATGCAAACATGAGCGCCACATTGAAGACAAGTTTCGTGAAACAGATGGGTCTACGGATGCTGAAATGGACAGGTTCATAATAGAATTAAATTCTGAGTCTGATACAGAATATGACAGCAGTTACAAATCATCATAACATTGGCAGTCCACATGGATCATTCTTATAGACTCACGCCTGTTTCCATGCAGGGGTAGGCAGAGGTGTAATATTACACCCACATCATTCTTATTCAAAATAAATATGAAAATTAAATTTGCAGTTTTTGTATTTGATAATTAGAACCTCACGTTGGCGTAATTATGATGCGTTTACCTTTATATATTAAATATACAAAATTATTATTATAACTACTTATCTGCATAGAAAATTAGTTATTTCGTAAGAAAATAAATGTACATGCATACAGCCATGCCAATATCAAGAGGTTTTGTTACAAACATTACTTCCAATTATTTAATACGATCGCTTAGGCAATAAAAATAAGTACATTTTTAGCAATAATGTATATTTAAAATGGGAGTATTATATAGCTACCAAATAAAGCAACACAACGCCCAGGTTGGCCAATCTAACAGCTAGAGGTAAAATAACTGTGAACGGACTATAGGTACGTTTGAATTATCAAATGACATATGTCAGATTGACATCAAAACGCAGAAGTATTCTGTAGCATCTAACTGTCACAGCCAAAGACAAAAGCAGAGCTGCACATTTTAAATCGATTTTATGTCAAATCGATACTGCACCATAACAATGCTGTGACGTTTTTATTTGATTTGAAAGTAACTTCAAAAATATTAGCTTATTGGTATAATGTTGATTAAAGATTAAATAAGCGCATTAATAATTATATTTTAAACCAAACCAACCCTATAAAGGTCGATCGTATCGATTACTTATAACAATCGGTACGGATCAATAGCACTCACGTCTGATTCGTCACACCATTATCTACGGCAACAATAAAAAAATAAAGTAGGTATCTAGTTCGTAATCAATGGGAATGCTTTTTATCATCATAAAATACTCCGGTTTTAACGAGATAAAGTGGAAATATTAAAAATCGTAGAAAAATAAAACCAATTTGTTTTGTTCATATGAAGTTTAAGGTCGCCACAACAAATCTAAATTCTGCCATTGTTCTTGTATTGAATGGCGCTGATACACCTGAACTTGTAACAGAACAGAGAGCATTCGCCGTTTTCTGCTTTGTCAAACATTCTAAATTCAAATAGTCCGTAAAACATTAAAAATATATAGAATTTGCTATATATATATACTATAACAGCAGTTTTACTCAATATGTTCACTTCAGTTTCACTTATGAATTATTTTTAGAGTAAGGTACATTAACAAATAACGTTTCTTAATAATATAATGCAGATTTTAATTTGAACAAGTTTAATAAATCACACAAGTATCTGTTCCTACGTTCAAATTTATTTCGCAATATCGAGAGTTTATCAACATTCTATTGAAATGAATTCTGAGTAAACCAAATGTAAGGATCTATTGTAAACATTATCGATATTTATTCTGAGTAAGCCCATCACTATTCAAGTTAAAATTAATGACGAACTACGAAGATTCTTCCCTAGTATAAAATCATAAGTCAAAGTGAAGTAAATACAGGCTGTAAAAAGATCCTTAACGAAAACTGAAATCCTAAGTTGTACCAATCACTAGGAACATTTTTTTACTTCGGCACCATACCTGGAAAATTACTGGTTCAGGAAATATTGAGGCTCAAAGTTAGTATGGAATTTTTCTAATTAGGTACAAAATCGATGCATTTAGCCCGCCAATATGTTCTTTAGATGCCCTATAACCCCATGGATAAGTAGGTATTTCGAGCATTGCACGCGCGCGCTTTTGATTGCGGTTTAAAAAATAGAAAACTCCAAACAAAAATCGTTTCCCAGGTATTATTTTTGGTGAGTATGACTTGGCATGATGTTCACAACGAGTAGACTTCAGCTTGGTGATGGGTCTTGTGACACCCTGTATATTGGGTTTAACCGCCATTGTAGCGCGAATTCTATGTATTATCTATATTCTTAGACACGCCCGAATGTTCGTGAGAATGCTCGCTAAAACACAACATGCCCTATAAATTTCCTTATACCGAACGTGCAACATGTAATGTCAGTTGGCCTTAGTTGGTTAATCATAACGTCAAATTACGCGTCTCATTTAAAGAGGCATAGACTCTTTACATACTCATATCTTTGACTACATTCTCTAAATAGCCGTGCTGTGATCTGTCATCAGTGTAAAATTTGTTAGACGTTTGTGTTTACATTTTTAATAACTTTTTTGCATTTAAATAGTAAGTAAGCTTATAATAAATAAATAGTGTACTCATTAATTAATACACATCGAGTATGTGATATCGGGATGTGGATGCCGCTATTCTCGGAACGGAAATAACAGGAGAAACTTTATCTTCTAGCAGTGAGTCGGAATTTTCCAACAAATTTATTTACTTTTCTCGTATTAATGCTATAATGAGTGTTAAGTTTACACAATATCATTGTATTGCAAATCAAAGGAACAGCTTGCATATGTATGTGTTATGAATTTAACTCACAAATTGTTATTTTGTACATTTATTGATTTAATAGCCTTAGTGATGGGATTTGACAGTGAAAGGAGATATCGATGTTTTTTGAATGAGGGATAAATACGGAAACTAACTATCGGACATGAATGTAAAACTGTCGCTGGAAGCGACAGCGGGTAGCCGCGTTTGCTAAGCAGGCAATAAACAAAGACGTCCAGCGGTCTAATTTTCTATCGCGCGTTTGATAGTAAGCGCAGTTTAATGTACATAATTTACTTAGATACCTACCTTAAAAGTAGCGTCTATTAACCTAAAGCCAAGTGTTCCAGTGTACGCGCGTGTGTGTAGGCTTACATTTTTGCATCTATAAAATAGTAGATGGATTAGGGATGTGAGTAGCATTTTTCATTATTAAGAAGGTGTTTTTTATTACAGGTTGCCTATTAATGACGTCACAAGAAAACTTTGGATAAATGCCGTTGGACGGCCTAGTTTGATTTAGCAGAAGTACCACCGTATTTGTTCACGACATTTTGAGAAATACTGTTTTTAAAGACAGAAAGCACCTGGCGTCGTTTAAAACCGAAAGCTCTGCCTACATTACATTTATGCCCGGACATTGCACACCCGGTAGAATTATTTATCCAAAGCTAAACAAAAAGTGTGTAATTTTAGTTTGAACATATTAATAAAATATAATAATTACAACGATTTTAATTAATCTACCTACTTCTATATTATTTATCATATTAGTGCTATCCTGACTGATCAAAGACGTCTTGTCTTGTAGTCCGCTACATAATATTCTACCATAAAATAAAATATTCTTTCACATTCACACAACATTATCTGGTCCCAAACTAAGAATATCTTGTACTGCGAGTACTAGACAATCGATAAACATGCATATATACTTTTCTGTAAATATATTACATATTATACATAGTACCATCCAGACCAAGACAAACATCCATATTCATGCAAACAAATGTTTGACTTGAGCGGGAATCAAACCCGCAAGCTTCGGCGTGGCAGTCGGATTACCTACAACTCTAAAAAAATCGAGCAGTGTCCAACGTTAGCGATAGCAAGCAACGTGATATGATGCGACGCAAACAAATTGCCAAAGCCTGCCGTGCCGCATTAGCCAATCTGGTATAATTCGTACAATACATAATCTAAGTGACAGTTTCTTAGCATCTCATCGCCACGCATCGCTCATTAGTTTATGAATACTTTTTGTCAATAGATTTTATGGCTAAAACGAACAATTAAACACGTGAATTATTTTAGTACTGTCTGTCTGGCAAGTCTTTGCAAAGCACTGTCTTGCGTCGACAGCAAAAACTACAATTTCAATATTTTAGTTGTTTACTTCTACGGCTTAAATATATCGACACATACTAAAGTTAGACATTTGACCAAAAATATTTATCGATAAATCATCACTGTTACGAACAACACTCGGTTTCCTCACTCTATGTTTTGTCTACTGTTTGCCTACCACGCGGCTGCTATAAGAGCGTGCTGCTAAACCTATCGACAGCTCTTTCTATCATACTGCATGTGCCATTAGAAAGAAGATATCAATCATAGCAACCGCTGTTGTTAATTAGTGTTACTTCTATGCCTTAGGTTATATTTCTTTGGATATCACGAAGTCTGGTCTGATGTACCCACTTTTATTTTGTTATATTCGATTTGACAGGTAGAAAGTTTGACGTTTTAGTTGTATTTATTACTAAAGCGTCAACAACATGAATGGCGGACGTACTGTTTCACGTAATGATCTCTGATTGGTGTTCACTGTCACAAGAATAAATACATTAGTTTTAGAATCCTAAAAATAACATTAATCTTACCTTTTTATAATAAATAATAAACTTTATTGACATCTCAAAATCATAATGAATCTATAGATACTACAATCTAACCGATTTATTCTTAGTGGACACAAGCCTATTCAATACGCACATAACTCCAAAACGTCAGTGATGCGCGCCGTGGTTCGAACCCGATACCCTCTGCATGGCATATATTCGGTCAAAAGGAATGTATAGACTAGTGGACAGCGAGTGCTGAGGGAAAGTATTGGATGCTATCGGTATAACCTCAGGACGATGATGATGATCAATGGTGTTATTATTCGGTAGGATATAAACATGTAATATAATTAAAGCGGAAGCTTAATAGATAATACTAATTATTGTATAATAAGCAATTTCATGGCTACAGACATCCCATACTGTGAAGAAATTATTCTGTATTAGATTTGTTAATTAAAATACATGTGGTTACCATATTAGCATAGACATTTAAGCTAGCGATGGAAATTCACGTCTTTTTTAAAATACATACATACATAGTCTCACGCCTATATCCCCGAAGAGGTAGGCAGAGGTGTATTTCTACACCCACTTTTCGCCAGATATATTTCAGTCCCACGTAATAGGGGGCGAGCCTATTGCCGTACCGGGCACATTACCAGACTCCGTGCTGCTACCGAGAATTTCCTAACGGAAAAACCCAATAAGAGACCAACGAGGCATGAATGTATATATAAATACTTACTGCAATATTTATTTCTCAGTTTCCCTGTGCGAGCATCGATTCGTAATCTAACAGCCACGTAGAGGGGTAGCTATACCGCTAATTGATGACCAATCAGTGAATGCAATTGGCTGTCAAATTATATTTAATGACGCGGAAAAAGAGTGAGTGGTCTCGTAACGCTACGGTGACCACGTACATCGATCGGTCCACAAGATATAAAGGAATGTTCGAAAATTTGTTCTTAGTGTATGACCTATGCCCTAATGCGTGTGTCTCGGATTTAAAACCGATATCGCGCCGCACTGACATTTAGTGATAATTGTTCTTTCTTTTCTTTCATTTATTGTAACATTAGATTGGTAACAATTATATGTATACCCTAATTCCCAAACTAACAAAAAAACAGAGGTAAATAATGGATGATATTTTTCATTTTGTGTTCACTGCCGCGTTGGTCTCGCGGCATAAATATGCGCGTAGTCTTGGGTTCGATTCCCGGGTCGGGCAAAGTGTTATTGGGTTTTTCCGTTAAGAAATTCTCAGTAGCAGCACGGAGTTTAGTAATGTGCCCGGTACGGCAATAGGCTCACTCCCTATTACATGGGACCTAAAAATTCATGGCACAATGTGGGTGTAATATGACACCTCTGCCTACCCCTTCGGGGATACAGGCGTGAGTCTATAAAAAAGAATATATATATTTTGTGTTCATATTTGTCATTTGACCTGGCGTTTAATGAAAGTAGCTTTAAGATTTATGAATAATTAAATTATACCGTATAGTTACGTATTCTACTTAAATCTGTACTTGCCTATTTTAATGTCATATGAATAATTTTACACGAGATTCACTGCTACAATAAAACGCTGCTATAACAACCAATACATAAACATACAAACCTTCGAATCCGTCATCGCGTAAATTCTAATATATTTTATCCTTATAATACGTCTTGCTTGTTACCTTTCGTGTTTTCTATGTATTTAACCTTGTGTTACAATTATCGGCAACGTGTTGCTAAAGGGGTGAAATATGAATTGATATTAATTCTTAACGCTCAGAAATTGATGAAGCAAAATTATTTACGCTTTGATGCCCTTTTTTAATGACCAGGACTCGTTGTGTATCAATTAAGCATTGTTTATTTAATATTTTGAGACAAGGGAATAATAATCAGTTTCATTAAAATTATTATTGGTTTCTAATAGTCTTTAAGAATGCGATAGTTACCGGATCAAATATATTTAACAGTATTTGCTATTATTCATTAAGTGGAGAAAGTAAAATTTGATATTTTGAAAGTTCATGCATAAATTAACACGCGTGAAATTATTTACAATTTAAAAAATAGTCCAAATTATGAAGGGTACTTCGCCTTTAACGTTATTGAGCGTCAATTTATGACCTTAGTGAATAAATGTTTTTTTATTTTCTTCTTGTTCATACCGTAAGTTGCTGATAAGTTGACGATATTCGTCAACCTATGGTTAGTACAAACCAATACTTGAATCTTATTTAGATATAAAACTGTATCACACCAAAGATGTTAATGCATAACTGAAGTTTGAAATTTGCCTGTTCAAACGCGTTACGGCCTGAGTGATATGCATTGAGAGAACTCATGTCTAATACTGCCTGTCCAATACACAGTCGTAGACATGACCTGACGTACCGACCCCGTAGCCCTCAAGAGGCTGACTGATATATTCATTAGTAGATCGTGCCGATAATATAAGTACTTAGCATACCTATCTACAGTTATTGACCTTTGACAGTATAGGTATTTTAGATATGTTAAGATTGTTACGGACCCTGGCCAATCGTTAAAGGTTTCTTTGGTTACTACACGTACTTCTAAGTATCACAATGATGATGTAAAGTTGATCATACTCGAATAATCAGACGATACGTTTCTGAGTCTCATATGCAGTTACTCAACTTTAAAATACTTAACTACTACTTAACAACTCACTTTTAAATACTTAATTTAAAAACACCCAGTCAAAAATAAGTCAACCAAATCCGCATCGTATCGTAGTTAAATCTCATTTTGTGTTATTTTGACCCAGCTTAAATATTGCGTCACTGGTTCATTTGACAAAATGTATGTGATCGCGAAAATATACAAAAGATACCAACATGAACCCTTTTCATATTCTGTGGTTTTCTTTATACATAAAACAAAGAGTTGTTATTTCGTGTGCAACAAATTTGGCTGATACGCGGATTACTTTCGCCCACTGGCAGATGTTATGACCATTTTTCCCATTTTCTCTGAGTCCGTATTCCCAGGTTACCTAAAATAATACACAATATATCACACGAGATGACGTGTCAATGATATGAGAAAAAGAGCTTTATTCTCAATTTGATTGTGATCAGTTTGGGATGTATGTATACTTATAGGTATTGATGTAGTGGAGGTACGTAACTGGGTTTAAGCTAAAGAAATAAAACCAATTTTGAAACAAAAACGAGATGTTCTTCTCAGAGCTTTTTAATAAAAAAATAAAGACTAAGGCGAGAATGAATGCCAAATATATTCTAAACATAGTTTTAATATTTGTAATGGCAACACTGCACGAAACGTACCTACTACGTACCTAATAGGTAGGTACTTAAGTTAGAAAATTTATGGCATCAAAAAAGTATATTTGTATTAAAATGACCAAGTCTCGCAACGTTATAAAATTATACCAAGTTGATGGGGTCTTGGCAGTTTAATGCATACGCTCATTTTTTATTTACAATTTACATACTGTCACTTGTCACTCACTTTGGAGGGTTGCGTAAGATTTCATAATCTAGCCAAATTTCCTTTATAAACGAGGGATATGCATTCCTTTGATTTATATATGTTTGACTAAATGGGAATTTTGTGAAATATACTGCAGATTTAAATATTATAAGGAACGTAAATTATATTTATTTCTAAGCAATAACATAATTCAGTACAGTACTTTTGTATGATATGTATTCGAATATTGAATAAGGAATAAAATAATGGCATTGAAAATGAGTACGATGTGCATAGAGAAGCTAATAAATATACAAAGATTTACCTATTTCAGCTTTTCCTCGACTTGCCTCGTAACACACGACTCAGCATTATTGCTACAAGAGTTGATTTTGATGACACTCAAGTCTTCTTTAGATATCCCTATATCTTCTAGTTATTGGTTTTAATGACAAAACGAAATGACAGTGATCATAAAATATGCTCCCTCAGCATTTGGTGGTTTATAGCTTTATGCGTAAAATAAACCTCATTGACCTCATTTGATCCTAAGCCTGCATAAACTGCCCAAATACGAATAAAATCATTTAACGTATTGTACATTTATATCTTCTCAAAAAAATAACAGCGACGTATTCAAAATTAAAATATTTTTAATCTGGGGGCACGGCAGTGCCCTCACCAAGTCGAGCAAAAAAGCGGCACGGCCGTACCATCCTTTTCTCGAAGCAATTCAGGCCATTTTCGACCCCCTATAACTTCGTTGAGGATAAAACTAGAAGCCTGTTTGTTTAGTAACCATGCAGGCGTTGTATAAAGATGGTGTATTTCTAATTTCATTCAATTTGAACCTGTAGTTTAAGAATTATAACGAGTCAAAATTCTTAATTTTGTCAGTCACTGACCGATCAGCAACCACAGAAGCTTCAAATTTAGGAAACAATTAGTGTTCTGTGTATGAACCAAGGAAAAACTAAAATATATTTCAATTTCGGTCCAGTTTTCGAGATACATCAACTGCATAAATAACTTTGTAATCCCATATAAATATAAAGGATTACATAATTACATTTGCAGTTAGAGCTTTAATTAAGAAAATTCGTTGTTGGTGTACAAGAAGTAGAAGGTACCGGAAAGGACAAAAGTAAGACTATCTACAAAAAGAAATGAGATCCCATAAAAACAATACTTGTCAAAAATACCAAGTCTCGCGACCGTAAAAAGTTGTGAGATCCATGTAATACCAAGTCGTTCAATTAAAAATCTTTAATGTTTTAAAGAAATATATTGACTTGGCGATCGCATTCAACAATCTAATTTATATATGTAATACTTATATATTGTGTTTCCATGCGATGGCCGAGTCAATCTACTTATTTAAAACATTAAAGATTTTTAATTAAACGACTTGGTATTACATGGATCTCTCAACTTTTTACGGTCGCGAGACTAGGTATTTTTGACAAGTATTGTTTTTATGCGATATTAATATTTCGAAATCAATTTATTTACTTTTTACTTAAATACTTAATAGTAATGTAAATAAGTTAATAATTACGGACTCAATAACAGTTTAAATAAACAGTAACTGAATTTATCAGACCGAATTTACACTGAACGTTTTCCATCGCAAGTTAAATCAATAAAATCATTTAAAATAAAGCAGTATAATATAAATTCATATATTCCGTCCAGCAGGCACAAGACCGATACGCAAAATTGACTGAAAAAGAAGATAGCAATTATTCACGACCATTTATTGTCTGCCAACGTATGTCAGATTGCGCGCGGGCCTTACGGCTCAACGAATGTTGGTTTTACACCGCTGTGTTTAATAGAAAGATTCATGGCATAATTTGGGATAAAAGCTCTTTTTCTAAATACAATATTGGTGCTGCAGTACAAGTGATAAATAAACCTCTGAAACCCATGACTCGGTCATGGTAGCGAACTTGTGAGAAACTTACAGATTATTTATATTAAGAACACTAATTTTTCGATAGAAATGTTTCAAGATTCACGTTAAACGTTGTCTACTTGTGTGTGACCTCCTACTACGGAGAAGTTCTAGTGAGGAAATAATCAAATATGTGGATCACGCACTTAAGTACTCGTATGTCGTTTACTGTACGTAGACTTTCAGTACACAGCCTCTAAATTAGGGCATTGCAATTGAGTTGCGACATGGTTGTCTCTCCAGACGTCCCAAAAGATGGCCAGGACCGTTGTATGCTATCGTTGTTCATAGTTCTGAGATTTGTGCAGTGAAAATCATATGAGCTGTACCGAGTAGTCATAAACACATACTATACAGGGTGTAAAAAGACCCTTAACGAAAACTGAAACACCATATTGTACCAATCATCACGAACATTTTTACTTCGGCACCATACCAGGGAAATTACTGGTTCAGGATGGTATTGAGGCTCAAACTCACTAGGCATAGAATTAATATTATATTCTGGCGGTTGTACTGAACTGTACTTCTGAATTCTTCCTTTCGTACCTTTGAATTAAGAGTTTTATTATTAAAATAAATAACAATAAATTAAAAACAAACAGTATTTAAATCCAAATAAATCATATATATTATAACATCATTATGCAAGATCACAACATTATTCGTTAATTTATTCAACAAAATTAACTTGCCAAAATACATATAAGTAAAATTTTGCCCTAAAATCTGGCCAAACCTGTATACCATAAAATATGTAATACCTACTTTTTACAATCACACCAATATCCCTCCGATATTTATTGTAACGGCTTAAGGGTACTGCGAGCAATTTCCCATGAAATTAATTGTAAACCGATACTTTATACAAATAATGACGATAGCCTTATATAAAATTAACAATAATAACTTTTGCCGATATTTGAAAATGAAGGTGGAATACCTGATATTTATTTGTCTTGAGGCCAGGAACCATGGGGCGACTCAGTCATACCGATGGAAATAAATAGTTGCTATTATGCCAGCCGAGAGACGTCCGCTGCTGGACATAGACCGCCCCTAATTCATCCATCGTTTTCAAATAATTGAGACTAGTTACATAAATATGTGTTAAAATCGCGATATTTTAAAAGAAGTTTCGATTAATCAATTTTTCGTGTAGGACTGCGTTTTAGGGAGTTAAAGAGAGTTGATAGTGAATATTTTGAGGAGCAGATTTTATTCAGACAAATCTACATAACAAGTTATATTTTGAAATAGTTGGACCAGTATAATAGAATTTCTGACTAGTATCAATTTTACTTAACGATTAACTAGTAAAAATAATTGATAAGTCTAAGAAAACGTTTTTTCACTTTTCTAAATTACAATCGACTTTCTATTTCAATTCGATATTTTCAAGATAAAAAGAATTCCAAAGCTTAATAACGGTCCCTTCTTTAAATGACCTTCCTTAATCTTTATTTCACGAACAGTTTTTATTGAATAACCGATGAGTTGGAAAAATTCGTTTAATGCGTTCATCCTTGAAAATATAGCCACAAGGAATGTCTATGCAAAGTTAATGTAATGGAGGAGACTAAAATACTAAGATGGAAGAGATGCGTAGGTATAATAAAAAGTGAATTATAATTAAGTCAAATATAATAATATAATGAAATAAACCGAGAGCTCAGCAAGCAAGCGTAATATTATTAAGATGTCTTTGTGAAATTCCAAATACGAAATTAGAGAGGTTTATCAAATTTGGTCAAATGAGTTCAAATTTCGACTTTAATTTTATTCAAAGAGGATTTATTAGAAATATGTTCGGTTTTACAATGAGATTAGTCTGTCAATAAAGCAGCCGTGAAGAATCAAACAAATATTGACTACAATTTGGTGCGGACCGTTCGTGTTCCCTGTATTTAGGGTAATGGGAATTGGGTTTTGTACGGTGAACGGATTAGTTTTTACCAGCGTGCAGCGTTGTAGATTCAAAGCCCAACAGAGTAACCGTATAGAGTACTAAATAAATAATTCTACCGCGCCTCTATATCAGTGTTATGGATTAAATTCTGTTTGCAACTGCAAAAGTTCAAACATTGTAAAAAATTCGTATCTATATAATTGGATCTACATCTTGCTCTCTATGTACACATAATTGCTTAAAACTGAAACTGCATAGATTAGTGGGTCTTCATTTTTACAGTTCAAAATATCTTCTTACCTATATACATTATTTATAACAAATATATTTAACCACCATATCTTATTTTCAAATACTAATTCTCAAGATTTAGCACTTAAGAAATTTTATACTTCAAAGACAACTTCTGCCCTATGTATAAATCCCGAATAATTCCTATACAAACACAACTGCAACAAATTTCACCAAACGATTAAATAGTTCAGGCACATATAGCCTAGAATAATATAAAATAGAACACCCACAATACTCAAGAATAACTGATCTAATTACCCAATAATGCGCTCTAGGCAATCATCGTCAGTTGAAACATTTACGTTTGCAGTTCAACACAAACCTAGTTTCAGACATAAAGTTTATTTTCTCACCTGCTTTATATCATGTAACGCACACATACACTTTCTCGTAGCTATAGGAATAAATATAAAGTACCGACTTCTCTTAACGCAGACAAAGATAAGCCCGATCCACTCGTTTTAAAGACGAGTGAATTATACATTTTCCTCTAATTGTGCGTTAATATTAACTGAGTAACGCGATAAAAATCTATGTGGAAACACGCTGAAAATTTCTGTGCGAGGGTGGAATATTGGTATTACGGTGTTCGTACGGTGCAGCCCTACTAAGGGTTCAAAGAAAGGTATTTTTTCACGCGGCGAAGGTGAGATGCTTTGTAATGTGGGTGTAAGGCGACAGAGGTAGCGGTAACGAAGTGTCTTCAATTTCATTCAACTGCTAAGTAATGCCTGTGTGTTCAAGGAGCTCGCTGAGTGTTGACAGAGTGGTTCATTATCTTTTGTGAAATTATTCTAACTCCTTTGGCTTCTTATGAATAAAATCAGACCAGAACGGCTCCTTATTACAATTATAAGGCGGAACGCTTGTTAGAATGAATTGAATTTATTATGATTTGAGTAATGGTTTAATTTCTGAGTGTTAACCTATTTTTTTGTTTGTTCGTTTTTTAAATGAAATAGGATTTCTTTTATTTAATGCAATCAAGGTAAGTAATTATAATGAGTAACTGAATGCAATTATTTTTTTTAATTTGTTTCATAGCACAAATGATAAAAATAGTGCATATTACGATATATGCATTTTATATTTTGCGGAATTAAGGATCTAGTCATAAAACTAAACTGATTTATTTAATTATCATCAGAGGAAATAATAAGTATGAAAAGAAAAGTAAATAAAAAATTGAGTATTCGGAAAAATCCCAGTCACACTTTTGCCCGACCCGGGAATCGAACCCGGGACCTCCGATCAGCAGTCGCATGCGCTATCCACTGGACCACGGAGGCAGTCCTAATATATTATTGGCAAGTAAAAAAAAATATATCCTCAAAATTTTTTCCAAATTTTGTTACCATTATCCGTAAATAAAAGCTTATTTCTGTACACGTAAACTCGTATTGCATCCAACTCCACAATAAAAAACTGTATAAAGTAATTTACTACTCACTAAGCGTAGCATTTATTCGGCCATAAAATTCAGGAACAGTAATAAAGGCGACACTGGTTCACATCCACTCACAAACAACAGCGTCACACAAAAAAACGCGGTGCATCTAACACAAACAACCGAGCCGAACAAGAGTCACTAGTGCGTGCGTGGAAAAGTACGGAAAAGTTACGGACGTACGCTCCTAGTACAGAAGCTGCGTTCGCCTCGGCGGCCGAAGCGGTACTAGCCCGGGCCGGGCTCACCGCTCCCAGATCGCCCGCGCCCGACGACGCTCTACGTTTTCAGCAAGCCTACGCGCAAATACAACCTTGCATACAGCCTCTTATCCTTCGCCAGCTTAGAGCGTAGTCGTTAAATATTAAGTGACAGACATTTCATAATAAGCAATTACTTTCACAGTTCTTTTGGCGAGTTCAATTTAGCAATTTGTTACGTTTTTTGTAAATATTGTATTTTTATATGTAATATAGGGTCAAAATCTCAAAAAAAACATGATTTGAAACCATTCGATATAACATTTTAGTTTACCAGCAACATATTTTACTATTAAAAAGAAAATAAATGTATATTTATAAATTAGCGTATATACTTGTATACGAAGCCATTGTACTTACAAAAGACTTATGATTATGCAATAATGTTGATGGCTTTTATTTTATACACGCAATTATAATATACATGCAACTTTGAGGTTGACGAAAAGTTCTAGAATTTGCTGTAAGCATTGGCAGTCTTTGCTATTCAATATTATAGTAATGTCTACCATACCACATGACCTAAAGACATATTTAGTGCATCAATCGTGTGCCACTATCCTCCATTTTCAGGTTGCAGACATGGGACTGTATAGCTATGTGCTAGGTTATCTAGAGTACTTAGATTTGCAAAATCACAGGGGGTTCATGTTACAAAATAATGGCCATGACATGAATTTGATTTCCTACTAACTATCTAAGCATATTATAAAATGAAATCTCTCGGCCGTCCTGTCTGTTTGTATAAGCACGATAAACACAAGCGAATTCGTGTATGGTTTTCACCAATGGATAGTGTAAACCGTAGAATAAACATATACGTGTAAATTCTGAGCATAAGTATATAATTCATGCAAGCGCAGTTGCGTGCGAAAGATAGTTTGGATATAAATAAAATATTACTAGAGATGCAAAAAAGAATCGGATAATTCGTAAAAAATATAAATCTTTTTAATAGATTTTTGTATGTTTTTTGATGTTTTACGTCACAATTGCAAATAAAACCAATTTAAAATACAAAAAACATTTTGTGTAAAAATTAAACGTGACAATGTGATTTGTAAAGCCCTAAATAAATACGGATTCAGAATCTGTTCCGAGTAATAGCTAAATACAAAGCGATCCAATCAAATTCACGGATAAACGATTTACGAATTCCACAAACATTTAATTCAGAAGGTATCATAATTCTAATTCTGTGAATATCCCTTACATTTCTCTATATATAGCATTTATACCCTTTCCTATCTCGAATTGGGTTTTCTATCTGTCTATGAGCTTAAACCAATACCATTTTGGAGATACCCGCTGAAGAACTGCAAGGTTTATCTCACAAGGGGACAAAAAGAGAAACTCTACAATAGGACAACATACTTTTACTAAGGAAAATGTTTTACATTAGTAGCAAACCCAAAAGTTGTTGACTATCTAATAGAAATTTAATTCGTTTATTCTTTGTTCGGTTTGAGATTTCTACTTTTTTGAACGAATAATGGCTATACTTATGTACCTGCAATGGAACATAGCTATTATAGAATATACTTAGCTTCCACCACTTCACATACGGGTCCATATTGGCTCACCTAAAGTTCTTTACCCGAAATTGTTCTTCCTAACGATTTGTAATCCGAATGATCACTCTTCCTAAAATTTTTCATCCTAAAGTTTTCATTCATACTATTTGTAGTGCAACCGACATTGTTCATAACACTCATGTTTCCGAAAATTGTAATTAATAATATCATTAATGTAAATATATTTAAACTCCTACTATTTTTTATTTTAACGCTTTTATCCCTGAACATTATTACCATAATATTTTCACTCATTTTCAGAAAAAAACATTTACCAAGTGTAATAAAAAATATATGAAACTTTTACCAAGACACTTTTAGCCTTTTATTTCGGTGTTTTATAGGATAGAATCGAGAAAATAAACGATTTGCAAAAATAACACTTTTTTGGCTAAATTTTTCTAAGTCCTCGCACCGTAGCGCCCCCAAGACTACACTCGAACCAAAATTCATAAAACACGACTCATTTACGTTATGTTTATAGCCCCCAGGCTGTAAACATAACCGTAAATGAGTCGAGTTCCAATTCCCAAGTTTATAACGCAGTTTTAATCGTATTTAAACCAATAACTATAGGACCGATTCGGTTCTGGCACTTGACCATTGTACTATTGTGTATTTGTACCATGGTACTGTTATTCTTATATGTTATACATGTTATGTGAAAATAAAGTTACGCAAAATTAATGTACATATATAATACTGACTAGCTGACCCAGCGAACTCCGTATCGCCTTTTTTAGAGTTTTTATTTAATTCCCTTTTCTCCAAGCCCCTTTTCGAAAGTAACCATTGACTTAGCGCTTAATCTCGTATCATTTCAGAGTCTTTAAATGATGAAAAAACAAACATAGATTTTTTTATATAATGTTGAATTCCCCATTCCTTAAATATCGGGGACGATACCCATATCAACTTTAAAAATAATCCCGTCCGCCATCTTTGATTTCCTATCCGCCATCTTTGATCACGAAATAGATGTTGTATTTGGATTCACCATCCCTTAAATCATCAGACACGATACCCATATTGATTTTATAAATTTTTCCCATCCGCCATCTTGAATCACGAAATAGATGTTGTATTTGGACTCCCCATCCCTTTAAACAGCGGAGACGATACCCATATTGATTTTAAAAAAATCCCGTCCGCCACCTTTGATTTTCTATCCGCCATCTTTGATCACGAAATAGATGTTGTACCTATTTGGATTCACGATTCCTTAGGCTTAAATCATCAGAGACGATACCCATATTGATTTTTAAAATTTTTCCCATCCGCCATCTTTGATTTCCCATCCGCCATCTTGAATCACGAAATAGATGTTGTATTTGGATTCCCCATTCCTTTAAACATCGGAGACGATACCCATATTGTTTTTTTTTTAATTTCCCATCCGCCATCTTTGATTTCCCATCCGCCATCTTTGATCAAGAAATAGATGTTGTATTTCGATTCCCCACCCGTTAAAATATCGAAGGCGATACCCATATTGATTTTTAAAATTTTCTCATCCGCCATCTTTGATTACCCGTCCGCCATCTTGGATCACTAAATAAATTTCATATTATTAATCAGCGCGCAGCGTCCCAAAAATCTCGAAAACGATACCCATATAGATTGTATCCTATTCGTTTAGCCTTTTTGCCTTTGACCCAACCCTCCCCCTTCTCGTTTGACCATTTTATTATTTTTGTCTGGCCACTAAAAGTTGTGGCGTAATTTTATATAGCCTATAGCCTTTCAGAATAATTGGGCTATCATAGGCAATAACAATTTTTAAAATCCGACTGCTAGTTCCTGAGATTAGCCGACATTCTCTTTTAGCCTTTTGCCCGGCCCAAAGGGTCGAAGCGTTATGTTTTATAGCCTATAGCCTTCCGGAATAACTGGGCTATCGTATACAAAAATAATCTTTCAGATCCGACCGGTAGTTCCTGAGATTAGCGCGTTCAAACAAACAAACAAACAAACTCTTCCGCTTTATTATATTAGTATAGATTATTATGAATAAAAAGAAATCTAAACAAAAAAGATATGACTTTGAATAATAGTGTAAAAGATGGTTATGTTGAGGAAATATAGGAAAACAAATAAAAGTATAATATGTGTTTATTGCTACTGACATTATGAAGTTGAATGCTTCGGAGTTATGAACATTAGAGACAGAGTAATTAGAAATTGTGATTGTTAGGATGAAAAATGTTAGGAAGAACATTTTCGGATTTCAAATTATCGGAGTTGAAAATTTAGGTGAACTTTGGCGCACCCCTTCAAATACATGTATACTTCTAAAAAGGAGCTCATATCCTTTCCGGGCCTTCAAGATCCTATCTCGCTATCTGCTAAAGGATATTGACTTTAGTGAGCAGACAAAGGATCGACCCTTTTTTACTTGACCCAGAATGCTAATGAAGAAATAATTTATTAATTAAAATATTTTATAGAATGGGATATTTTTCAATAAAATATTAAGTAAAATATTTATCTAATTTAAAGTTATCAATTGACTAACTAAATGTGGTAAATCTTTAAGTCTATCGTTATTTGTACACATTTTCATGTGATGATTTGATTTATGAACGTGTCTTCACCGCGTAATTATAAAAAAAAAAAACATAAAATAACTTCATTTTTCCGACAACAGCCGTGGTCATTGTATAACCTTTAATATCACTATTTACGACTGAAACCCTTATGCAATTATAAGTTCTTATTTCTGAACATTGATATAAAAACTTCGAATAGTAAGCCTTTTAATGTGAACACTCTCGCCACAGCGACTTTTATTTTACTTGACTGCCTCTTTGGTCTCGCGGCATAAATGTGCGCGTGTCCCGGTTCGATTCCTGGGTCGGGCGGTGTTATTGGGTTTTTCTGTCAGGAAATTCTCAGTAGCAGCACGGAGTCTGGAAATGTGCCCGGTACGGCAATAGGCCCTTATTACTTGGGACTAAAGTATATCTGGCGAAAAGTGGGTGTAGAAATACACCTCTGCCTACCCCTTCGGGGATAAAAGGCGTGACGATATGTATGTATGTATGTATGTTGATGGTGTTAACTAGAGAATTATGATGAAAATTTTTGAAAATATTATTTTTCCTGCTATAAATGTGGAAGTTTGTAAGGGTGTATAAATGTTTGTTACTCTTCGACGTAAAAACTACTGAACGGAATTTGATGAAATTTTGCAGTAACATAGCTCCTACTATATCAAAATGGCATATGAGCTAGCTTTTGCCTCGATAACAAATCGCACGTGAACGAAGCCGCAGGCAGAAACCAGTTTACTATAAAATGTGTTGCTGTATAAACTGCGATCAAAGTATTAAAATACTAGATGAAACGGTGAAGCGGTTCCAGTTTCACATTATAAGTTTGGACATTTTCGATTTCTCGGCACTCGTGCACGAGTATACATTATTGAGACTAGCACGTCGATTCTGTAAAATTCAAACAACAACTCGCATTTCACGTCGCTATTCGCTCTCACTTCGCATAAGGTTCAAAATAACCTTGATTTTGAGTGCGAAGTGAGCGTCGAACTGACGGGGGAATTACCTTATAGAATGCCACTTTTTACGTCATCTCATACTTTATCTGTCAAAATCTCGAGTTCAATTTAGTTCAACTCGCAAACACGCTCGAAAGAGTAGCGCTAGTGTAGATTCGAATTATCAACGGAGTTTTAGAATGCCAAACAAAGAAACTCACAGCGGATTCAGATTCGAAGTTTAGAATGAAGTCTTACAGAATCACACTGTAGGAAAACTAAATTATATATGCTAATCCATCCACGAACTTTCAAAGTGTTTCGATGCACATAAAATATATTTTAATTATATAAAATTATATTATCATCATGAAATGAAAAGTATCCATGTAATAAAATACATACTACATAACTTTGTAACGACATTGTTAATTGACGAAAGTGTTTTTTTCACTTATAATAAGCCCGTATCGCGCTTACACCCAGACTACACTTTATGGATCACACAAAATGTTGTCTCAAGAGGGAATCGAAGCCTGCAACACCCAACGTAGAGTCAAGCAGCAAGACAGCCGCGTAAACCACTTCGCTAACCGGGCAGCTAAAAAAATCAAATATGCAAAAAGCATTTTTGATATGTGGGTCTTAAAATCAAACAATGCATGACCAAGACGATGAAGTGATAAAGCAAATACAATTATTAGACCACTCTGCCTAGTATTGATAAAACCTGAAAGTATGAATCCCAACATCTCTTTCGTATTGTTTTTGACATACCTATACAAATAATTGACTATGACTATGTAATGGAGGGAACGGTCATCCCTCGTGTTACATCTGTAAGAGATTTAGGAGTTTTGATAACACATAATTTAATGTTCAAGGAGCATATCGTTAACATCTGTTCAAAAGCGTATAGAAATTTAGGTTTTGTAATGAGAGAAACCAGGAACTTTAAAAACATAGCAGTGGTAAAAGTTTTGTACAATGCTTTAGTGAGGAGCCAATTAGAGACGAGTGCTATGATCTGGAACCCCCATGAGGCCAAATATTGTCTCATGGTGGAAAAACTGCAAAATAAATTTACTCGATACTTGTATCATAAGCAATATGGAGTCTACCCATTCTATCCACTTATGTATCCAACCCTATTTGTCATAGGTATGGTTGGATATTATAAGTTAGAAGTTAGACGTGACGTAGCATTGGCAAAATACGTTTATGATGTTTTCAGAGGCAAAATGAATAACCCAACAATATTGGCTGCTTTGAGGTTGGTCGTGCCAAACACTAGGTTAAGAATTAGTGCAAGACAGAGGCTATTCGAGGTCCCAACAGCTCGCACTAATTTAGCCAAATATGCGCCACTTGCCAGAGCTATAAAGCTGATTAATAAAATTAGCTGTAAAATTGATATTTTTAATTGTACACTGGCGGAATTTGTAAATGTAGCTATTAAGGTACTTACAAAATTGTATTAGACAATTTTTTATTCATTATCTTGTTGTTTAATGTTGCTTGTTGTTCTTTATATTTTATCTTGTTGTTCTAATTTTGCTTTGTACATATGCTTATAATTATGTTTGTAACAATATCAATCGCATTGGGTGAAACCTGTTATGATTGTGTTGTCTTGAATGAATAAATAAATAAATAAATAAATTGTGTATTAGAAAGTCAATAACACTTTGCCATTAAAAGAACTGTACATAGCACCTATTAGATCGAGTATAAACATTTTCCACAGGAAATGATTATTTCCTGCACATTTTAAATCCATAACATAACATATCTTCACGCCTTTTATCCCCGAAGGGGTAGGCAGAGGTGTATTACACACCCACACTTCGCCAGATATATTTTAAATCCCTTATGAATTATCTATCTTTCCTATATCCATTAAAAGAATCGAAATTCAAAAAAGGTTATGCATATTATATAATTTGCATCGTTGAATTTTTCATGTTTTACGTTATGTGGTCTAAGCTGATAAAAGGCTATAGGGGAGACCGAGAGCAGTTGAAACAATTTTTACATTTTGTTTTATACACTAAATACCATAGACAGAAATAGTTTGATATTAGTACCAATCGATAGGTCCTTCTTTATACTTGCGATAGGCTATCCTAAAGAATATGTAACCTTTAAATATTGTGGTGAAAATTGATCTAACCGCAACAAGTCAACTTGTTTCACCTCCCTTCATACTTAGGTAAGATGAAACAGAGGTCAAGGAGAGTTGAAAAATGTCACTCTTGATAAGTATTAAGGGTTGTAAAATAAAAAAGACGATATAATTTAAAAGTATTTATTAAAGTAAAGCTTTTTAAGTGCAAAACATAACTTTTAATCAATATTTTGGACTTATATCAGTTAAGTAAGTAAATACAGGTTTTATACAGAGATCATATATTTTGCGGCCCGCCATACCTCTTTTTTTCATTATCAGCAGGCATGCTGAAATAAAATAAACATATTAAATTAACAAATTAAACGTATTTTTTGTCCCTACCATTTATTGACTGCTGTCTCATACAAATTTGAAAAACGAGGAGAGCTGAAACAGCCTGATTCAAATCCCCTCAGAGAGGAAAAACATCTCAATTGCGATTAAATCCACAATCAATAAGTCAATACATAGAAATCAGTTGTATCAAATATATATCTGTAGTTAATGAGCTTTCGAAATATGCATAACTTAAACCAAAATACAAAACCTTTATCAAAATATGAGCATCGTAAAAAAAGGTTAAATACTTACTTTATACGATTTTTGTCACATGGCAGCCAGAACTCCATAACCGCGCGACTTAGGCCAATGATGCGAACTGACACGTCAGTGGGCGCAGGGCAGTGGTTGAAAAATCAAGTTGCCAACTAACGGTTGAAAGTTTCGAGAAATTGGCACTGTTTATAAATCACCTTTGTTTCAAATCCCCTCGGTCTCCCCTACATGCATAGGTTTTAAACTTTCTTCAGTATGAAAACAGCCACAACAGGTTTTGTTTAACCTCGATATTTTCGTGTCTTTCACAAGATACTATTGGCTGCGTGTATTTTCTTTTTTCTTTCTTACGACTCCAACGAAATGCAATGGGGTAGTGATCATTCGTATTCTTAATCCTCAATATACTTTAATATCACCCACAGCTTTTAATATAATATGTTTAATATAGTACATTACATACAGAAGACTTCACTGAGATACGATGTCTATTCATAACTTGGCACATATAATTATTATATATACCATACAAACAATTCGTCAGATAATATCAATGTTACAAATCCAAACGATGAATCAAAATCAGTCCGCGCCCTGGGATTAGTCGGCGATAACATGCCGCAATTCACGAAAGGTTAGATTCAACATCCTTCAATCTTGTACATGTGTTCATTCCATTTGTATTGCTTACCTAAATGAAACGGTTTCGAGGGATACTCAGAAACGCCTCTGCCTCTGGAGAATCGAAGTGTCTGGCGACCAAACAAAAATCACAACACTATCCTCTGAGATAAGTATACTTTCCTAGTTTGTGTGGCCCCCGTCAACATAACAGACATATGTCTCAACCCGGATACACCCTACAAACTATAACCAAATAGAGATACATTTGATGGACACAGGCTTCGCCAAAGGTTTTACGCATGTTGATTTACGTTACGTAGCTCGTGAATATTTTATTTAATTAGGCCTATAAAGTTAGTAGCAACATAAATAAAGGCTGATGTTTGCGCCATTCTACGCAAAGTTGGAGTGGTAAAAGTTAAAATATTTCATTAAAATTCTCTTCTACCCAAGAAAGTTGAGTTTGAATTTTTCAAAACGCTTCGTATTCATCTTGTTTAGAAATTAGAATGTGGATGTTTTGAGAGCGCAATACCATAAAGAGAAGAATGCAATTTTAAGTTTATGTATCCCATTGATAACTGCACGAGAAACTTTGCGGAGTCAAACTTATTTAATTACCTATATTGCCTTGGTCGAATATCGGTTCACTTGGTTCAACCGATTCAGCATTTCGCATCCCAAGAAATCCGTTTAAACTCGAGCTTATCTTTCCGCAATTATCGGTAAATTCGTTTGCGAGCTTTTCATAAATTTACATCGCAGACAATACCATTGATAAGCGGTGTTCTAGAGTTAACCTCGTTTGCACATTCTTAAATAAGTTTTGGCTTTTAATTATTTATCACCTTTTGAGAAAGTCTTCACATAAATAGTTAAACGTCATAATTATGCAACGCTTGCTAGTACTAAATAGCACATACATTTCATATAACTGCAAAAGTCCAAATATTTCTCATAAAAATATGATAAAGCAGAAGAAGTATTCATTACTTTATTCCTTTCCCTAGAGAGAGAGTCCGCGTGGGTATATCAACTTTATTTCATAGGGTTCACATCTTGCATGAGCGTTCATTATTTTCTTTTGAAACGAATAACTTTTATCATATAGTTCAATTTATTAGTTATAGCTAAAGTTCATTTGAACTTAAGTTCTTCAGACTAGGATTCTGAGGACAAAGTTATCCGAACTACTATATTCATAGCACGTTAACGGATGTTTCTATACTTGCACCTTTTAGGTTGAATAACCACGAGAGTGTGACCTATTTGTGAATAAAGTGCTTCATAAATATAGCAAAAATAAATGTTACTATCGGTCGAGTAGTGTTTGAATAAATTGTCCAGTAATTTAGCTCCAATAACTTCTTCAAACTAATTGGTAAGTTTCAGCTAATTTCAAAGTGAATGAGCACTTTCGACAGGAGTAGAACTACTGTCTAACAAAATATCAATCTATTCCGTTTCTGCCGGCGGCCCCATCTCCTTTTCCTTCTCCGTTACCCTCCTTTTCCCACTCAGGTGGGCAGCGCACTTATGACTCCGCTGATATTATGGCGGCGGTAATCGATTACCATCAAGCCGTCAGCTACTTTGCATCTATCACAAAAAAATCTCTTAACTACATATCTCACCACACCGATGGTACGATGCGCTACAAAAACGTTATCAAGGATTTTATTGACATATTACTATTAATCTACTACTAAGGACCGGATCAGTCATACAGATTAGATTAACATAGGTACTGAAAAATAAGTCCTAGACAGTAATGGAGCCGTAACATAACAGAACCATGACAAAAAATGTTTGTGCAACCACCTACCTTATTACTTACCTACCTGTCAACGATCACTACACAAAAGGAAAATAAATCCACCTAAGTGAGTCATCGTACTCCAATTATAATATACCTAAATGTTTATAATACTACTATTTTAGAGGCTATTCTATACGCAAACAAACAAGTGCTCATATAGGTTTAATTACGGTAAAAGGGTAGAAAGCCAATTACGGTTCGCCTGAAAAGATAATAAAATGTAAATTGCCAATCATATTGTCGACGACCGTCATTCAGAGCCGACTCGCGAGTGCCACCAAACATTTTGCTCTCATACATTGCTCAAATTCTGATTCATATTTTATGATTATATGAAAAAAGCTATTTTTCATTTGGATTTATATTTGGTATGATAGTGAACACATTGATTTGCTATGCAGTTAAAACACAGTAATGTACTCTAGCTTTTGTTATTAATTTATGTTTCTTAAGTATGTACCTGGTCACATAGTCTAGTAAGCTAGTAATTACAGATGAAAAAGGTTGTTTCCAAACCGAGAGGCCAACTACTGCCTACGCACGTGTAGTAGCTGCATGAAGTTGGACGCAACTACACACAAGATATTTTTATATTTTTTAACTGGCTTTCTAGTGCCACAGAACTTGCAACGGATGCTGTTCAATGGCAAAGCAATACAAATATCTATTATGTTAGGTGCGGCGTCTTGATGGGATATCAGTTAGGAATTAAATTTATAATTGTATTTTTATATGCAAGATATTATATGACATGTCAATAATCGCCTCTTAGCAAATCATTTAATTTCCTGAGTATCGTTGCTTTCGTAGGCAATTTCATTAAATTATATGTCACCTTGTGCAATGAAACTTCTAAGGGATACCCTATAGTCACATCATATGTAATATATTGCTATCACTCGTGGCGGAGATATAAATATGGAAATTGAATTGAACAGCTGATGGCGAAGCATAAGAAAGCGATATTTTAATATTCTTACAATTTACTTTACAATATTTAATATTTTCCGTATATAAAGTTACAGTTTTGTATAAATATTTATTTGCTGGACAGTCGCCAGATTTAGCAAAACTAAGATGAAGTATTTACATACTTTTAACACACACTATATTGTGTTATAAGAAGATATAAATCAGAAATCATAACATAAATATACGAAAAGAGAATGGGCAAAAATTTATGGAACGTGGTACCCGCTCCATTAGTCATCATTAATATATCACTGAAAAGACATTTTGATGCAGAAAACCGTCTACCATGGCGCCTGTCCCTATTCACGTTTGGGAAACAGTAATCTCACAAAGTTTTATAAATGAGAATTTACCACCAACTACATATATTTAGTAAAATAAAGCTGAAATAAGATAGAATTAGACGATGATATAACACACTTAGTATTCTATTAATAAAATAAGTAAGATAATAAGCGTTCTTCAAATAAAAATCATATATTTTAGAGTAGATTTAAAACAATACATATCGGTATCAACTATAACATCATTGAGGAAAGATGCCGGAGCAGTAAATCCCGTAGGCCTCGCATAGCCTAGGTACCATACGATGGACACTATATGTGCACAAGTGCCCATCGTATGTCGCCCGGTTAAACATGTGCAATACTGTTGGCAGTACTGTTGAACAATATTATTTGCACACAAAAATATGTTTTACGGACATGTCGCGACTGGATTCGTCCACGCAAAAGCCAGGCATCTTTGTGTTTGACATAGTCTGGCAGATCTTCAAGGACTCCCTCTCTCTACGGTTCAATTATATACAGACCATTTGATAAATGCTCGGCACAGTAAAATCTTGCCAGCTTGAGTTGGTATGTACCGAGTGCTGGTAGAATTATATCCTCATCCGTCATTAAAGGGAATGTTTCTATCTGGCTTGCTTCCATCCTCTGAAAATCTACTCTTCTGTGATTAAGCCGTTTTCTCTCTACGTACATATGCAAAAGATTCGGGGGATCTACCTTCTACTTTTTGATATTGACGAATTCGTATAAGCTATCTACGTATATATATCACAAGTCATACGTAAAAGCGTTATTAATAGAAAACATGAACGGAAATGCAGAAAATATTACCTTGGTACTCATTTTCTTACATAGATAAATGGTACCTAATATACTCGCATATGTATGTTTATCGCCGAGTCCACGGGACTGTCTGCTTAGAGTGTAACCTGTTTAGGTTACTGTGGCCCTGGAACGCAAAGGGAAACCGAAGGAACAGCATTTTTTATAGTTAGTAAGACTGTCGTTTATCTCCAAACGCAATCAGATTTGAGACTGACGGCTATAGTAAATATTGTTCTTCTTGGTAAGACCTTTTAAACGACACTACAATCACATCTATTGGAGCCGGGTACCATTTTGCCCATTCTCCTTTAAATAGTTTATGCCCTTATTATGTATATCGGTAAATAACATATAATTATATTTCTCGCAGTAGTTCATAAAGATATTAATATAAAACGCACTGATTTGGATCTTTTCCCCCGGTTCATCGGAGCTTTCGGTCCGGGTAATAAGAGCCTAACCCTCCGTCGGTCGTCCAGTAAAAGGAGATCTTATCTCTATACTTTGCAACGTCGTATGACAGATCCCTTCGTTATCTCAGCGGACACTGACGACGTCGACAATACTTTCATTACTTTTCTTACCTTATCATGTTACCTATATTACATTATGCTAACAAATTACGGCATATGTAGCGTATTGGCTAAAGAGGTGCCGCGGCTTTTTACACAGCGCGGTATGTCGTGAGCTCGATTCTCACATGCAACAACATGTTGTGAGGCACCGACATTGTTGTTTTGAGTCTGTGTGTATTTTGTGACCGTTGATCACATGTTTGTAAAGTCTTCGGTGACACATATTTGATCATCGTGCGGGAGTCGTTTTTATTAAATATAAACATTTAATATTTGGACAGAAAAGCGTATGAAACATAGAATTTCATACATTTAACTTTACAAAAAAGCTTATTTACCTAGTCAGTTTACGAAGACAAAGACGGGTTTCCGATACGTACATTACGCAGCTGTATCAAATAAGACGTAAGTTCGTTTGTGAGTTACCTGATTCCCAAAGGGCAGGCATTAATTTAAGATCAGATGACGCTATTTTATTATTGTTGTGGCACATACTACGGATTGGAATACAAGCGCATTTCCAATATCATAATAGAGTTCTCTACCAACATAACGCAACAAAAATAAAAATCGCAAGATTTTCCTTATCTAGCTGTACCGTGTTTAGTTACAGAATATTTATATGCAACCTGTGGCATATAAGATATGTATGTATGTTCATGTATGTTGTGGACATATATGATTTTCTTCTTCTTCTCTTCTTCTATATATTTATAGTTGACCGTCACAACTACATTAAGAATTGATATAATCAACGTTAAGGTGGCGTTCAATTTTATTATAATATACATACATACATACATACATAGACTCACGCCTGTTTCCCCGAAGGGGTAGGCAGAGGCATATTAAACGCCCACTTTTCGCCAGTGTTTTGATCCCACGTAATAGGTGGCGAGCCTATTGCCGCTTATCGGGATATTTTGTTTGCCAGAGCCTCGTCCGTTGATCGGCAGGTGCACCACTTGCAGGTGAGGTTGGCTTGGGACCCTAAGTTCTAGGCGGGAATCCTATGCACCCACATATTATGCATAATATACGTATTTCAAAAATGTCTCATCATCAGCCTTTAACAGTCCACTGCTGGACTAGGCCTCTCCTTTGAAAGGAGGAATTGGCCTACTATACCACGCTGGCCAAACGGGTTGGTATAGGGCTTGTACCAAGTTTTCCTTCTCTTACAGTGCTGTTCTCTGCATAATATGCTCCTTCTGTCGGCTTTTACGACACCCATGGGATGATATGGGGTGGTGACATTCCGTATTCTTAATCCGTCACCTAACGGACTGTGTCTAGTCTAGAATAATTCAATTGTGTTCTAATCTCTACTATTTTACATAACTGCATTTTTACTTAACATTTTAAAGTCGTTCATTGAAAACAATAGCCGACCAAATTCAGATCTAGTTCGCACAGAGCTCGATATCAACATGGATGTTTTGCCAAAACTAGACCAATGGCTTGGCAGTGAACCTATAGTAAATATATTTTAAATAAACCTTTGTGTTAATGATTCTCTGTTCAAGAAGATTCAATTTATTCCTAAAAATTGTATTGCTGGCAGTAAGTAGTGGTAGGGTATTTTGCAAATTTATTCATGTAGTGAAAATTAAATAAGCAAAATCTATTTGGAATCGTATAAGCGCGAGGTATTTACTTTCATATAAGTTAGCATTTCATTATCAAGTGAACTAACCTAATAAGCTTACTGATCAATTGTGTATTCTTTTGTTCGTCGCTGCTTTGATTTAATATAAATGTAACAAAGAAAATACACGTACGCAACAAATAAATGTTTTAATAGTACTGTATTCCAATAGCCTGTTTATTTTTTTTAGTTACAATTATTAGCATAAGGGCAGAGGAGATATATAGGCAGAGGTATACACACTTGGTATATAAATAGGAAA
The DNA here is from genome assembly GCA_944739405.2 of Euclidia mi. Lineage (NCBI taxonomy): Eukaryota > Metazoa > Arthropoda > Insecta > Lepidoptera > Erebidae > Euclidia > Euclidia mi. The sequence goes on from OX123202.2 coordinate 28,848,771, forward strand.
CTTTACAAAAAATCAAGTAACAGAATCGAAAACAACAGTCAAAGTCAATCTGACTAGACTTGTAACAACAATTAATGGACCGCCCAAAGTGTTTTACACAACACAAAAAAAAGCTACAAACTTTTGTACAACACTCTGGGTGGTGTTATATGGCGAAGAGGTGACTTAAACGACTACACCATACCTGCAGTCCAAGTGAAGATATATTTGAACGCTATCAAAGTTGTAATAGCGTTCGTGTATTAAATCAGTATTAAGTGTTAACGGCTCCTAAGAGGTGTAATATATTCTCCGTAAGAACGCTACCCGAACTAAGCCACTTTCACACGACTATAACGTACAACATCGTGTATGAGGTCCTATAAAGCTTTACAGCCGTTATTATACAGCGTTTATGTGCAATGTGCTTTCACGCGAGTTTATTTACAGGTATATGTGCCAAATTGTGAAAAAATGCACGGTGAATATACTTCGTTTGTAACTTTCACACTAAGGTACAAAGTTTCGTGTCAATAATCTGTATAAAACTTCTCGCTTAGTAACGCAGTCAATAGTCTGACTGACAGATAACGTACAGGCAAATAAATATGATCCTTGGGGGCCGTAGAGGTGCACTAAAAAGGCATTCTCCGAAATCCACGGGATCGAGAAGAAGCGGTTGATATCACCTTGCATACAATCAAAATGTCAAAGCCATGTTCTAATACATGTCCAATATATATCTACAGGTAAACGTTTTCGCATTTATAATATCAGTAGGGAAAATCGTTTCAGCCGTTTAAGCGTAGCATATAATTTATTAGTTTATATATGTGAACAATTTAATCACCGTGCACAATATGACATTATGTATGATGTGACAGTACTGACAGATATGCGATAGCACATGCGCAGCACTCAATTATTAGCGCATGCGTTCTTACTTCCAAGAGGTAAATTTGTGCCGTACTAACTTCTACCCTCCCTTCAATCCCTCCCAGTAAAATTTTTGCAACTTATGGTAACCTATGTCCATCTCCATGGTCCAATTTATCTCTGTATTAAAGGACAATGGCAGATCTCCATACATCAAAATGTCTGAAGTTAAATTGAAGCGAACAGTAATAAAAAATATATCAAAAAAATTGGCGTAAGTAACAGAGTATATAAATGATTCTATTTTCACTCAGGAAAGGTGGAAAAAGAAGATATCGGTGTTTGAATTTTTTGTTAAGAATGAACAATGTAGGTAAAAGGAAAGTTATAGTATGAAAGTTAAACAATGTAGGTAGATTCGTTTGAATTATCAAATGACATATGTCAGATTGACATCAAAACGCGGAAGTATTTTGTAGCATCTAACTGTCACAGCCAAAGACAAAAGCAGAGCTGCACATTTTAAATCGATTTTATGTGAAATCGATACAACTTTAAAACGATGCTGTGACGTTTTTATTTGATTTAAACGTTGTTTTGCTTCAAAAATATTAGCTTATTGATATAATGTTGATTAAATAATAAAAAACTGCATTTTAAACCAAACCAACTCTATAGGTAAAGGTCGATCGTATCGATTTCTTATTTAATAATCGATACGGATATAGCACTCACGTCTATTCCTGTCACACCATTGTCTATGGCAACAATCAAATAATAAAGTATTCGTAATCAATTGGAATGCTTTTTATCATCATAAAATACTCCAGCTTTAACGAGACAAAGTGAAAATATTAAAAATCGTAGAAAAAAACTATTTGTTTTGTTCATATGAAGTTTAAGGTCGCCACTACAAACCCAGACCAAATTCTGCCATTGTTCTTTAAACAAAATCGGTTCAACCGTTTTAGCGTGAAAACGGAACATACATACATACACACTTTCCAATTTATAATATTAGTAGGGATATATAGTACTAAAAATAAAGCCCGGGTATTTGCAATGTATTTTACTGAGGTCACAAGTCACAACAAATAAATTTTATTGGAATGAAAAATACGAGTATCTGTCCATTATGTTTTTATGGCCTACTCATGCTACAAAAATGTTATGTGAAATAGAGATGTGACGTTATAAATGCTGTGCTGTTTTAATTAAAATACATATAAAAAGGTTTCATTTATTCTACCAAAAAAGTAATTAATGCTCATTATAGAACTCAGAATTTTACTGTTTATTTCTGTATTATAAAGGGGTGAATTACCAGGTAGCCGTTCATAATCTCGTCAGTCACTACATCGATGCACGCTGTATCGAAAACGTTCTATCGACGGGATAATGTTTAGACAGTACCCCAAATCGATGGTACGCTACATCGACAGTACCCCAAATCGTTGGTACGCTTCATCGTTAGTACACTAAAACGACTGTATGCTAGATCGATCGTAAACCAAATCGATAGTACGCTGCATCGACTTTCCGAACCAGTAACTCCTAAGATTTACCAGCATGAGTTGTGTTGCTCCGATTAACATCCTCAAAATGGGGCGCTGCGCCTTCAGTTTTGCGCACCATAGGATTGGCATTATGTTTCTCTGCGGGCTAATATGCATCCTATGCAACTCGTCGATGGAACGTTTTAGATACAGCGACCATCGATGTAATGACTGACGATATTATGAACTAGACCCGAATTACACCATACAACAATAGTAATCTCTACAGTCAAACTCAGTACCAGCAAACTTGAAGGGAACACGTTGAAAGCTTTTCTTTTCAAAAAGCTCTACAATTTTTAATTTTATGATATATTTGCTCCAAATATATATGGGCTTTTATTAAAACAATTATATTATACCCTGTATGAAGTATCATTATCATTGCTCATGCCCTAAAAATGTCGACGTGGATTAGCATATGCGCAAAAGCTACTCATTGTACTTAAGCAAAACTATTTCATGAAGGCTATCACAAGATTCACAATCCTAGGCAAAGACGACGAACATGAAAATCAATGCTCTAGTAGTTGAATAAGATTTTTATTTCAAATGCCAATACTGTTTGTGTATAGACGAATTATACATATTACTATTTATTATTCGGCTTTTATTTTACCATCAGTGGAGTGGTTTCTAACAAAATCCTTTTACCTTCCTAGACTTTTTTAATAATAGTGCAAACTTCAGAGACAAGACATCAGAATGAGCTTCATCTACCAAAAAAACAGATAGTATCAAGTTGGAACATAAAGTCTCACGAGCACTCACTCTCACTAAAAAAAGCTTACATTTCCTTTAATTTTTATACTGAGCGACGGCACAGCATTCTATCCGCCTGTCCCCAGAAATCTATTAATCCAAATATCTTGAACGATCACGTTCAATGACAGACTTTTTCTTTCCGTGTAGCATAGGACAAAGTATAGTATTTCTCCGTCCATGTTCTGCAGTAATTTTCCCCAATAAAACTGCAGACTTTAGGTGTTACTTTGGTTAACTTGTGCTTCGTTTACGATGAACTCTTAAAACCGTACTTTAAGACCCGACACGCTTTTTAAGCTTCGCTTCTTTGGCGTGTGTGCCTTCACTATTCTTGATAAAATAACTGTGGCTAATTTGAAATTTTAGTTATATGCTAGAAATAAAAAAGCGACATCGTTCTCCGGAATAAGTGTTTTTTATGCGTGAGACAAGGCAGACCATTTCGTCAAAATACTTACAATATCAAACTTCCACTAACATAAGGCAACCACCCAAAAACCACTCCGTAAAGTCATATCTTTAACGGGACCTAAAATGAGAAATAAATTGAATACATACATTAAATAGTTAACACAATCCTCACAAAAATATAATATTTTCTTACGTGAAAGCAATATTATGAAAATAAGAGCGTATTATGCTGAAGCTTAATATGAAAACAGATCACGCAGCTTACGAAATTGAATGTGATTTATAATATACTTACCTATATACTACATACTACTTGTATATTTAATAACAACAGTTAGTACCTATCTAAATCTAAGAATACAAAATAAAAATAAGACAATTTGTATATTTGAGAATATAGACGTTAATTTGCCTTTTTAAACAAATTTTTTTTCGCGGCAAGTAAAATAATCCAACTTCTGAAATTGACGGAGGACTGTTATGTGGAGCAAATTGCCAATGATAGAATTAAGCTCTAGGAGGCCGCATGTGGCCAATTTACTGGCGTAGGAACGCAGGATTCTCTCTCTCAGAATTTTTTTCCAAAAACTAAAGGTTCACTATTGGCTTTATTTTCTTCACAAACTTGAGGTTTATTACTAGATTTGCTAATGTCTTGTATTGAAATAAGTCTGGGTTTTACAAATTTATCTACTCAACTTTTATTTTCTTCTTTGTCCATCATTTTGTTGATATTGTCACCATGCTAAGATTTAACTTGTGTTGTGGCTACCAGAGATCCATCATTACGCTATTTGACATAAAAAGGGTTTGCTAAAGTACACCTACTCTGTTTTCTGTGCATCTATGCTTGACTGTTTCCTCTAAGCTGCTAGCTAGTAAGACTAATGATAATGTGACTTTAATTAGAAACAACTAATATCTTCTTTATACAATTACTAGACTTTGTCCAGGGGTAGCCCTGGGCTCTGGCCCTGGACCGACTCCCTCGCGAACGTAGGTTCGCGAGGGAGTCGGCCGTTACAACTTTTTAATCGCGTTAAAAATTAGCCTTTGTCACTCTCCAGCCATTCCACTCATATGCAATCTGAAAGGCGGCCAAAAAGCAAACATATTTCGCTTTATTATAATATTATTAGCTACCTATGAATGACTAGATTACAGTTTCTGAATATAATATTAACGGTTATTTTTTATATTATTTATTATAGACTCACGCGTCTATCTCTGGGCGAGTCAGCAGAATTACCTAATATTACACCCAAAGGATATCACCCAGTCTCCATACTTTGGGCTAATTCTAAAAGTGCTGGCCAACTAAAGTAAACTTAAAATTATTATAAAATAGTACGAAATAAACACTTTTAATTATTGCACTAAAGTTCTAAGTGTAGTCTATGAGATTATATTCGAGGTCAAATAATCTGTTCTGTTAGTGAAATAAATCCTAATTATTGTTATATTTTGGTTAAAACAAGGTGCAAGTTACAATTTACATGGTATCAATTAATGGCAGGTAGTACGCTAAGAGCGAGATAGCATTAGACCATCATAACCAGCATCAGTCTGTCAAGCTGTCTCTCTCTTATTCGCACTGCGCTCACTGTGTGCGCTGCTTGCTTTCTGCTATTCTTTCAGTATGCCAGAAGAGCTATTAGCTGCAGGTCCCATTGTGTTGTACATTAGATATGCAAAACACCATTTTTTTGGTGCGTGGTTGCATCTACTCAATATATTCACCACAGAGTCCATTGAGCGCGGTGAAACGCGAATACGGTGGCCCACGCCGTATTTGGTAATCATAATATCTGGAGGCGCACGTGGACACGGCACCGCCATCTCAACCTACTGGCAGATGGGGAGCGGCCACTAGGGCTGCCATCACCACCCTCTCTCGCTTCGCCGTCTCCTTGATCAGCATTACTGCCTCACAAAAGGAGACGGTGACGTTCCAAGCCATCACGCAGCGGACCTTGGACAGTTGAGGGACTGAGGGTACGACTATTACGATTGCCGTGACCAGTTCACGGCCAATTGGAAACATGACCAGTGAAAACTCCAGCGGAATAACAATTGCGGTAGGTGGTACCCCATTGGAATTCGTCAATAAATATGTATGCCTAGGGCAAGGGATAAAGATGGACAAAGCAAACCAGGTGAACGAGATTGATAGACGTATCCTTTTGGGTTGGGCCGCTTTCGACCAACTTGCTTTTGCTTTTGCTATGAATATTACGAAGCAACGAAAAGCAAGAATATTCAACCAGTGTGAAGGCGAAATTGCGTTACTGCAAGGGCAATTCTATAGAAAGTTAAAGTAGCTTAAAGGGCAATGGAGAAAAAACTGGTAAGAGTGACACGAAGAGACAGAAAGACGAATAAATGGCTCCGGAAAGAAAGTTGAGAATCAGACGTTTTCAAAAGTGTAGTGAAGCTAAAATGGCAATGGGCCGGATATGTAGCCAGAATTCCCGAAACATGGTGCAAGCAAATATCTGAGACCGTGGGATCGTAAACGACCAGCTGGAAGACCGCAAATTAGATGGAAAAATGAAATCGTAAAGATAAACGAGAAAATAACAGAACGGAATGGAAGTTGTTGAAGGAGGTCTAAACCAAAATGGTCGAGAATTACGTAAGAGCTTAAAATGATAATGAGTTTACAGCGCTGGGATGCCTAGGCGGGCCATATTTATTTATCACTTTTAGCAAAACAAACCTGCTATACGGTACATTGAGACATACATTCAAACCTAAGTATTGTCTCAGAAAATTGACTTAGAACTTTGGTGTAATAGTAAAAAATGTTTAAAATAGTGTTTTCTATTAAAATAACACAATTTTATTGATTGGCCGGCAAAGTAAAAATTTGCCCAATTTAGGTGACCTCCTTTCGCCAAGTTATAAATTTTTAGGTTCAGCGTAATAGATGGGCGTTACCGGGCACATTACCAGGCTCCTTGCTACTGCTGATTATTCGGAAAATTCAATTATACTTTTGCCTGACCCGGGAATCGAACGACCTCTTGAACAACAGCCGCATACGCTATCCGCTGGGCCATGGAAGCAGTTAAGTTTATTTTCTAAGAAAATGAAATGATGCGTGAAAATTAGCTCAAAGAAATCAAGTTCTTGTCAGACACGTTAATTACGTGCTACGTCTTATACAAACAGCCTTAACGAGGATTTAATGACAAAAAATAAAATGCCTTGATAGACAGACCGCCCTTAATTTACGAGCTTAAATATAAATCGTATTGTAAAGCTAACTTTGAAAATAATGGAACGATTTACTTTAGATATTTTAATTTACGCTGAAATAACGATCATGTTGACCGAGACATTGCAAAGATATTTTGTCTTACCAGACTGATGGTAAAATTTGATGCGTCTTACTTTGGCCACGAACGTTATCTAGTTCAATTTATACCCAGGACAGATCTTGAAGAGCTCGATTACTTATTCTTATACATATTTGTTTAAAAATATAAATCTATGTATGTTTTGGCTCTGCTTACTTTTAAGTCAGTTGGCCGTGTGTGGTTTGTCCTAGCATAATTTCGTTACGAAGGCCAACATATTACAGCGATAGTATAGAAGAGATACCAACATAGTATTTTCTATACCAACAGACTGCCATGCAGGCTGGCCAGGTTCAAACCCACGACGTGCACCACTGATATTTCGGAGATATGCGTATTGAATTTTTAAATATCGCTTGCCAGGTGCCTTGGAGAGCATGTTAAGTCGTTTCCGGCTGTCACAAAGATTTATGACAGTCACTTCGAAGCAGTCACTATAAGGAGTTAGTACCGCTAAATATACTGACACTAGTCTCAACCATGGGATATTGCTATCCCTTTGGGTTGCAGAGGTCAGACAGACAGTAGCTCTGTTAAAAAGCTGATCTTCTATGTAATCGAGTGAAACTAGTAAACAGATTTTGGGTTGCTACTGTGATGGCACTAGGAGGATGAGGCGCCAACTCTGGTTTATAATATGTGTTACCTTTGTTGATATATCTAATCTTACTGCATTACCTAATTAGTAGTACTAAACAAGTATCCCTTCCTTACCGTTCCAAATCGATACTTCGACCTACAATCCTACATCAATCGCTTCGTCCCTTCCAAATAATAATTAAGCTACTGCTGTTACAGTCGCTAACAAAACGATATCATAAGTTTTGAACGTCGACAAAGCGATCGTCCTTACCCAGTAGATAAGCAGTAAAAAATGGCGTCTTTCAATCAGCTGCGTACCACGATCAAGAAGCTTGATGTCCATTATTTATAATCTTAGCTATAATAGGCTTGTGTCCACTAAGAATAAATCGGCTTGATTGTAGTATCTATAGATTCATTAGTTTATTATTTATTATAAAAACGTAAGATTAATGTTATTTTTAGGATTCCAAAACTAAAAATAAAGTATTTATTCTTGTGACAGTGAACACCAATCAGAGAGCATTACGTCAAACAGTACCTCCGTCATTCATGTTGTTGACGTTTTAGTAGTAAATACAACTAAAACGTTAAACTTTCTACCTGGCAAATCGAATATAACAAAATAAAAGTGGGTACATCAGACCAGACTTCATTCACGGCTTGTTTTGTTTTGGACTTTGTGATATCATTCAACCGCCACGATGGTTTACAGCGTTTTCGTGTCAAATTTAAAAAGGTTTAAAAAAAGCCGTAATTAGTAATGTTGCTGATCGATTTTTGAAGAAAAATCTGGTATTTAACATCTAATAAAGGAACGAATCAATCGCTAATTACATTTTAGGACACAAGCCTATTATCCTTATAATAAAAGTTTTCTAAAATAATAAGAAGAGAGGAACTCACCTCCTCAATATTGCTTATTCACCTTGGGGTAATCCTGTAGGACTAGATTAGAATACTAGCAAATCGCACATAGTGCTCTAGACCATATTCAAAGTCAATTTCTTTTGCGTATTACGTCTTTTCAAAGTTACATTCGAATCCTTGAATAAATAAAATGATTTTTGTTGTCCAAAAACTTAAGAAATGATTAGTTTGCAACATATTTTAGTTAAGTATTGAGTAATGTGAATAAAGTAATTTTGACCTATAAAAATATTTTCAAAGATGAAGATGGTTGTCATGTGTTCATGTCATATTGAGCTTTCCCTAAAAATAATGTTTGTAGTATTTTCTTGCAAGCTGTCAATCTTGGCCAAATCACAATAGTTGTTGTGCAGTTTGGACTTAGAGTAACGTGTAAAAAAATAGTACCTAAGCTACCAAAAATTCACAGTTAATTTAAAAATAGCACGTTTACAAATTATAGAGTTCTTTAACGATGAATCATCAATAAATATTTAAAATACCCTATAATTGCTAAACACAGTAGGTAACATACACAGGTTTAACAAAAAATAGGTATAACTATATATGACTGAATTGAATACCAGTGTTTTAGAGATCTTTTAATTTACAAGTATATAGCGCCTCATCATATAATAAAATCTATATAGAAAATCCTCCGCAGGTTAAGTATTATGAATGTTATATATGATATTATACAACTGTAGGTGCAACTAACTAAAATGCCCAATAATAAACAATTAGTGGAGTTTGAACAAATCATAAAATACAATTTCATTACCTTATTAACTTGTATCATTAATTAACTGCCTGTATTTAAATTGATTTATTTGTTGCATCTATATCAATTAACATATGAAGTCGACCATTCTCGCTTTCACTACAAAATACGAGCTAAAAACCCAAGAAAACAAGCAAAACGATTTTATTCCTATTGTTCGGCATATGTGTAGTTTAGTTTTAGATTCGCAATTCTTTTGTGTGTATGATTCAGACTGGAACCGAACATAGGAAGACTGAAAAGTATTCTCATCTTTAAAATAAAACGTGTTAATATATTCGTAGCATAAGCAATCCGATAAAACTTTCAGTTCATTACTAGTCAGGCAGAAATGGAGCAACTTTATCCTCTTGGGTGCCCGTGGTCAGACGTCAGTCTCAAACTCCTTAAAAAAAACTTGTATTCTGTCAAATCTAGTTGGACTAGAATTGTCGGACCCCGGGCTTCAACTGTAAAACTGGAATTACGCTAGGATAATGGTGATGAATAAAATGGGGCGCGAGCAGGTTTTAACTGTAACTGAATATGCGAGAAATTTATTGTAGTGTAGGCATTTTGGATGTACCAAGGGCGCTTAAAACAACGAGCAAAGCACAGGGAATAAATAAATAAATACTGGTATCGACACAAGGTATAGACTTTGACAGGCAGGTCAAACTTAGTAGCTAGTGGACTAGCAACTAATATATTTTAAGAATTAGGAAGACTTGGAAAGGGGTTTGGGTAAGTTTGTATGAACCAGTGGCATGATTTTTTTTTTGAGCGGCCACTTAATATATTGTTGCTAACGTATAGTGATATATATAATAATAATGACTCATAAAATAACTTTGCCCTAAGTAATATCGGAGCTGAAATATATGATATCGAAGTAGGAAGAATTTCAACATCATGTCGTCTTAATAAAGACGTAACCACGTATATGTATTGTGAAAAAATACAGCACGCATGGTATAATACATACATTCATAAAGTTACGCATATTATTGGAGGAGTATGTACGGCATTCATCATCATCATATCAGCCGCACGACGTCCACTGCTGCTCCCCCAAGTTTCTCCACGCAGACCGGTCTGGAGCCGCCCGCATCCAACTGCCTCCCGCAATCTTGACGAGATCGTCGGTCCTCCTTGCGAGGGGCCTACCTCTGCTGCGTCGTCCGGTACGTGGCCGCCACTCTAGAACCTTTCTGCTCCAACGGCCATCGGTTCTTTGAGATATGTGCCCTGCCCACTGCCACTTCAGCTTAGCTATCCGGAGAGCTATGTCGGCGACTTTGGTTCTACTGCGGATTTCCTCATTTCTGATTCGATCTCGCAGTGAAACTTCAAGCATATCTCTCTCCATCACCCTCTGAGTGACCTTGAGCCTTCTGATAAGGCCCATAGTGAGCGAACACGTCTCTGATCCGTAAATCATCATTGGCAACACACACTGGTCAAAGACTATCTTGAGACACTGCGGGATATCGGACGAGAAGATATGTCGTAGCTTCCCAAACCCTGCCCACCCGAGTTGGATTCGACGATGGACCTCCTTCTCGAAGTTGGACCTACCTAATTGGACTACTGGTACCAGGCAGATATACTTGTCCACAACTTCGACTGTAGAATTCCCAACCTGAATAGGAGCAGGTGCAACATGGACGTTCGACATGATTTTCGTCTTGTCCATGTTCATCTTAAGACCTACTTGTTGGGAGACTCTACAGAGGTCATCGAGCATTGTGCCTAGGTCTTCCATGGTCTCAGCCATGACTACGATATCGTCTGCGAATCGAAGGTGAGTGATGTACTCGCCGTTGATGTTCATGAAAATAATAGTTACTGCTTTTGTGCAAGTAAACGTATGTGCCGTCTAGTATAATAATGGCTCTACGATCACCTATAGGGGCATCTGGATTTCCAAATAGAGAATTTGGAATGGATAGACATCGGGATATAACCTCTTAACGGGTCCGGGGTCATGTTTATACAATATTCTTATATAATATTCTACCACATTCACACAACACCATCTAGTCCCAAACTAAGCAGAAGCTTGTACTATGGGTACTAGTTAATGGATAAACACACATATATACTTTTTTTTTGTAAATATATACATACATATCATACATAGAAACACCTACATGTGGTTCAAACCCAAGTTCTGTGGCACGAATTCTGCGATTAAATCTTGTCTAACCAGTCGCATTCTTAGCAAATGGGAATTTGATTTTATAGATTATTTACTTTAAATATCTCGGCTTCGATTAACGTGGGAAAGTAACGTTCATAGAAAAAAATTACGACTTAATGTGTTCTTTTCAACAAAACACTTTTCATTAGTTGCCGCGTATTTAAAAAATCATGCCACTTTTACCCAAACCCCTTTACCTAGTTTTTAAAATGAAATCTATACTAATATAATAAAGCGGAAGAGTTTGTTTGTTTGTTTGTTTGTTTGTTTGAACGCGCTAATCTCAGGAACTACCGGCCGGATATGAAAAATTCTTTTTGTATACGATAGCCCAGTAATGCCGGAAGGCTATAGGCTATATAACATAACGCTTTGACCCTTTGGGGCTGGGCAAAAGGCTAAAACATAATGTAGGCTAATCTCAGGAACTAGCAGTCGGATTTTAAAAATTGTTATTGCCTATGTTGCCCAATTATTCCGAAAGGCTACAGGCTATATAAAATTACGCCACAACTTTTAGGGGCTAGACAAAAATAATAAAATGGTCAAACGAGAAGGGGGAGAGTTGGGTCAAAGGCAAAAAAAGGCTAAACGAATATGATACAATCTATATGGGTATCGTTTTCGAGATTTTCGGGACGCTGAATAATAATATGAAATTTATTTAGTGATCAATCAAAGATGGCGGATGAGAAAATTTTAATAATCAATATGGGTATCGCCTTTGATATTTTAATGGGTGGGGAATCGAAATACAACATCTATTTCGTGATCAAAGCTGGCGGATGGGAAATCAAAGATGGCGGATAGGAAAATTTAAAAAAATCAATATTGGTATCGTCTGCGGTGTTAAAAGGGATGGGGAATCTAAATACAACATCTGTTTCGTGATTCAAGATGGTGGATGGGAAATCAAAGATGGCGGATGGGAATGTTTTTAAAAATCAATATGGGTATCGCCTTCGATATTTTAAGGGGTGCGGAATCGAAATACAACATCTATTTCGTGGTCAAAGATGGCGGATGGGAAATCAAAGATGTCGGATGGGAAAATTTAAAAAAATCAATATTGGTATCGTCTGCGATGTTAAAAGGGATGGGGAATCCAAATACAACATCTGTTTCGTGATTCAAGATGGTGGATGGGAAATCAAAGATGGCGGATGGGAAAAATTTTAAAATCAATATGGGTATCGCCTTCGATATTTTAAGGGGTGGGGAATCGAAATACAACATCTATTTCGTGATCAAAGATGGCGGATGGGAAAATTTAAAAAAAACAATATTGGTATCATCTGCGATGTTAAAAGGGATGGGGAATCCAAATACAACATCTATTTCGTGATCAAAGATGTCAGATAGGAAATCAAAGATGGCGGGCGGGATTTTTTTTAAGTCGATATGGGTGTCGTCTCCGATATTTTAAGGAATGGGAAATTCAAAAACACCATCTATTTCGTAATCAAAGATGGTGGATGGGAATTAAAAAAAAAAATCAATATGGGTATCGTCTCTGATGTCAAGGGATGGGGAATCCAAATACAACATGTATTTTGTGATTCAAGATGGCGGATGGAAAATCAAAGATGGCGGATGGGAAATCAAAGATGGCGGATGGGAAAAAAATTTAAAATCAATATGGGAATCGTCTCTGATTATTTAAGGGATGGTGAATCCAAATAAAACATCTATTTCGTGATCAAAGATGGCGGATAGGAAATCAAAGATTGCGGACGGTATTGATTTTAAAGTCGGTATGGGTATCGTCTCCGCTATTTTAAGGAATGGGGAATTCAATATTATATAAAAATCTATGTTTGTATCTATCTATATTCATCATTTATAGACTCTGAAATGATAGGAGATTAAGCGCTAAGTCAATGGTAACTTTGGAAAAGGGGGTTGGAAAAAAGGGAATTAAATAAAACCTCTTAAAAAGGCGATACGGAGTTCGCTGGGTCAGCTAGTATGAAATATATACACTTAAGGCCATTGCGAAGGCGTCGTTTCATTGTAGGTACTCCTGAGAATCAATATATATCATCGCATCGGCACACTATTCTCCGTCACTCCCATTGAACACGAATTGTTTTACGGTCCCATAAGAATACAAAACACGTAAATGTGCTTTTTATTCCGCCATCTTTTATTATAAATAAGTGGCGTATCGACAATTCGACAGCCGCAGATGCTACCACTATCGTATCATAAATTACGTAGAGTAGATCTTGCTACGAAGACACGGCTGGTCGCCGCACCAGCCGTGTCTTCGTAGCCGAATTAAAATTTAAGGCATTTATAGACTGACCCGTTTAATAGTTAGATGAAACAGTTTCTTTTTTCTTTTCTAGTAATATGATGATGTTTTTGTCGAATGTCATAAAAGCGCGCGCATTGTTCAAAATAATTATTAATGAATAATCATTGATTTCAATAAGGTACATACCAAATTGACATAATATATTTTTTAAACTTTATTTAAATTAAATATTGAATACGATAAAAATGGTAAGTGTTATATCAAAGTTCTCTCACTCATTCTTCAATCGGATTTTAAAGATTACCTAAAGGTATAAAATGTTAAAATTACACTTATATATCCCCGATAAAAATAGTTCGAATAACAATCTGATGCTATGTAGCTCTCGATTATGTTTCCACAACAATTATCGGATTTAGCTGTCAACCTGCGTTATCGAAGCATTCTGAATAGCATTGACTTACGATAAGATACTAGTTATCGGGCGTTGTGACGTCACATTAGATTCGAAATCTTTGACGTGATTGTAACATTGGAATCGGTTGTTTTGAATAACAAACTGAAGTAGTCGTACGATATGAAACCGAAACGTACGAAAATTGAGTTATCGTGACATTCTGAATCGACCTGCAGATTGAAAACATCCCAAAAAAGGACAGTTTAGAAGTACCCTTAACCTAAGAGCATGCATGAGAAATTTGATGGGAGTGAATGAAGCATGAGAGATATGTCAGGATCGTTGCAAATGGCGTTCCGTAGTCTCTGCCTACCCTTTCAGAAAACAGGCGTGAGTCTATGTATGTACGTATGCTTGGATTATTTTTTCTTCACAATAATTAATTTGCATGTAATACGAAACATTAAATGCACATTTTCGATATCAGTCATTAAAATATTCTCTACTTCGTGTTTATCATCAATCGTCAGTAGGTACTAAAAATGTAATATGTGATAATTATATAAGTTAATACTATTGAACTGAACATAAACCATACATAAAGTATGTATTTATAATAAGAACCTAGACCAAGTCCCAAGAAGAATAGAGTACCGCAGTAGAGGTTTTAGTTTTAAACCACATCGTTTTAGGCGGCGGTTGCTGCGTCTTTTACCTACCAATGATTTTTTTTGTGAACGTGAAAGTAGTTTTCTAGCTTATCCAAATGTATTCAAGTAAATTTTTGTTTTCTTTTCTACCAAAGTATGTTGTTCTCAAATATAAGTCATAGGGGTTGTAAGTTGTTGTTTAATCCATAAATTAGTTTGTATGTACCTATTAGTGTATTGGACATGCATTTGTAAAGGTATATTGCACACTTCAAAGCGTTTTTTTATTTGGCTTGTAAACATTTCTGAAGCCACAAAATTACTGTAACTTTCACTTCATAAGCTTCTTATAAAGGACCGAAGAAAATTTACCCTAGTATACAAATTACATTCCGTTATAAATTAAATCCAATGAAATTAAGACAGGTAGGAAGTAAAATATCGAACGGCCAAATGGTTCAATTACGTTATATACATTAGTCAGTTATTCAAGTGTTGGGTATATACGGACACTAATTGATGAAGTTCCATTTCAGTGTTATTTATTTAATGTGATCAGCATCAGTGATGCTTTCAGACCGAAACTCGGGGGAAAAGGGGAAACAGAAGGCAAATTAGAGATGCGCCCTATCAAAATAAAGTTTGTTTCGTTCGGAAACGTGATTAACGATATTTAATAATTCGAAGTACGCAGAATTCGATTTTAGAATTCGAATTCTAATGCATTTAGATTCGGAAAGGTTGTTGATTGAAAGGTTGACATCAAATGCTTAGTAAATTTTTTATAATTACAGAAAATATTTGAATACTTTCCCTTTTTTATTTTACTCTATGTTAATAACCTAAAAGGTTAAAAAACACAGGATCCAATTAGTGTTAGTATCTACTTAGGTGGGCCTAGGATTAAAACAATGTAGAATTGTTTTTAATATCCATTTTCTCATTTGCAAATAATGTAGGTATTAAATAAAATATGATGTAAGATTATTTTTGATATCGAATCTTTTGTCTGGAAAACATCGATATAAACATGATGATTATCGATCGCAATGTGAAATTACTTATAGTCGGAGATCCGTAGAAGAGCGACCTTCACCGATCTGGTTATTGGATGAAAAGTATTTTATATCAAATTTTGCATGTCAAAGTATACATCGCTAATGAGTTAGCAAAAAAAAATCCGGTCCAGACTAGGAAAAGTAGAAAAAAATATGTATTTGGCTTTTCATTTAACATTGAATAGACGCGTTTAATGAATAAATTTAGTACTAACCGAATGTAGAAACCCTAATGGCGGCTCCACATTAGTGCCGTGAATTCACGCGCAAATTCACGCCGCGAATTCACGGCATAAGTCGTGTCCTCCACATTCATAGGATGCTCGCAATCTTTCGTGAGACTCGCCGCGAAATGGACGTATGTAGATGCTGCTCCCGCAATAACTTTGCTTGCTGTTCTGTCTTTCATCTGTTACGTGTGAGTGTGTGGCCAACTCTGGTGTCAGAGTTTTCAGTCCGCCCAAAGGCCTCCGATATGACCTAACAATTCTTGTCTAGAGACAAGAACCGGGACCGACAGTTTTACGTACCCGCCGGAGCAGGGTAACGCTCAGATGCAAATGTCACATGTGTTCACCCATCCTAGTGGCAACCCGTGCAAACGTTGCTTAACTTTGCCGATCTACTACTACGAATGGCAAGTCAATTCCGCTATGACCGTTACTATGTCTGCTGTGGCAACATATTACTTTTTACACGTACAAAACAAGACAGTTATTAGAAATAACTGGGCAGCAAAGAGTATTTTTCTTTTTTAATTCTATGAATTCAATATCCATTTGAGTACTAATCCGCATCAAGGCATCATGACACTCCTTTTTATTCTTACGATGCGGGTTTTTTGCATCCCACAGTACGTTCTACGTGTGGTATTGCTCTAAAAAGCGCATTTTAGTGTCGTTATCCCCAATCTTCAGACGCGATTCCATTTTATTAGCACGCGCGCAGCGACTGCACACGTCCATATGCCTATGAAGTCCGGAGAAAACAGGCACTGGGCCGCGAATGTGGATGTATACGCGTGAATGCTGCGCGAAGGGGGCGCGAATCCTTTGTCGCGGGACAAAATACCGACTCTGGTCGGGGAACGGGCGCGAACGCGCGTGAACAACGCGAAAACCGTCCACATTCACGTTCACGCCTGTTCACGGAGCTTCACGGCACTAATGTGGAGCCGCCATAAAGGGTACGTTAACATTGGGTTGCCAATTTTTCCTGGCGTATTTGGTAGGGTTGTCAGGTTTAAACACTTTGACTGTTAAGTTGATACCACTAGTTATATTTATAATATTTTTTAATAGACAATTCTTACATTAAAGTGATCGCTACTTCACTGCGAACACGATGACATTGAGTTGCCTACGAAAAACCTGTCACAAAAAGCGGATGGCAATTTTTTTTTGTCTGGACCGGTTTTTTTTCCAATCCATTCGCGATATATTTTCTAACGTGCAAAATTTGATATAAAATACTTTTTATCCAATAAACAGATCGGTGAAGGTCGCTCTTCTACGGATCTTAGACTATTATCTTAAACCCAAATGTACATTTTCTTATTAAAAATAATCAGGTAAATCTATCACTTAAAAAAATCACGAAGTACCTATTAGTAGTAGTATCTAGTACGCGTTTTGTCACTTTAGGTGCCATATCGATAACTTTTTTTTACAAATGGTGCACTTTTTTTAAACCTTTGTAACTTGGGTATTGATCTCATCTTAGTACATTTTCCTTGCGTAGTGAGTTGAAAAAAATAAATAATATTTGTTTTTTATTTATTTATTTATAATACAGTTACTCACAACACTTACAGGTAGTAACCCAACACGTGCTGAGAGTCATGCTTAGCTTAGTTTACAATTAAAATCCTATTTGTTAATTAGTAACTGAAAATCGCGAGTTATATAGGTAATTCATCATAATTTGTGGCAAATAATACAATAATGTCAAGTAATGCAAAGTTAAATAATAGATATATAATACAATAAAGTCAAAAATACAGTAATGTCAAATAATAATCGAGAAAAAAATTGAATAGTAAAATAAAATACATTTGACCACTTATAACTAAACTTATACGTCAGAGATAATTATACAAAAACATTAGGCAATGGCAATTCAGTCCTATTATTAAAAAATATGTCAGCATCTGGTTGTTGAGCGACCAAAGCATTGAGCAGAGATATTGCCTGACTGGTAGGCGCGAACTGTGCGGTGTTTGTGCGTACTGATGGTGCCGCGAGCAAGCGGCGCGACCGTAGCCGCGAGTATTGATTCGGCGCAGACAGTCCGCAACGAGACAATGCCTCGGGATTATCAATTTTACCAGTTAGCAACAAGACGTAATGCACTATAAGGCAGGACTTACGTCTCAGCTCGAGAGTGTCAATACCCACTATACCTGACACAAACAGACACGGATATAGGTACGGATAATATGCATACAGATTTTTGTATAGAAATCGGCAAAACTTACGCTGTACCCGTTCCACCAATATTTTGTATTTAGCTACGTGAGGGTCCCAAGGCTGTACTCGAGCTTGCTACGTACAAACCCGAAGTATAAGGCAGTAACCGCATCTCTTCCACTGAATCGAGCCGACTGTGTCATGACAAAGCCAAGCGACTTGTAAGCTTGTGCGCACAATATATTAATGTGGGTGTTAAACGTCAACTTTGTATCCACAACCAAACCCAAATCGCGAATTTCTGTTACGTGCTCCAGTGGACTGCCTGAAAGTATATACTCAAAGGTTATTGGTGATTTTGATCAAGTAAATGTGATGGTTTTACACTTCGAAATATTAAATTCAAGGCAGTTGCGTTTACTCCGGAGTAAACGCAACTGCCTTGAATTTAATATTTTGAAGTGCAAAACCATCATATTTACTTGCGGCACCATCAGTACGCACAAACACCGCACAGTTCGCGCCTAGAGTAACTGTAATATAAATAAATAAATAAAAAACAAATATTATTTATTTTTTCAACTCACTACGCAAGGAAAATGTACTAAGATGAGATCAATATCCAAGTTACAAAGGTTTAAAAAAGTGCACCAATTGTAAGAAAAAGTTATCGATATGGCACCTAAAGTGACAAAACGCGTACTAGATACTACTACTAATAGGTACTTCGTGATTTTTTTGTGATAGATTTACCTACTTATTTTTAATAAGAAAATGTACATTTGGGTTTAATATAAGTAATTACACATTGCGATAGATAATCATCATGTTTATATCGATGTTTTCCAGACAAAAGATTCGATATCAAAAATAATCTTACATCATATTTTATTTAATACCTACATTATTTGCAAATGAGAAAATGGATATTAAAAACAATTCTACATTGTTTTAATCCTAGGCCCACCTAAGTAGATACTAACACTAATTGGATCCTCTATTTTTTAACCTTTTAAGTTATTAACATAGAGTAAATAAAAAAGGGAAAGTCTTCAAAGATTTTCTGTAATTTTTTTTTTAAATTTACTAAGCATTAGATGTCAACCATCAGCAACCTTTCCGAATCTAAATGCATTAGAATTCGAATTCTAAAATCGAATTGTGCGTACTTTGAATTATTAAATATCGTTAATCACGTTTCCGAACGAAACAAACTTTATTTTGATAGGGCGCATCTCTAATTTGCCTTCTGTTTCCCCTTTTCCCCCGAGTTTCGGTCTGAAAGCATCACTGAAGCTGATCACATTAAATAAATAACACTGAAATGGAACTTCATCAATTAGAGTGTCCGTATATACCCAACACTTGAATAACTGACTAATGTGTATAATTAATATAACGTAATTGAACCATTTGGCCGTTCTATATTTTACTTCCTACCTGTCTTAATTTCATTGGATTTAATTTATAACGGAATGTAATTTGTATACTAGGGTAAATTTTCTTCGGTCCGTTATAAGAAGCTTATGAAGTGAAAGTTACAGTAATTTTGTGGCTTCAGAAATGTTTACAAGCCAAATAAAAAAACGCTTTGAAGTGTGCAATATACCTTTACAAATGCATGTCCAATACACTAATAGGTACATACAAACTAATTTATGGATTAAACAACAACTTACAACCCTTTATGACTTATATTTGAGAACAACATACTTTGGTAAAAAAGAAAACAAAAATTTACTTAAATACATTTGGATAAGCTAGAAAACTACTTTCACGTTCACAAAAAAAAAAACATTGGTAGGTAAAAGACGCAGCAACCGCCGCCCTAAAACGATGTGGTTTAAAACTAAAACCTCTACTGCGGTACTCTATTCTTCTTGGGACTTGGTCTAGGTTCTTATTATAAATACATACTTTATGTATGGTTTATGTTCAGTTCAATAATATTAACTTATATAAGTATCACATATTACATTTTTAGTATCTACTGACGATTGATGATCAACACGAAGTATATATTTTAATGACTGATATCGAAAATGTGCATTTAATGTTTCGTATTACATGCAAATTAATAATTGTGAAGAATAAATAATAGAGACTACGGAACGCCATTTGCAACGATCCTGACATATCTCTCATGCTTCATTCACTCCCATCAAATTTCTCATGCATGCTCTTCGGTTAAGGGTACTTCTAAACTGTCCTTTTTTGGGATGTTTTCAATCTGCAGGTCGATTCAGAATGTCACGATAACTCAGTTTTTGTACGTTTCGGTTTCATATCGTACGACTACTTCAGTTTGTTATTCAAAACAACCGATTCGAATGTTAAAATCACGTCAAAGATTTCGAATCTAATGTGACGTCATAACGCCCGATAACTAGTATCTTATCGTAAGTCAATGCTATTCAGAATGCTTCGATAACGCAGGTTGACAGCTAAATCCGATAATTGTTGTGAAAACATAATCGAGAGCTACATAGCATCAGATTGTTATTCGAATTATTTTTATCGGGGATATATAAGTGTAATTTTAACATTTTATACCTTAAGGTAATCTTTAAAAGCTGATTGAAGAATGAGTTCAAGAAACTTTGATATAACACTTACCATTTTCTCGTATTCAATATTTAATTTAAATAAAGTTTAAAAAAAATATATTTTGTCAATTTGGTAGGTACTTTATTGAAATCAATGATTATTCATTAATAATTATTTTGAACAATGCGCGCGCTTTTATGACATTTGACAAAAACATCATCGGTCATTTTATTGGTTAGTGTTTACGAGGTAAGTATTGTAAGGTATTCCACGAAGCAAACCCAAACGAAGCACACCCAGACGAAGCACACCTAAAGTATTCCACTTTGCACACCCGTAGGTGGGCTTCAATTAAAAAATATAAAATAATTAATTTCCTATTCCACGAAGCACACATACGAATATCACTCGCATAGTGCGGGGACTAAGAAATAAAAATGTCGATAGAAGAAAATATTGTTTATTTAAAAGACTAACTTAAATTTCTAAAATCATTCAGTTTCATTACAATAATGTGACACAGTATTTGTAATTTTTGTTGCTGTTGCAAGCTGTTCACTCTCTATGCGTTGCTAATTATATTTGGTAGGTACTAATAACAAATAGCGTCATTGCTATCACTTTCTAAACAGGCGCTTACAATTCTGCTAATAAAATTGCTACAGGCCTAAGACAGATACATACACGAAAATGTCCACGATTCAGAGCTGTGCGGGATGTAATAAAAGTATCATAGCTAGCAATAGAGAAATAATGAAATGTTTCACTTGTTGCTCAGTTTATGATTTGGAATGCGCTAATATAACATCTAAACGCTTCCATTCGATGATAAAAGACAGCAAATTAAATTGGAAATGCCCGCAGTGCCGATGCACTGAACCTAAGACCGGTAATACAAATACGCCAATTCGTACCAATACTCAATGTGGGCAAGATATATCATATGTGACCACAAGAAACACACAGAAACCTCGTCGGAAATCTTCAGATGATACTCCGAATGCCGAAGCACATGTTCCTACGGATAATCTTCGCATACTAATAAGGGAAGAACTCAGTGCCGTTTTAAAGACGACTATTAATGAAATGGTTACTGTCCAACTAAAGTCAATAAACGATAAAATGGTATCCTTTGAAGAGACCCTTAATTTCTTTAACTCTGCATATGAAGATATGAAGATCTGCCTTGGAGCCAAATCGAAAACAATCGAGGCACTGGAGAGAGACAATGCCATTCTAAAAAACACAGTGAAGGATATGGGTAACAGACTTGGAGTGGTGGAACAATACCTTAGAGAAAGCAACCTTGAGATAAACGGAGTACCGGAAGAGAACGCAGAAAATCTTCCATGTCTAGTTACACAAATAGCTAACACTGTACAATGTCAAATAAATAATGATGATATTATCCACGTTACAAGAGTAGCTAAACAGTCCAGAGAAGGTAACCGCCCACGATCAATAATAGTTAAACTTAAAAACCGTGCCCTACGTGACAGACTACTTTCATCAACAATGAAGTTTAACAAGAACCAAGACCACCCTAAACTTAATAGCCACCATCTGGGTTATGGAGGTAAGCCTGTGCCGGTCTATGTATCGGAACATCTTAGCCCTGCAAACAAAACCCTGCATGCGGCTGCAAGAAGAAGAGCAAAGGAAACTGGATATAAATTCGTCTGGATCAAGGATGGACGTATTTATGCGAGAAAGGATGAACAAAGTGCGGCAATCTACATACGCGACCAAGAAAGTCTGGCTTCAATATCTTAATTACACATGTTACATATAACTATAACCTATTATTAGATTGTAAAGTATATACTCATGGCTACAAATAATTTGATCGCAGAAATAGATGAAGTTAACATGCAGCCAGCATTACGCATTGTAGAGCCAGAAAACTGTAAAAAATTGTTAAATATCACTGATAAATGCTTTAATATTGTTACACAAAACATACGAAGCCTGAACCATAACTATGATGATTTAATCGCGTATACTTCAAAATTCAATTTTGATTTAGATTTGATTATTTTTACCGAATGCTGGTTATCAAAAGGCTACAATACTCCAATCATGGAAAATTATTATAGTTATGCTTCAACAAAAATGTACAATCAAGACGATGGAGTAGTTGTTTATATAAGAAATGGTTTAGATTTTAAGTTTTCGGAACCTGAATATGCTGTGGAATTTAATTGCGTAGTTGTGACTTGTAAAAAGGAACTTGCAGTTATATGCATATATAGGCCACCATCATTCCGTAACATTGACAATTTTATATCCTCTCTGAACGATGTCCTATGTAATTTCAAAGACTATGCACAAATTATACTCCTGGGTGATATAAACATTGATATCACTGAATCTAATCTGGACAATCCATCATCAACGTACTTAAATCTCTTAGCATCACATAAGCTTATTGCTACCCATAATCAACCCACTAGGGAAAATACGTGTCTGGACCATAGTTTTGCTAAAATCCCTGCGCGCATAAATACTGCCATACTAGAGTTAACAATAACAGACCACAATTGCATACTTTTATCCATAAATAAATCGCCAAAACAATATGTACAGGAACGTAGAATATACTCAAAAATAAATTACAATGCCATATTAAACGAGCTGACTGAGACCAACTGGCTCGTATTATTTGCCGATAAAGACGTAAAAACCTGCACTAACATATTTATTAATAAGTTACAACAATTAATTAAGACGCATACTTCAACAATTAGAATAAAAAGAAAAGTCCGTAATATTAAACCGTGGATAACGCCAGGATTAATCCGATGCATAAAAATAGAGATAGACTGCACCTAAAACTGAGAAGGGATTCAGAGAACGTCATATTAAAGATTACATATCTACGTTACAGAAACACTTGCAACAAAATCATAAAAAACTAAAAAAATCAGTTCTACAGAAACGAAATGCAAAAGTATAAACATGATGCAAAAAAAACAGTGGAATTTAATTAAAGATATCTGCAATTTCCCTAAAAATAAAGTTAATACACACAACTAATTAAACATCAAAGATAATCCTAGTAAATCACTAAATAGCATAAATAATTACTTCGCTAACGTTGGCTCTAACCTAGCAAATGTAATTCTCGACAGACTAAATTGCAACGAACTTGACCTTGCCACATCAGTAAATAAACTACCTAGCCCTTTGGATTCATTCGCCCTGCTGCCTACTGACGAAATGGAGATTAAAAGCATAATCATGTCATTTAAAAACAGCTCCAGCACTGGCTGGGATGGGATCCCTGTAAACATTTACAAGATTGGTGTAGATGTCTTGGCTCTACCTATTTCAATTATATGCAATGCTTGTTTCGACAGTGGAATATTTCCGGATACTTTAAAAAAGGCGAAAATTATCCCAATCTATAAAAAAGGAGATAAATGTGATATAGTAAATTACAGGCCTATTTCGTTATTAACAAACTTATCTAAAATTATAGAAAAAGCAATAAACTATAGATTAAAAAAATATTTAGAGAGTAAAGAACTTATATCAAAAAATCAATTTGGATTTCGTACGCACAAATCAACGCAGAAAGCAATTCTTACCTTAACTTCACAAATTACTAAATCCCTAGATGCTAAAGATAAGTGCTTAGCTATATTTATCGATTTATCGAAAGCTTTTGACACTGTCTCAATACCTATACTAAATAATAAGCTTAATAAATTAGGAATCCGTGGCAAACCATTAAACCTCCTCACTGATTATTTAACAAATAGAACACAAATAATAGAGGTGAGCGAACACCGAAGCCCTAACACGGAACGCATAACTATTGGTGTCCCACAGGGCAGTGTCCTCGCACCGTCTCTTTTCATCGCTTACGTCAACGATCTCTGCAATTTGGACTTAGTAAATGGAAATATTACTACTTATGCAGATGACACTGTATTATTTTTCCACGGTAAAACCTGGGACGGTGTCTACTCAAGTGCTAACAAAGGACTAAACGCAGTAGCTAAATGGCTCGAAAACAATCTTCTTTCACTTAACCTGTCCAAAACCAATTATATAAACTTTAGTATCCGTTCCGATGGTCAACCTTTAAAGAATAAGTACCATATAATACTACATCAGTGCAATAACCACAATGCACAAATAATAAATACTTCATGTAATTGCCCTACCCTCAGCTCAGTCACAACAATTAAATATTTAGGAATACAACTTGACAGTAACCTTAATTATAAAGCACATATAAACAGTGTATCATCGCGTATTCGAAAATTTATTTTTATGTTCAAAACATTAAGATACATTTGTGACCCTAAACAATTAAAAACAATTTATCTGGCACTGTGTGAGTCCATTCTCGCGTACGGCATTGTGTGTTGGGGTGGATGTTGCAAAACCACGCTACTACTCTTAGAAAGGGCACAGCGTGCCGTGCTCAAAGTTATGAATTTTAAGCCTTTTCTATTTCCTACCACACAATTATACGGATTATCGGAGACCTTCACCATAAGACAAATATTTATACTACAAACTACACTAGAACAACACAAAAATGTCTCCCATGCTGCATCCTTTATCAATAAAAGGCGCAGGGACAGAATTTTTACGGCCCGCTCTGCAGAACAGCTTTCGCACAAAGATCAGTCATGTTTCTTGGACCCTTTATATATAACAGACTCTCTAGAAATATTCCAAATCTTCCTAAGTTAACCAAAATAAAATGTAAACGAGCAATTTTTAATTACCTTAAATCTCTAGACTATGATTCCACTGAATACCTTCTCGATACACTAGGTTATAAGTTCACCGAATCATAAGGATATTATTATTATCAACAGGGAAGAACTTGTACTTTTATATACCATCTCCAAATTTGTAACTTAGGACATTATTAGCACCGATGAACAGCTACCTTCTGAAATACAGTATACACTAGTTCAGAAGGTACGGAACTCTAATGCAAGAATAACCTATAGTTATAACTTAATTACAACAGTTTTTATGTTAGCGGAAACACTTTAGCTTTAAGCATAATATAATGTAGTATAAGTTTCTCTCTCTCTCATATTGTAATAGGTTTATTTTCTGAAATAAAGAATTTGATTTGATTTGATTTGATTTGATGTTAGAAATTTAAGTTCGTCTTTTAAATAAACAAAATTTTCTTCTATCGACATTTTTATTTCTTAGTCCCCGCACTATGCGAGTGATATTCGTAGGTGTGCTTCGTGGAATAGGAAATTATTTTTTTTTATTTTTATTTGAAGCCCACCTATGGGTGTGCAAAGTTGAATTCTTTAGGTGTGCTTCGTCTGGGTGTGCTTCGTTTGGGTGTGCTTCGTGTTTATTTTTAATTTACATATTTATATAAATTCATTCATAAGACATCAACATTATAAAAAAATATTTATATTTATAAATATTTTTTATAATGTTGATGTCATATAAATTGCTTTAATTTTAATCTAGATTATCAAAATAGTCCTCTATAGTCCTCTAAAAAGCTATATAATAAAGCATATTTGAATAATTTGTACTTTCGTGTGTACATTTATCTATACAAGCATACTCAGTAAACGCACCATAATGTGTTATCAGAATCAAATTGACTTATCAAAATTGAACCAAATCCGAAGTCGGATAATGAATAACATTGACAAAGCGCATAAGATTGGATTACGGCACCAATGACATACGATTCGATTAGTTGTCGTGCGATTCTGAATAGGCCTGTTGGTCAGAGAACGTCCGCCTAGATCTTCCCCTTCCTCCTGTCCCATACACACTTGACTTATATAACTTTTTGGTCATAAATATTTACCATAAAAATATGTGTGGCTTAAGCAATAAAAAAGATGACTTAGAAATTTATTTGACACATTTGAGGAAAGAAATTAGTTTTATATTAGTAAGTGAACATTTTCTAAACAATAATTTAGCATCACAATTAAGCCTACCAAACTATAGTCTAAGTGCATATAATACTAGATTGAATAAAAAAGGGGGGCACCTTAATACTTACACATGTTAGTAGACAAGTGGAGGACTTACAAATTTGTAAACAGCTATATAAGATGGATAGTTTTGAGGTTTGTGGAATCAGGAATGTCGAAACTAATACCTATTTTATTTGTTGTTATAGAACACCGAATAATAATAATTTTGACCAATTTATTGACAGGCTTCAAAACCTGTTGTACCATATGTTCAGAAAATTATGCTTCATTTGTGGTGACTTTAATTTAGATGTCACAAAACATGATAAAAAGCAACGAGCCTTTCTATCGCTCCTGAGGTGTTACGGTTTTCGGTACTTGTTTGACACACCAACTTTCATACGTAATGACTCTAGCTCGTGTATAGACAATATGTTGACCAATACAGTAGATAATTGTGTACTTAGTACTGAAGTAGAACATAATGGTCTGTCAGATGGACATGCGGG
This sequence comes from Euclidia mi, assembly GCA_944739405.2. Lineage (NCBI taxonomy): Eukaryota > Metazoa > Arthropoda > Insecta > Lepidoptera > Erebidae > Euclidia > Euclidia mi. The sequence goes on from OX123202.2 coordinate 28,875,939, forward strand.
ATTGTTCTGCACTGCGGCCTTGGAAAAAACTTAATGCACAAAAAACACACAGGGTATAAAATAATTGAGAGGAGAATATATAGCAAAAAGAATAGACAACAGTTCAGGCAAAGGCTTTTGGAAAGTGACTGGAATATGGGGGTGAATACCTTCATGAGGAAGATTAAAGAATTACACAATATCTTTTATGAAAAATAAGATCAAAATTAATTTAAAAAACGCAAATAGGTCCAGATGGATTACTAAAGGTATAAAGATATCCAGTAAAATGAAACGCTTACTTTGCCCTATTAACAAGACAGAGTATAATGATGTGTCGATTTTAAATTACCGTGCAGAGTATTTTCGTATTATTATAAAAAAGTAATAAGGTGTGCCAAAAGATTACAAACTAGTGAACAAATAAGTTCTGATCGATCTGCTTCAAATAGTAGTAAAGCTATTTGGAAAATTGTTAATAATTGCAGAAATAACAAGAGATCTGACTAATCTAATATTAAAAGTAGATAACCATATAATTGATACTCCTTCTGATGTTGTTAGTATTTTATCAAACCAGTTTGAAAATAACACATTGCTGCAGCTCTGTAATATAAAACTGGCTGAGGAATATCTTACTCACAATACTATCAGAGTACGATCTTTGAGTATGTACGATCTAAGATAGTATGATCTTTGAACCAGTCACTTCAATAGAGATATTTAAACCTGTTAGTAGCATGGAAGGCAGCAATAGCCGAGTGGATATACCAACAGACTGCCATGCAGAGGGTATCGGATCGGGTTCGAATCCACGGCGCGCACCAATGACTTTTCGGAGTTATGTGCGTATTGAATTGTAAATTATCGCTTGTCCCGTGCCTCGGAGAGCACGTTAAGCCGTCGGTCCCGGTTGTCATGAAGATCTTTGACAGTCGTTATAGGGCATCAGTACCTTCCAAGTAAACTGACACTAGTCTTAACCATGGAATATCGCTATCCCTTCGGGTTGCGGAGGTCAGACAGGCAGTCGCTCCGTGGAAAAGCTAATATTCAGCCAAATCCGGTTAGACTAGAAAGCGGACCCCAGATTGAAACTGGGATAACGCTAAGAGAAAGAGTAGCATGGAAGGAAAAATTTCTTTTGGTCATGATGAACTACCACTCGTAGTGTTTAAAGATAACATTGATATTCTTGCAACCCCAATTGCGAATTTGTTCAATGAGTGCGTTAGCCAATGCATTTTTTCGGATCAATTAAAAATAGCCAGGATAATTCCTATATTTAAGAAAGGATCCAAGGCAGACCCTGGCAATTACAGGCTCATATCTTTGTTGCCAGTACTGTCAAAAATATTTGAAAATATATTAAAAACAAGAGTTGTTAGACACCTAAATTCTGAGAAAGTTATTGACTGTCAGCAATTTGGTTATCAGAAATGCGTAGGTACCCTTGATGCTATAGACTCATTAATTGACTCAGTTATACTTAATCTCAATAATAGACTTAATTAAATTACTTAATTAATTAAATTAATCTCTGCTTTTGACAACGTAGATCATAATATTTTAATTATGAGACTAGAGCATTATGGCATTAGGGATAATTTACTTAACCTGTTTCGTTCGTATTTGTATAATTGGAAACAGTATGTAGAATTTAAATCTGTGGTCGAAAAGCAAGAAACTTCTTTTAAGTCCAGCCTAGTAACAATAAAAAAAGACGTGCCGCAAGGCTCCATTTTAGGACCTATCTTTTTTATTTTATTCATCAACGATTTGCCTGCATTTGTTCATAACATCATGCCAGATATAAAACTCGTTCTTTTTGCGGACGACACTAGTGCCGTTATAGCCAGTAATAATGTACAAGATTTGGAAAACAAAGTCAAACAACTTTTATTAATTTTTAAAAACTGGTTTACAGCCAATAATCTTACGATAAATACAATAAAAACGAAGTGTATGTTGTTATAAACCACTGTAAGACAAAATAAAACGTTGAAGTTGGTGTCTATGCAAAATAAAGTTGACTTGGTGGAGAGTTTCAAATTCATAGGAGTACAAATAGATTGTTTTCTGAATTGGAAGTACGAACCTACAGTTAACACAAATACACTGAGTAGTGGTTGTTATGCGTTACGAACTTTAAGAGACAAACTAACTGTGCCTCAGATACGGCCTGTCTATTTCGTTTTGATTGAATCTAGGTTAAGATATAGCATAAAATTCTGGGGTAATAGTTTTTTGTATAACATGTCTGCAGCATTTGTAATGCAAAAAAGGGCAATACGAACTATGCTTCGATTGAAACAAATTGAGTCATGTAAAGATCACTTCATTCAACTTAAAATTCTTACAGCATCATGTCTTTATCTTCTTGTATTACTAGGCCATTAAGTTAAGAACCTTCATAAGTTTGAGACACCAGAGGAGAGAAAAACAAGATCACTGACACGAAGGAAGGATTTAGCTTACACTATTCAGTACAGATTAAATATAGCCAAGCACTGCTCTCGGGTGCAATCAATTCTTCTATTTAACAAGTTGCCAATAGAATTCAAAACTATACTGAGTAATAATATCTTTAAAACCAAATTGAAAACCTATTTATTACAGAAGTGCTATTACAGTGTGGACGAGTACATCAAAGACAAACCCCATTGACATTATGTTTAACCATATTGTTTTACTTATTTTTTTTTGTATTTTAATTTTTCCTTGACATTCAAACTCAATATATTTTTATTTAGGTATGTTTAGTATTTTAAGTTGACATTTTGTTTTCGTAATAATATAAATTATTGGATTTTCTATTATTAATTGACATAACTATTTTTTTTTATTTGCCCATTTGACATTATAAATATTCACGTATTGCAAATAATAAATACTTACACTTTGCATCTCTTCTTAGAAGTGGAACTGAATCATTCTAAAGTTCTTCTAGGTGTCTATTACTCTCCTTCGTTACGTATAAATTTTTTCCCTTCTTTCGAACAACTCCTAGAAACTTTAGTACCTTCTTACAGTCACGCAATTGTAATGGGTGATTTTAACACCTGTCTAATAAAACAGAATAATCGTGCCACAACCCTCGAGCGTATTGTATATTCGAGCAATCTATCTATTCTTCCTCTCAATGCTACACACCATTTTCCAAACTCTGTACCTTCTCTCCTTGACCTAATTTTCGTTTCTTCCCCTACTTTTGTATCCAAACATGGTCAGTGCTCTGCAGATTCTTTCTCTTACCAAGATCTAATCTATCTTTCATACAAAATACGCCCACCAAAGGTAAAACCTAAAATTATTATGCAACGCAATTTCGGTGGGTTGGATCGTTTGAAGCTCTGCGGAGATGCCCGTAATATTGATTGCTCTCCTTTGTACTCATCAGACTGTGTAGATAACAAAGTCCAAATTTTCACAGATAAGTTAACTCACCTGTACGACGAGCATGCACCAATCCGTGCCATTAAATTAAAGCATTTACCTGCACCTTGGCTGACTGACGAAAAAAAGCGGCTGCTAAGGCAAAGTATAAATGTGGTCCAACCCCTGCGAATTTGGAAAAATACACAAGTGCTAGAAATCTCTGCAATAATGCGTGTAGGAAAGCACAACGCCAACATATTCACAGCTCTGTTGAAAACGGAGACCCAGTTAAAATCTGGAAATTTCTAAGAACACTTGGAGTTGGTAAGTCTCGCAATGACACAATCTCCAATGATATAAATATAGATTCGCTCAACGCACATTTCACTGCTTCACCCAACTTTAATGGGACAATAAAATCAAACACGTTACGAGATCTTTCACGTATCCCAACTCCCAAATATTCACCTTTTGTTTTCGAGCAATTTGCCAGTTGTGATGTTAAAAATGCTGTTGGTAATGACTGCATCAGTCGAAACATGATCCTACCCATCCTAGATGGAATCCTCCCTGTCCTTTGTCATATCCTAAATTACGCAGTCAGCAGCGGCGTCTTTCCATCAGCGTGGAAAGATGTACAAATAGTTCCAATACCCAAAAAATCCAAACCCTGTTCCCTTACTGACTTCCGTCCTATATCTATACTTCCATTCCTTTCCAAAGTCCTTGAGTGTCTTGTGCATACGCAACTCTGTACTTTCCTTTCCAAGAATGCTCACCTGAATCCTTTCCAATCCGGTTTTCGTCCTGGTCATAGAACTACCACAGCATTGGTTCATATCACTGATGAGATAAGGCTGGGCATGTACGGTGGAAAACTCACGCTGTTGTCCTTGCTTGATTTTAGCAACGCATTTAATACCGTGGATTTCCACATCCTGCTTGCCATACTCCGCTCTTCGGTTTCATAGTTACCTGTTTGGACGCCGACAGCGTATACGTGTTGATGAGTCATACTCTTCGTGGTGTAATACAATTGTCGGGGTACCATATATATATATAAAACAATTTCTAGTAATCAGATACTTTTAGTCGCTACACATCAAAACTTTTTGTCATTTTCAGTATTTCCATCCTAAGGTTGCCTGTAAGAGATCGCACTCAGCGATAAGGCCGCCCTTGTGCATTTGATGTGTATCTACATTTAAGTTATTTACACCAAATGTGTACAAACATTTGCACAATAAAGCAATTATCTATCTTTGATAATCTACAAATTTATATTAGTGTTGTTTATATTTAACGATATTGTGTAATTATGTTTGTATTTAAATGTTCAAAAGAAATTAATTTTGTTAAGAATAAATTAATAAATAAATAAAAAAAAAACAGTCTTTCGTCATCCATCCTCTCCATGTGTCCAAACCATCTTAGCATACTGTTTGAAATAAATATATTGCCTATAATAATAAGTACTGTCTAGGGCAGTCTCTGAACATATTTTTTGATAGCAGAGGGTAGTTGAGTATGCCTATCCTCAAATCAGTGAACTTCTTATCTTGAATGATTGTAGTTAGGGATGGTAACCCCGTTATGAAGCAGGAGCTTCCTAGGCCAGCACCGGGACTATTGAGTCGGCTTCCCACGTTGGACCTCTCGCACTTTGATGGGTGCCTTATGTAAAGTAATTAAAAGGTGATTTGAGGCTGAATCAACATAATATATTATTATAGAAATACAAAAACATTGATCTGTATAACAACTATGTTATCTCAATGAATACGTAAGATACAAGTATTGACAGGTAATCAAAAGTCCATTCACTTGTTCTTGTTCTTCTTCTTTTTTCAAATAGTAACCACAGTTGGCATTAAACCTACAAGCAACAACCAAATAGGTGGTACTTCACATTCTCGGAGATTTTTAAGAATTTAGAGATAAATTCTGAACTCAACTCCCATCCTGAACTCAACTCTTGCAGCCTAGGACCGTATAACGGTTTTGTCAGCATGTCAGCCAACTGCTGCTCTGAGGAAACTTGCTTGACTGTGAAGTCTCCGTTGTTAACACATTCTCTAACAAAGAAATTTTTCAGCTTAATGTGCTTGGTACGCTTATGGTATTCATATTTAGGATTATGTGCAAGTTTTACAGCTGGTTCATTGTCCAAATTCAACAATGGTTTATCGGTCCTTATTAAGTTACTAAGCAGGCGATTCAACCATAAAATTTCTTGCGCATATTCGCTAGCGGCAATAATCTCTGCTTCTGTTGAAGAGATTGAAACTGTACTTTGCTTTTGGCTTCTCCAGCTAATAGCAGCTCCAGAGAATAAGCATACAATTCCCGATGTTGATTTTCCCGAGCTCTGGTCTCCTGCATGATCTGCGTCACTATAACAGACCAAGTGTGGAGGCGAGTCTTTTACAAAGATAAGACCATTCTGCTGGGTTCCTTTTAAGTAACAGAAGATGCGTTTTACAAGCATGACATCTTTTTTAGTAGGTGCGCCAAGGCTTTGAGATGCTACACCTACAGCATAAGAAATATCAGGCCTTGTGCCCACTGACAAGTATGCTAAAGCACTCACAGCTTGTCGATAGGGAAAGTTTTCATTCGTGTCTAGAGTTACCGTAGGCAGGCAGGAATGTTCAGAAGTGTGCAGTGGAAGCTGTAATACATCTACCTGACCACGATAGACAATATATCCAGACACAATGCACTGCGTTGCACAGTGAATACAAGTATTAAGTAGGGGTTACTTACCAATGATCTCCTGGCGTTGCTCTTTAGTGGACCTATAAGATTAACTCATAATTTTGGCCAAAATAACAAGAAAATCGAATAAATAACACAGTGTCCAATTTGGCGAAGTCCTACTCCTCGGGCACCAAACAGAAATTCACACACGTGTTTTACAAAGTTCATTAAGATACTATTTTTATCACAAATAAACTGATGCCGGTTATTGATCAAGGAAGCGGCATTCAAACGAGTTCCAAGTTCCAAATATTCTTTTATAGCACAAGGGCACGCGAGATTAGGATTACAAGATACGGCGTCCCCGCAACCATTTTTCCCAACGGAAGTTGACAGTTCAGTGTGACCATAGTCAAAATTTACAATAGACTAAACTAAACGTTACTAAATCGATATAATCGACTTGACCTATCACAAATAATATTTCTATTTCAAACATCCACCCGCCCCGGACCGGCCTGCCGATCCGCTAATCAGTTGGTAGACGTGACAACGTTGCAACCGCTCTCCTCAGAATCGAACCGTCCACCAAGACCTCAGCAAATCGGGGAACTCCATCAGCCCCAGTTACCAAACGAAGGATGCGCCCCCTGCGCCATCTGAGTGGCGGAAGGTTAGCCTCCTTGATCAAAACGAGGTCTCCAATCTTGGGTGGATCGGTCTTGTCGGTCCACTTAACGAGTTGCTGGAATATGTGCAAATATTCCAAATTCCAACGTTTCCAAAAGCTCTGAGTAATCTGGCGTACCAATTCAAAACGCGAGAGACGACCAGGTCTCGTATCAATATAGGGGTACTCAGGCAAGGCGACAAGTGGGCGACCAATCAAAAAATGGCCCGGCAAAAGGGCCTCCAAATCATTCGGATCTGAGGAGATCGGGCACAATGGCCTAGAGTTCAAAACGGCCTCAATCTTACAAAACACAGTTGCGAGTTCCTCAAATGTAAGGACAGATTCACTGATTGTCCTGCGCAAGTGTGTTTTGGCCGACTTTACAGCGGCCTCAAATATACACCCCAGTGTGGACAATTTGGTGGCGAAAACAACCAATTTATCCCACGTCGGGCAAGCCTATCACCTATATCAGCCTTGTTGGTTTCAAGAAAATTAACAACATCATTCAAATAATTATACGTTCCCTTGAAGTTAGTGCCGCAGTCAGAACGGATCAAGGAAGGCAGCCCTCTGCGGGATACAAATCTGTCAAATGTGGCTACAAACGCCACGGTCGTAAGCGAGGAGACCAGTTCTAAGTGTGCGGCCTTTGTGGAAAGACAAACAAAAACACACAAGTAGGCCTTAACAGTCTTGCTGTTTCGAAGTGTCGACGTTTTCACCAAAAAGGGACCAGCGAAGTCCGTACCAACACCGTCAAACGTCCTGCTCTCGGTTACGCGATCTGCCGGTAAGACTTCCATCAAGGGCTGCATGGTAGAAGCCTTGAGCTTATAGCAAGGGATGCAGCGAAAGACCACACTCCGAATAATTCTTCGGGCAGACAAAATCCAAAACTCGCGCTGCAAAATGGCCAAGAGCGCATTACAACCAGCATGCGAATTTTTAAGGTGACGGTCAGTTACCAACAAGCGTGTCAAATGACCGTCCTTGGGTAACAAAAGCGGGTGACGTGCCCCGTAAGGGAGGTTGGCGTTCTTGAGACGCCCTCCAACGCGCAAGAGACCCGTATCGCCCAAAAAGGGGTTCAATTTAGATACAGCTCAAGATAATTTCGATCTCGCAGACTTAAGGATAGCAATATCCTTTTCAAAATGCGCCAATTGCACAGAACGAATCCAAAGGGTGAGGGACTCCTGTCGCTCCTGTGGTGAGAGAAACGGTGATAGACGTTTCTGTTGTGGGTGCCTAAAATTAAAAACAAAACGCTTTAAGCAGTAACACCTAACAACTTATCGAGGGAGCTGTAACGATTCAACAGGAAATCGGGGTCGAAGGCACATTCAACCTTCTCAAGAGCGAGTGTTCGCAGACCCGGCAAATTAGAAGTATTCAAAACTGGCGTTCGAGGCCAATCAATTTCTGGTCGACTCAACCATTCCGGACCCGACCACAGCGAATGGCCTATTAAACTAGGCGTCAAGCATCCGCGCGAGGCACAATCAGCGGGGTAGAGCTCACCTGGCACACGTCTCCAAACAAGCCTGACTTCAGATTTCTGTATTTGGGAAACGCGATTAGCGACAAATACCTCCAAAGTGTGGACAGACGCCTTCGACCAACAAAGAACAATTTGGCTGTCTGTCCAGGCGTAGGTCCCATTAATACAAATGCTTTTACCCAAAGTACTAGACACGTGGTTCAATAAGCGTACAAGTAGTGCTGCTCCCGAGAGCTCCAATTTCGGAATGGTCGACGGGGTGCAACCTTGCTCTTCGCCATGATCAGGGAAACTCTCACCTGACCTGAGGCACCGACTGTGCGCAAGTACACCACGGCCGCGTGATCACGTTCGGAGGCATCACAAAACCCGTGAAGGGTGGCCTTGTACTTCACGGGAGGAAGGATGGGACGAGGCAAGGAAATCTCGTTGATGGCAGGAAGTGTGGATACAAAAGAGGTCCATTCCTCAACAAGAGTACCGCGCAGAGGTTCGTCCCAGGTCAATCCTGCTGTCCAAAGCTTCTGCAAGAAGCATTTTGCCCAAAATATGACAGGACAAATCCAACCGTTTGGATCAAAGGTTCTGGCGACAGTAGACAACACGATACGTTTAGTCCAAGAACAAGGCAATTTCAAGTCAACGTTATACGTAAAGATGTCTTGGACTGGTCTGTACTGAATGCTGAGAACAGCCATCATGGCGGGGTTATCAACAATCTCAAACAAATGTGGATCTTGCTGATGATCCTCGGGTAAGCCTTCCAAAAGCGCTGGTGAGTTGGAAATCCATTTGCGCAACTCATAACCAGCGGAGGCCAAAATACCTATCAATTCGTCCCGCAGGAGGATCGCGTCGTCCGCTGTGAAGGCGCCCGAGCAAATGTCATCGACGTAAATATCGTCTTTCAAGATGGCGGAGGCTGGTGGAAAACGTAAGCCTTCGCGGTCTGCGAGCTCCCAAAGAGAACGTATTGCCAAGTAGGGGCTCGACCTTAACCCGTACGTATTGGTATTGAGCTCGTAGACGACCATGGGATCACGAGGAGACTCTCTCCATAGAATCAGCTGGAAGCGACGGTCATCAGGGTGGATAATCGTCTGCCTGAACATCATTTTTATATCGGCTACAAAGACAACCTGATGTCGTCGGAAGCTGGTGATGACGTCACAAAGGTCCTTGACCAACTTGGGACCAGAATGCAAGCACTGGTTCAAGGATACGCCTGTTGATGTCTGCGCAGAACCATCAAACACTGTGCGCAGCTTGCCAGTTGATGGCTTCAATACCGCATGATGCGGGAGAACGTAGTGCTCCACCGAACGCCAATCCAAATTTGACACGGAAATGTGTCCCAACTGTTCATATTCTCTCATGAACTCAATGTACTTCTGTCTGAGCTCCGGATCACGACCCATGCGACGCTCCATAGCTAACAATCTCTTTTCGGCTAAAGGTCGTGACTCACCAAGCGGAGGCCGAACAGACAGAAAGGGTAGCCTCGTAATAATCCGACCAGAACGGAGTCGACCAGTGTTGTTCTGGAAGAACAGCTCGCACTCCTCATGTTCTGGATTCAAACGGGCAGCTTGAGGGGGCTCTTCTACTTCCCAAAACCTCTGAACCGCATCAGAGAGAGCAGAGCCTACAGCCAACAAATTATCAAGTTCAGATGGAGGGGGGTCCCTAAGTACAGGTCCCATCAAAGCAAATCCAAATATTGTCGGGATGGCAATCAAACCATTTGGCACCAAGACCCGTTTCCCACCAATCAAAATTCCACCTAGGACATCAGAGCCAATCAACAAATCGATTTGTCCCGGTGTGTCAAATTTGGGGTCTGCCAGTTCCAATCCCGGTGTCAAATTCACCACAGCAGCAGGTAGCTGTTTCTGTGGATGCATATCCAAAATATTCTTCAGCACAATAGCCGAGGTTTTAATCCTCGGGTGTGAAGATTCAACAGTGCCAAACAAAACCTTAACTTGCCCTTCAACATTAGAGGCTACGTCACCTATGCCCCGTATACAATTGGGAAAAGAGCCCATATTTAATTTAACCTGCCCTACCAAATAAGTGGAAACAATGCAACCTTGTGAACCTGTGTCCAATATAGCACGGACAACAACAGAGGTCCCCGTGGGTCCCCAAACCCTAACAGCAACCGTGGGTAGGATAACGGTCTCAATAGGGGTGGTTGGCGTTATAGGGCAGGGGTCAATGACCTATTGTTGCCTGGGCGGCGACCGTTAGCCAGGACCAGGCAAGTCAAAATGAGGGTGCGGCTTGAAATCCTCAAAAGCGCGATGACTCGATCCGCGCGCCATCTGTGGGGGGTCATAATGACGCACCCGCCCAAAACGAGGTGGGCGCGAGTCAAGGCGGGGACGCTCCGCCAAAGGAGGGGAATACCTGGTGCTGGTGACGCTGAACAGCACATTCAGGTGTGCAAGAGAGAGGAGGCGTGCGCACGCTACGGTTCTCCAAGCGAGGTGTGTGGCGATCAATTGAGCGAGGTGACTCTCGGCTACGCGCCGGTGAGCCTCGGCTGCCACCTTCAAAACACCTGCCCGTGCGCGGCGTCGGCTGGTTGGACAAGCGGCCTACCTCTCTGGCATTCATGCAGAGAATGTCCAAATGCTGTCCTCCACAGTGAGGACAGGGGCGAGAGTTTGGGCAGTCTCGCTGGTAGTGGGACCCCAAGCAAGAGAAGCAAAGGCGGCGCACATACAGGTATTTTCACGATCTACGCGGCCAAAATTATTTTAATGCTTAATTGGTATCTAAACACTGTAAATAATCAAACAAACTATTTTTTTTTACTTTTTACTATTATTTTCAAAAACAAAAAAAAAATGGAAACAAAAAACATAATAATTCCAAGTTTTTTGGCTTTCTTCGTTATTGTCGTTCGTGGTCATTCGTCAGTGGGTAACATTTCTTCTTGGCTTTCTGTAAGGCGCTATAGCACGGAAAAAACTTCTTATTACTCTTTCTTATAATTTCGTACTGTCCTTGAGTCAAATCGGCATCTACAAACATTTCCAAAGCTTGCATTGGTGTCAAGGAGGGCTGCCCTTTTTCTGATTTCAAATGATAAAATGCCTTTTTATATTTAGTTGCTCGTGTTGGAGAACTAGTAAGGAGTTAGGACATTTGATGCATCTTTTTTACCAGATTCAAAATTAGAACAAAGTTCTTTAGTCTTGCGCCTCTTGCTCCTTTCACTTGCGTCTTCGAACCACAGAGTACCTTTGTATATTGCTTCGAACAACTTGGATGGTCCCCCTGGCCGTTTTTGTGTATCAACAACAGGTATTTCAAAAGTAATATCTAGCCAACACTGCTTGTTTTTTATAAATTTATATTTTTATAAAGAGCTTTCGTCCACCTTTGTACAACTTGTAACAATTTGGTCTTCATTGTAACCTTCACATGACAAAAGATGATCTTTTATATATTTTATTTGGCATCTAAATTAGGCAAATTTTCGTTCGTCATGAGGTCAAATAAGTATTGTTGTGTCACAATCATTACTCCTGATGCTTCCTGTGGATCTTAATCAAACATAAACTGTGTTAAAAGTCGCTAAAAACATTTTAAATTTTAGACGAAATTTCGCTAAATATCTTTGATCCCTAAAAAATGTATCTAACCGGACATATGCGGAAACGATTTTGATAGTTCTTATAAGGAAAAGGACCAAATAATAACCTATATTAAAAAGAATAGCCCGATCTACCCCGATACATAAACAAAAACACCAGCAAATAAAAAATATTGAAGAAAATCACAGTATTAAAATGGGTATTTTATTTATAAAAAAAAACATGTAGTTTGATGGTTGATCATGACTTTATTTATGTAATATGTAAGTCTGTTACCTTGTCCAACAGAATCCATTACTTTCAGTTCGTAAGAAGAACTTGATAACATAAAAAATCACTTTGTAAGTTTAATATTTAGAAAAGCGCCGAGAATAGATACGTACACTAGATAACACGGTCAACTTCCGACTAACCCCACGGGTGCGGGGTGTGGGCTAGCAGGTAGATAAATTTTGGATATTGTTCCCGGGTTCGTAATCTATTCGTGGAACTCGGTTTAAGAATGATATTGTTATTTTGACATTTTGGACTTTTGGCCGCGTAGATCGTGCAAATACCTGTATGTGCGGCGGGCATTCGCGATGCGCCTACGAGAGGCGACATATAGGTCCAAGAATGCCCTACAACTGGCCGTTCTGTGCCCCGTAACCTTGCAGTAAGAGCACTCCGCTGGGCTCTGCGTGACTGCAAAGCGAGGAGGGCGCCGGTCAACATTGGCTCGGGTGTGAACGCGAGCCTGCTCCTTGACCTTGGGCGGCTGCGTCTTAGCCGGCGTATCACCAGAGTTGTCCAAGACCCGGCACTCATCCTCCAGGAACCTCTCCAGGTCAGCAAAGGGGGCAGATGGGTCGCGCTATCCCCACCAAAGCGCTGCTCAAAACGCGACCTCAGGTCGGCAGGCAGCTTCTTCAGCACAATGTGCTCCAATAGATAGGACCATTGGTCCACGGGCAGGTCAAGGCACTTAAGTGCGTTGATGGCCACCAAAAGCGGGTTCAAAAGTTGGGTGCGCAACCCAAAGACCCGGGTGAGTGTCGGCAAACCCAAAATCTGCTCGATGTGCGTGTCGGCGAGGCCACGCTTATTATGGTACCTACGGGTAATTAGGTCTCGAGCCGTCTGGTACGCCTCGTCAGACACGGGCAGATGCTGGATGAGGCCCTTGGCCTCCCCATCCAGAACCGACATCAAATAGGCCAATTTTTGTGCCGGCCGAAGGTCAGCCCTATCATTGACCAGGCTGTCAAACAAATTAACGAAGCCCAGGTAGCTTCCTAGGCAGCCATCGAAATGCGGGAGGTCTAAAGTAGGGAGCCTACTCACCAGCCCCGGTGCTGTCCTAGAAAGCTCCTGCTTTAAGCTGGGTTGCCCGTCCCTATCGGCAACTAGTTGTCTCGCACTATTGGAGACAGCATCATACAGGTCTAAGACCTGGGCATAATCTTCGCTGACCTTATTTCGCTGGTCAGCGGTAAATTCATTAACTGACACTTCGAGACAGCAAGCGCTGAAAATACGAAATTGCTGTTCCACACTTGCCAGGCGATCATCGATCCGCTCGTACCTTTGTAGTAAGGCACTGGCCGAGGCAAACCAGCGCAAATTTGATGCAATAGCACCAGCAGTCGCATGCAAGTCCTTGATAGCTGACATAATGAAATTTCAAAAGAGCCCGGACAAGCGTTACATAATATTAACAATCAAAACTTATTTTTCTTAATTCTTTGAAACCAACAAGGTATTAGCCTGTTTACTGCTGGTACAAGCAAGTGGCAGGTATTTACTGCCCAACAAAATTAATAGTTTCAATGTATTGACTCAAAGACAAAGGTTATTAAAGTTATAACATACAACAATTAAAGTTGAAACTTAAATTAGGTAATTAATTAATTACTGCAACAAACAGACCAAATGTGTTATATATTACAACTGTAGGCACCAGTTTGTATTACCTAACAATATTATCTATATATTATTACAAAACAAGGTATATCAAAAGTTTGGTTGTTATAATGTTTCAACTTAATATAATTATGCAATTAACTAAATTTACTAAATTTATTGATACATACAGCTGTTATGTATCGAAACAAACTGACTTGTTAATGCTAGCAACAACAAATTATTGCTAGATTTCAACAATACAAGTCAAACAATGACTGATTGAGGTTATGTATGACATGTGTTTCAAGTTATGCAGGTCAACCAATACAAATAAATATGATGTATTTTAAACAACACTAACCTGGGAACACCACAACAACGTTAACAATTAATATATAGCTCAGATACAAGCTTATATAATACCAATCTGAGTATAGGTACAATCAACGGCTAAGTTTCAACTACAGCTCTGCACCAAAAATTATGTCTAGAGTTACCGTAGGCAGGCAGGAATGTTCAGAAGTGTGCAGTGGAAGCTGTAATACATCTACCTGACCACGATAGACAATATATCCAGACACAATGCACTGCGTTGCACAGTGAATACAAGTATTAAGTAGGGGTTACTTACCAATGATCTCCTGGCGTTGCTCTTGAGTGGACCTATAAGATTAACTCATAATTTTGGCCAAAATAACAAGAAAATCGAATAAATACCACAGTGCCCAATTCGGCGAAGTCCTACTCCTCGGGCACCAAACAGGAATTCACACACGTGTTTTACAAAGTTCATTAAGATACTATTTTTATCACAAATAAACTGATGCCGGTTATTGACCAAGGAAGCGGCATTCAAACGAGTTCCAAGTTCCAAATATTATTTTATAGCACAAGGGCACGCGAGATTAGGATTACAAGATACGGTGTCCCCGCAACCATTTTTCCCAACGGAAGTTGACAGTTCAGTGTGACCATAGTCAAAATTTACAATAGACTAAACTAAACGTTACTAAATCGATATAATCGACTTGACCTATCACAAATAATATTTCTATTTCAAACACTCTTCTTCTCCCGTATCATTTTCTTTGATCATGGGCGTTGGTGCCGATCTGCAATTGGACATGTTATATTTCTCCAAAACTTTCTTTGTATAAGCCTTTTGACATAAAGTAATTGTATTGTCTTTGCGCTCATTTATTTCCAAACCAAGGAAATACGATGCAGGTTTAGTCGTTATCCTGAACCGTGATTCCAATTCTTTCATAAATTCATCACCTTCAAGGGTTGTATTATACGCGACAGGTCCATCGTCAACGTAAAGACCAATAAAAACTTTAGATTGTCCTCTGACTCGAACATATAGGCAAGGATTTGCTTCACTCTGTTGGAAGTCTGATTTTTCTAAGAATTCGGTAATGCAAGCATTCCAACAAAGTGGCGCTTGTCTCAGTCCATAAAGGCTGCGTTTTAGTTTGCAGACACGTTTCGTGCCATCCTGAAAACCTTCAGGTTGTTTAATATAATTGTCTTCTCTGACCTTGACGAAATACCTACTACCGCCCACTGTCGGCGTTGTGATTGGTCCACAAACGTCACTATGAACGATTTCTAGGCGTTCTGTTGTTCGTTGAGTTGTTTACTCTCGGGGAGCGGGTACTCGATGCAGTTTTGCTTGTATGCAGATGTCACATTCAGGTAAAGTATCAGATGGATCAAAATTTAATCCAACTAAGTTCTCGTTTTTCAGTGCTAATTTTAGATCTTTGATATTCATGTGACCAAGTTTTCTGTGCCAGTCATAAATGTTTGATGAGTGCCCTTTTTTAGTAGTATTTGGAGTCGTATCATCGTTATCATTGGCCAGGTTGTTGCGCTCATGTTTAGGTTTCATGTAATAAAGACCATCTTCATGTCTATGTGCGGTAAGAGTTATTCCAGCTTTTGAATTTGTGACCGTTGCTTTATCTTTGGTAAATAGGACAGAGCAACCAGACTCTGTCATTTTGCTAACAGACATCAGGTTGATAGACAAACTAGGTACATACAGTGTGTCTCGTAGATGTGTATGCGCAGTGCCATCACCGTTTTTAGTCGTAAATGAGACGGTACCTGTTCCTTTAATTTCTGCCGTATGATCTTCAGTTGCGAAGTTCAGTTTCCTGGATGTGCTCTTAATGGTCTTTGATAAATTTTGTTGATAAGTCATATGCGACGTGCAGCCACTGTCTAAGACCCATTTGTTGCCTACAGTGTTCGTATTTCGTGTTAGAAGACAATGTGTAGCAAAATAATTTTTGTTAAAATTGTTGTTACTTTTGCTAGGTTTTTGTTTATTTTTCTTCCAGCAGTCTGTGCATATTTTATGACTTTTGCGTTTAAAGATATTACCTCTTTGTTTGCATATTTTACAGGACGCGTTCAAAGCTTCTTCTTGCACTGACGATTCAGGTTCGATTTTTGTTATAATATTTTGGCTATGTCGCGCTTCAAATTCTTCGATAATTTTCATTTTCAGCTCATCTGGCTTCGGAAGAGTGTCATGTGACTCGATAGCGACCCTGAAGTTGTCATATTCTGCCGACAAACTGTACAGCATCATGATTGTAAGAAGATCTTCATTTATTGCCATGTCCATATCAGCCAGTTTATCTACAATGTCCATAAATTTGTTTAGGTGACTTCATATATCGTGTCCGTCTAGTTTTGTTGGGATAAGCTGCTTAAGAAGAGACGCCTTTTGTGCAGGTCCCTTACTGGCGTATATGTCTTTTAATTTGTCCCACAATGTTTTCGCCGTAACGAAATTTTTTACTTGTTTGAGCTCAGAAGGAGCGATTATCAAAATCAGTTCTGATCTCGCCTGTCTATCTCCTTCTTTGTCAGCCGCAGTTCCAGCGTCTGGTGGAGTTTCTATGTATTTCCATAGCTTTTGTTTGATTAGAACAGCCTCAGCCTGTATAACCCAGGTATCGTAATTTTCTCGTGTGAGAGGATCGATTTTTGAACTCGACATTTTGAATTACGTACCTCTGAGTTATGTGCCGACGCTCTGCTACCATGTAAAGTAATTAAAAGGTGATTTGAGGCTGAATCAACATAATATATTATTATAGAAATACAAAAACATTGATCTGTATAACAACTATGTTATCTCAATGAATACGTAAGATACAAGTATTGACAGGTAATCAAAAGTCTATTCACTTGTTCTTGTATTTCTTCTTTTTTCAAATAGTAACCACAGATGGCATTAAACCTACATGCAACAATCAAATAGGTGGTACTTCACACCTTAGCCTAGGGAGCTATCTGGGGTTCATCAACCTTTTTGATAGCCTGGTCGATGCCAGGGCTGACCTTCGGCCATCTCAAAAGCTGGCATACCTAATGTTAGTTTTGGATGGAAAGGCTCATCCTACATCTGCCGGTGTCTGACGAGGCCTACCAGACAGCCCGGGACTTGATCACCCGGAGGTACCACAACAAGCGTGGCCTCGCAGACACCCACATTGAGCAGATCATGAGTTTGCCCACTCGCACCCGGGTCTCTGGTTTACGCATCCAGCTGTTGAACCCGCTGTTGGTGGCCATAAACGCCCTCAAGAGTTTGGATCTGCCCGTGCACCAATGGTCCTACATGTTGGTGCACATAATTTTAAAAAAGCTGCCTGCTGACCTACTGTCACGTTTTGAGCAAAAGTTTGGCGGGGATAGTGGAACACATCTGCCCACCTTTGAAGACCTTGAGAAGTTTTTGGAGGACGAGTACCGTGTTTTGGACAACTCCGGTGGTGACAGGCTCGCGTTCACACCCGAGGAAATTTTGATCGGCGCCCTCCTCGCTTTGCAGTCACGCAGAGCCCAGCGGAGTGCTCCTATTGCAAGGTCATGGGGCACAGAACGGCCAGTTGTAGGGCATTCCTGGACCTTCATGTCGCTTCTCGTAGGCGTATCGCGAATGCCCGCCGTCTTTGTTTCTCCTGTTTGGGATCCCACTACCAGCGAGACTGCCTGAACTCTCGCCCCTGTCCTCATTATGGAGGATAGTATTAATTGTATTTGATGGTTCTGCGCAGACTTCAACAGGCGTATCCTTGAACCAACGCTTGTATTCTGGTCCCAAGATGGTCAAGGACCTTTGTAACGTCATCACCAGCTTTCGACGACATTAGGGTTGTCTTCGAGGCCGATATCAAAATGATGTTTCGGCAAACGTTTATCCACCCAGATGATCGTCGTTTCCAACTGATCCTTTGGAGAGAGGATCCTCGGGATCTCATGGTCGTCTACGAGTTCAATACCAATGCGTACGGGCTACGTTCGAGCCCCTACTTGGCAATCCGTTCTCTTTGGGAGCTCGCAGACCGCGAAGGACCTGAAGGACGACATTAATGTTGATGACATATGTTCGGGCGCCTCCACTGTGAATGAGGCGATCCTTTTGCCCGACGAATTGATTGGTATCTCGATCTCCGCTGGTTAAGAGTTGAGCAAATGGATTTCACCAGCGCTTTTGAAAGGCTTACCAGAGGATTATCAGCAAGATCCACATTTGTTTGAGATTGTTGATCACCCCGCCATGATTGCTGTTTTCGGCGTTCAGTATAGACTAGTCCAAGACATCTTTACTATAAGGTAGACTTGAAATTGCCTTGTTTTTGAACTAAACGTCTTGTGTTGTCCACTGTCGCCAGAACCTTTGATCCGAACGGTTAGATTTGTCCAGTTATATTTTGGGCAAAATGCTTCTTGCAGAAGCTTTGGACAGCAGTATTGAGTTGGGACGAACCTCTACGCGGTACTCATGTTGAGGAATGGACCTCTTTTGTATCCACACTTCCTGCCGTCAACGAGATTTCCTTGCCTCGTCCCATCCTTTCTCCCGGGAAGTGCAACCCTTCACATGTTTTGTGATGCGTCAGAGCGTGGTCACGCGGCCGTTGTGTACTTGCGCACAGTCGGTGCCTCAGGTCAGGTGAGGGTTTCCCTGATCATGGCAAAGAGTAAGGTTACACCCCTTCGGACATCTTTGACCATTCCGAAATCGGAGCTCTTGGGAGCAGCCCTACTTGTGCAATTGTTGAATCACGTGTACTTTGGGTAAATCAATTTGCATTAATGGGACAGACAGACAAATTGTTCTTTGTTGGTTAAAGGCGTCGGTCTACATTTTGGAAGTATTTGTTGCTAATTGCATTTCCCAAATCCAAAAGTCTAAAGTTACGCTTGTTTGGAGACACGTGCCAGGTGAGCTCGACCCCGCTGATTGTGCCTCGTGCGGATGCTTGACGCCTACTTTTATAAGCCATTCGCTATGGTGGGGTCCGGAATGGTTGAGTCGACCAGAAATTGATTGGCCTCGAACGCCAGTTTTGGATACTTCCTCTTTGCCGGGTCTGCGAACACTCGCTCTTGAGAAGGTAGAATGCGCCTTCGACCCAGATTTCTTGTTAAATCGCTACAGCTCCCTTGACAAGTTGTTAGGTTACTGCTTGAATAAAGCGTTTTGTTTTTAATTTTAGGTACCCACAACAGAAACGACTGACACCGTTTCTCTCACCACAGGAACGACAGGAGTTTTCGATTCGTTCTGTGCAGTAGGCGCATTTTGAGAAGAAGATTGCCATCCTTAAGTCAGAGAAATCGAAACTGTCGGGAGCTGTATGCAAATTGAATCCCTATTTGGACGATACGGGTCTCTTGCGCGTTGGAGGGCATCTCAAGAACGCCAGCCTCCCTTACGGGGCATGTCACCCTCTGTTGTTATCCAAGGACGGTCATTTGGTACGTTTGTTGGTAACCGACCGTCACCTTAAAAATTCGCATGCTGTTTGTAATGCTCTGTCGGCCATTTTGCAACGCAAGTTTTGGATTTTGTCTGCCTGAAGAATTATTCGGAGTGTAGTCTTTCGCTGCATCCCTTGTTATAAGCTTAAGGCTTCTAGCATACAGCTCTTGATGGGAGACTTACCTGTAGATCGTGTAACAGAGAGCAGTACATTTGCCGGTGTTGGCAAGGACTTCGCTGGTCCCTTTTTGATAGAAACGTCAATACTTCGAAACAGAAAGACTGTTAAGGCCTACTTGTGCGTCTACGTTTGTCTCTCTACAAAGGCCGTACATTTGGAACTAGTCTCCTCGCTTACGACCGAGGCATTTGTAGCCACGTTTGACAGATTTTTATCATGCAGAGGTCTGCCTTCCTTGATTCTTTCTGATTGCGGCACTAACTTCAAGGGCGCTTACAACTATTTGAACGATGTAATTAACTTCCTTGATACCAACAAGGTTGATCTAGGCAGTGGGCTTGCCCGACGTGGGATAAATTGGTTGTTTTCCCTACCATGGTGCATAGGGTTCCCACCAAGAACTAAGGGTCCCAAGCCAACCTCACCTGCAAGTGGTGCACCTGCCGATCAATGGACGAGGCTCTGGCAAACAAAATATCCCGATAAGCGGCAATAGGCTCGCCACCTATTACGTGGGAGCAAAACACTGGTGAAAAGTGGGCGTTTAATATGCCTCTGCCTACCTCTTCGGGGAAACAGGCGTGAGTCTATGTATGTTTCCCTACCAAATTGTGCACACTGGGTGGTATATTTGAGGCCGCTGAAAAATCGGCCAAGGCGCACTTGCGCGGGACAATTGGTGAATCAGTCGTTACATTTGAAGAACTCGTAACTGTGTTTTGTAAGGTTGAGGCCGTTTTGAACTCCAGGCCATTGTGCCTGATCTCCTCAGATCCAAATGATTCGGAAGCCCTTACGCCGAGCTATTTTTTTATTGGTCGCCCACCTGTCGCCTTGCCTGAGTACCCCTATATATATAATGATACGAGACCTAATCGTCTCTCGCGTTTTGGATTGGTATGCCAGATTACTCAGAGCTTTTGAAAATGCTAGAAATTGGAATATTTACACATACTCCAGCAACGCGTTAAGAGGACCGACAAAACTGATCCACTCAAGATTGGTGACCAGATGGCGCAAGGGGTGCATTCTTCGTTTGGTAACTGGGACTGATGGAGTGCCCCGATTTGCTCAGGCCTTGGTGGACGGTTCGATTCTGAGGAGGGCAACATTGTCACGTCTACCAACTGATTAGCGGACCGGTAGGCCCGTCCGGGGCGGGTGGATGTTTGAAAATGATATAATTAGTACAAATCGAAAATATTAGTTTAGTAACATTTGTTGTCTATTGTAATTTTTTGACTCTGGTCGCATTTGTAAGAACTGACATTGTCATTTGATTTGAAAAATTCACAGGTATTTTTTCACTCGTTAACATCGCACATGGTTAAACATGCTTCGCGAATTATTGAATTGTGTAAAACCTTGTAAAACTGCCGCTATTTGATTTGTCCGGTACCGCCCAGTCCGCCCGTGTTGATAAATTTGTGATATTATATTGAAAATTGACATTTTGTGACATTGTGAATCGTCCTCCTCTCCACTTGTTGAATACCTCACGTTGAAGTCTGGTAAAGAAATGATATCTCACTCTATTTTGACCGATCTAGTTATGTGTTTATCCTAGCTTGCCTCCAGGACTCCATTGAAGATCGAAATCATCATGTAACTGCATATTGTATTTTGATTCTTAGCGCTGAAAATCTCAGCCTAATATATGTCAGACATTCTTGCGTTGCTCTAGATAAGTGGATGTAATCCAAGCTTCCATTGCCATCTGCAAACTATTCCCACTGTCTAAGGAAATTTCTGAACACATACCTTTCTCAATGGTTGTCACTATATCTTGTTTTACCCCACAACACTCTCTTATCACACAATTCTTTACTCTATCATAACTGGCTAATCAATAGCATTTTTGTTTTAAACCCCTATCCTGCGCAAGGCCCGCTTTGCCCAACGCACGAAATGCAACGTCATTTCAAATACTTTTTAATTTTTACGTAGACTTGCAGAAAAACGAAAAATTCGTCTACAAAAATATAATAATATGGCATAAATTATACCTTCCTGGCTTCGTTACGAGTTTATCTAACTAGTTATATATTTCAATATGTAAATAAAACTGACCTGTTCTCGCAGCGATGTAATATATTTTGATTTTGAGAAATTTCATTGGTATAAATTGTAAACTTTATCACAATTTATCGAATATCCACACATAATCACCAAACGAGCACTTTATTACGTTAAAACAATATACAATGTGCAAAGATAACTTAACTCATTTTACTTTAGAATCATAATTTCACCATAAAACGTTTTTGTTTACGCGACGAAAAATAACGGCCGCCATTCTTTGGGAACGTAATCAGTGCATTACAAAAGTGTCATTACTTTTTCACTGCAATATTTATCACTTTTCGATAAACTATAACTCGATGTGAAATCTACACTTATTTTCCAGTAGTTCTGTATATAATACTTATAAGATTACTCAATGTTTTCTCATTACAAACATTTTTTCTTTTCTCGTGCACACTTATTTCAACATCAAAATGGCCAATATGGCGTCGTTGCAAAGTTCAATGGCATACGTCTTTTGTTTAATTAATTTTCGTTCATTCTTGCTCGTTTCCAGTTTATAAAAGTATTAAAATTGGTCAAGCGGAAATCGATAAATCGAATGATATAACAAGATCGTGTTACAAGTGCAAAAACCGTTAAATATCAAGGACCAATGATACCCGACCCGTTATTAAGGACGCGTTTACAAAATTAGTAGGTACAAAATCGCGTCACTACACACGACACGGCGGCCACAGTACGTACTACGTACGGTAACTTGCGGAAATATAGTTCAACTAAATAACTTTGAGTCTATAATATATATTTTTTTTTTTAATGCTTATAGTTTATTTATATAATGAGGTTAAAGTAACATAATTTATAAGTAGCATATAAGTGAATTGAACTTTGAGACTTAGGGTCTGTTTCACAATCAATGGATAAAGTGGCAAATAGCTATGCAACACATAAATTATTTAGAAGATAAAAGTTCCGAATACGAAGCTTCGCGTTTCACAATCATATTTTATCTGGCACATAACTATCCGCGACTTATATGAGATGGCGGTGGCAACACCAAATACACACGTTCCGTTTAGGTATGTCATTACGTTACATACAAATATAGTTTATATAAAAAATTATAAATTTATTTAATTTTGCACTGAAAGACTTGTTTTACCCTATTTTTTTGTATTATTAGTTATTAATTACATAACGCTTGATATTCTATATAATAACATAGATAAACTTTTTAATGGTCATTTAATATTGCTTGTCACGAAACGGGCTGTCATTTGACTGTCATTTTCACGTGGCGTGGTATGTGGTATTTTTACTTGGTGAACCGTTAGGCGGAAACGATAAGCCTATATTAATTTTCGGATAAACTTCAGTACGTGGACTTTGTTTATTATTCCTACGGTTTAAGCTACATAATAGTATTTTTTTGTAAACTGTACATTAAAGTGCCGGAAGTAAAAAGATTATGTTGCTTCATGAAATGTCGACTCCAAAACGTAAAAGAAGCGTCAATTTTAGCCGGGAAGAAGTTGAGCTTCTAACTTCTCTTGATGCTCAACATAAAAATATATTAGAAAATAAGAAGAGTGACGCAGTTACCTGGCAAGAAAAGAAACAGTGCTGGAGGACGCTGGAGGCGTTATTTAACAGCACAAGTGGGTTTAACTTTCGCAGTGCTAAAACTTTAAAAGCCAAATACGAAGGCATAAAGAGAGCTACAAGAAAAAAGTCTGCTGCGATACGTGCTGAAACCAATCGTCCTCCTCTTACAGCAATTGAATAAAAGGTTAAGGATATGATATTATTGTCCGTAGAAGGAATTGAAAGTCAATTTGACTCCGATCATATTGGTAAGGGCATATATTTTTAAATATTTAGCCGTGTACTAGAGATATATTTACTACCAAACCTGTATTTTTAATTGTGTTTAAATGATTTTTTTAATGTTGCAGATTCTACGCAGCCGATTCTGCCAAGCAAAGAATCATTAATCAAGTCACAAAATATTGAACTTGATAATTCAGAAATAATTTTAGAAAATATAGACATTCATACAGTTGCGGTTGAGGCAGATTTAGAGCATCATGTTCCATCATGTTGAAACACCACCTTTTCTTTTTACACACCAAATAAACACAGAAACAAACGAACGAAAGTAAAACAGATAATAAAATTTCTCCCAACAGATTACCTATGTTTCAGATAAATTGAGCTATTTGCCACTTCATCGGACTCATAACTTATCGTGAACTTTATGTGCCACATAGCGCTATTTGACAGTTGTGAAACGCAATATTAGTGTTTATCCTACTAATAAGTAACAAATAGCTTATTCGGGACTTATGTAGAACTTAACCGTACATTGTGAAACAGACCCTTAGAATTTTTTGTGATATGTA
Source organism: Euclidia mi (assembly GCA_944739405.2). Classification (NCBI taxonomy): domain Eukaryota; kingdom Metazoa; phylum Arthropoda; class Insecta; order Lepidoptera; family Erebidae; genus Euclidia; species Euclidia mi. The sequence goes on from OX123202.2 coordinate 28,900,067, forward strand.
TCTATGTGTTATAGGCCTGGCTGTGCGAATTACGTACAAATAAGTTTCTTATTTTTATATACCTACCTAAATGGACATTATTACTTAATTTTTTCCATTATGTTTATTCAGGATATATTTCGGTATTTAGATATTATTTTGTTTCTTGCATTGAAATCTGGTACCTAAGATCATGTGGACTGATGGTATACCATCCCATTCAAGTGTTGCGACTGGAACTCATAAAAGAGTAGACCTAGTTATGCCAGGCTGGGGCTCATTTTATTTGTTTTAGTGAGACCCTACCACTGGTACTAGTGAAGTAACCTTCCAAGGTTATTCGATGAGTCTTACTGGTACTCTTATGTGAGTAGAGCTAGGCATGCCGAGTTTGTGCTCATTTTGTTTGTACATAAGAGACCCTACCACTGGAACTTATGAAGTAACCTTCCAGGGTTATTAGATGACTCTTGCTGGTACTCATGTGTGAGTAGAGCTAGGCATGCCGAGTTTGGGCTCATTTTGTTTGTACATAAGAGACCCTACCACTGGAACTTATGAAGTAACCTTCCAGGGTTATTCGATGACTCTTGCTGGTTCTTATATGTAAGTAGAGCTAGGCATTCCGAGTTTGGGCTCATTTTGTTTGTACATAAGAGACCCAACCACTGCAACTTATGAAGTAACCTTCCAGGGTTTTTTAATGACTCTTGCTGGTTCTCATATGTGTGTAGAGCTAGGCATGCCGAGTTTGGGCTCATTTTGTTTGTACATAAGTAACCCTACCACTGGAACTTATGAAGTAACCTTCCAGGGTTATTCGATGACTCTTGCTGGTACTCATATGTGAGTAGAGCTAGGCATGCCGAGTTTGGGCTCATTTTGTTTATACATAAGAGACCCTACCACTGAAACTTATGAAGTAAACTTCCAGGGTTATTCGATGACACTTGCTGGTACTCATATGTGAGTAGAGCTAGGCATGCCGAGTTTGGGCTCATTTTGTTTGTACATAAGAGACCCAACCACTGCAACTTATGAAGTAACCTTCCAGGGTTATTCAATGACTCTTGCTGGTTCTCATATGTGAGTAGAGCTAGGCATGCCGAGTTTGGGCTCATTTTGTTTGTACATAAGAGACCCTACCACTGGAACTTATGAAGTAACCTTCCAGGGTTATTCGATGACTCTTGCTGGTTCTTATATGTAAGTAGAGCTAGGCATTCCGAGTTTGGGCTCATTTTGTTTGTACATAAGAGACCCAACCACTGCAACTTATGAAGTAACCTTCCAGGGTTTTTTAATGACTCTTGCTGGTTCTCATATGTGTGTAGAGCTAGGCATGCCGAGTTTGGGCTCATTTTGTTTGTACATAAGTAACCCTACCACTGGAACTTATGAAGTAACCTTCCAGGGTTATTCGATGACTCTTGCTGGTACTCATATGTGAGTAGAGCTAGGCATGCCGAGTTTGGGCTCATTTTGTTTATACATAAGAGACCCTACCACTGAAATTTATGAAGTAAACTTCCAGGGTTATTCGATGACACTTGCTGGTACTCATATGTGAGTAGAGCTAGGCATGCTGAGTTTGGGCTCATTTTGTTTGTACATAAGAGATCCAACCACTGCAACTTATGAAGTAACCTTCCAGGGTTATTCGATGACTCTTGCTGGTTCTCATATGTGAGTAGAGCTAGGCATGCCGAGTTTGGGCTCATTTTGTTTGTACATAAGTAACCCTACCACTGGAACTTATGAAGTAACCTTCCAGGGTTATTCGATGACTCTTGCTGGTACTCATATGTGAGTAGAGCTAGGCATGCCGAGTTTGGGCTCATTTTGTTTATACATAAGAGACCCTACCACTGAAACTTATGAAGTAAACTTCCAGGGTTATTCGATGACACTTGCTGGTACTCATATGTGAGTAGAGCTAGGCATGCCGAGTTTGGGCTCATTTTGTTTGTACATGAGAGACCCTACCACTGAAACTTATGAAGTAACCTTCCAGGGTTATTAGATGACTCTTGCTGGTACTCATATGTGAGTAGAGCTAGGCATGCCGAGTTTGGGCTCATTTTGTTTATACATAAGAGACCCTACCACTGAAACTTATGAAGTAAACTTCCAGGGTTATTCGATGACACTTGCTGGTACTCATATGTGAGTAGAGCTAGGCATGCCGAGTTTGGGCTCATTTTGTTTGTACATGAGAGACCCTACCACTGAAACTTATGAAGTAACCTTCCAGGGTTATTAGATGACTCTTGCTGGTACTCATATGTGAGTAGAGCTAGGCATGCCGAGTTTGGGCTCATTTTGTTTGTACATAAGAGACCCAACCACTGCAACTTATGAAGTAACCTTCCAGGGTTATTCGATGACTATTGCTGGTTCTTATATGTGAGTAGAGCTAGGCATGCCGAGTTTGCGCTCATTTTGTTTGTACATAAGAGTCCCAACCACTGCAACTTATGAAGTAACCTTCCAGGGTTATTCAATGACTCTTGCTGGTTCTCATATGTGAGTAGAGCTAGGCATGCCGAGTTTGGGCTCATTTTGTTTGTACGTAAGTGACCCTACCACTGGAACTTATGAAGTAACCTTCGAGGGTTATTCGATGACTATTGCTGGTTCTTATATGTGAGTAGAGCTAGGCATGCCGAGTTTGGGCTCATTTTGTTTGTACATAAGAGAACCAACCACTGCAACTTATGAAGTAACCTTCCAGGGTTATTCAATGACTCTTGCTGGTTCTCATATGTGAGTAGAGCTAGGCATGCCGAGTTTGGGCTCATTTTGTTTGTACATAAGTGACCCTACCACTGGAACTTATGAAGTAACCATCCAGGGTTATTCGATGACTCTTGCTGGTACTCATATGGAAGTACAGCTAGGCATGCCGAGTTTGGGCTCATTTTGTTTGTACATAAGTGACCCTACCACTGAAACTTACGAAGCGTGTGCATCGCGTCTGTATCGCTACACACGCGTGTGTGCATCGCGTCTGTATCGCTGCACACGCGCGTTTGAATTTATACAGGTGTGCCTCTGACTTGCGTGCGTATCGCGTCTGTATCGCTACAAACGCGCGTCGACGGCGCGTTTAAAAAACGTGGTTTGCATAGGCCCTAAGTCGTTCGTAGGACCACCATTTATTTTATGTGAATAAATAGGGCCATTGGATCGTGCTACAAATTATTTGCAGCGGAATGTGGCATAACTTTATCGCCATAATAAATCATTTGGAGCACACTAATTCGGGTCATCACTAGCCTAATCGTGTCTATTTTCTCTGTTTATTTAAATACTAATGTATCCAAGAAAAGTGACTGTAGGAAAGTAAGTATACATCGAAATATGAATATTTGCTATCGCTATGCACTGTAGTATTGCTCTAATCCGGAGCTGTAATATCCTTCATTATAAAAAGGCACCTTCAAAGTAATGAAACTCCCAGGGTCCCATCGATCAAAACACACTTTGATACATATTACGTATAGTCATGGCGGATTCCACGAACGTTAAATCGAAACAAGGAAAACAAGGGCTTGCTAATTTGTAGTTAGTCCCCTGAGAGCGTTAATTTGGTTCTAACAACACGCAAGGGAATCAATGGAAAGGTCTTAGATAGTTATACGTAGTAGCGTCTCTCGCGGTAAACAAAACTTTAGTTATGTGTACATTTGTGTCTATATATTATAATAATATATTTTTAACATATTATTAATAATAAAAATTTGTACCCTAATTTATGATGACTTGTGTGTATGTACGTAGAGCAGAATTTAGAATTAAGACCAAATTGTGGTCGGCTATGTAGGACCCACTAATTTTTTTTTGCAATTGTATTATTTTTATATTTTACAAATTGTATTTATTTATTAATTATGTGTGGCATATCAAATGCTCTCTACACCTCCTCCAATCTGAAACTGCTGGCGCTAGAGTGAATATTTTTATCATGCCAAAACGTCGGCCTATAAGGTAGTAGAGTATGGTTGCAGCTACGCCTGCACTTTGATTTTTAATTTAACCCGTTTCTACCCGTTCCCGTGATAATTTCAGGAAATATCTTCTTATTGTACCATTACGATGCCAAATTTCAACTTCTTGCGCCAAATAGTTTTGGTTGTGTGTTGTCTGTAAGCCAGTTAGTAACGCAAGTATTATACATATGGATTTATATCTAATATATATCTAATACTAGCTGTTCCCGCGACTCCGTTCGCGCAGGAATTGCCTTTTCATTAGGCTACAGAATTGTTACCCAAAATGTTTAAAGTTGCATTTAATACCTTTATTTTTAATAGTGGAGATGTAGATATCTTGAAAATAACTCAAATAACAATTCATAAGTATACATATTATAGCAAAAATTTCTCATGTCATCTTAGTAATAAACATTAAGTGTAACGTAATTGTGTGAGAAATAAATTACTATTCAATTTATCTTAATATTTAAAATCCTTGCGTTACTTACTGACTGACAGACACGCTACAGCCGTAACTATTGGATGCAGGAAGCTGAAATTTGGCATGTATGTTCCTTGGGGACCGTAAGGGCACTAAGAAGAGATTTTCCGAAATTCCCACGGGATCGGTGAAAACGGTTAAATTAAAAAAAAATGCAGGCGTAGCTGCTGGCGTCCTCTAGTCATCTAATAATCACATACAGTAAAACTTAACTATTTAGTAATCTGTGACTATATTAGACCTATAGCCCTTGGGGATGAAAACATAGGTTCCTAGGATCGCTAACACTTGACAGGACCACATAAATCTAACCATGAGCCAAACAGCTGTTACTTATTAAAAGGAGCGGGTGTGGATATAAATCTACACCCGCTACTTTTCGTGTTTGGCTTTAGGCTTACTGGAAACTAGACTCGTTTGACACTAAACGGAAGATTGTTTGGAATTAGAAGAATCAAATCTGGGGTATATAAACTCTATCACCTGCTCCGCACCCTGTTAAAATCTCTGCTTCGATCACGTTTCGTTGTAAATTTGTCACTGTTAACCTGGCACCATTACAAAGCTTTGGTAGAATTAAATTTCCAAGAACTTTAATAGGTACTCCGTCTTTTAAATTTGTCTTTTGAGATCAATCCAGGAGCACTGATATATTCTAAAAAATCCACTGTAAATTAAGCTTAAAATTTCGGCGTTGATTGCTGCTGCTTAGTCGTTTCTCGGTATCAAAATAGCTCTTTCGCAAAACCAGGAATTATCGTAAGTTGCATTTTGAGTTGCGTTGCCTTACATAGGTGATATGAGATTTTGCATCCATGAAAATGTGCAAGACAGGTTTTCATGTAGAATGACTTTCTCATCTTCGTGCGAGTACACACCGCGAAGTTATCAATCGCTAGTAAACTATCAAAGAATTCCTGTGCATTTTCATTACCTCCTAATCGCGCTCCCATATTTAATGTCAAATGCATAGAAATAATACTATTCCATTGTTAAAAACTCTTTAGGCTCAGGCTCTAATTTCATCAGCTCTTGTCTCATATTGTATGGTGGTATAATAGACAGAGTCTAACGAAAATCGCCACGAAAAAATACTGTTATACTGTCCATGTGTTCGTAATTTTGCTTGATTTCTCTTAGTTTGCGATCATGCTTAGACCGCTTCACGGTTTGCTATCGTGCATTCGCCTCGTATGTAGGTGACAATCACGTAAAATCTTAGCTTTGTCGTTAGTTTGAACCGCTCCTCGATTTTTATACAAACAAAAAAAGGATTAAAAATTAAGGAGTCCTCTCCATATATGGACGACTGTCTGACGTGAAAAATATTTTTACAATGCAGCATGTCTAGGTCTCTAGAAATAGTTTTGGAGTTCCTAAAATCATAGTTTTTCAAAGTCAATCGTTCAAAAGATAGACACTTCCAAAGAGGTAAAATGGGTGTCGTTTATGAGGGGCGGGGGCCCCTAAGCTCAAACTTTTGGAGTAAGAGAGTGACATCATCATTATCGTAATAAAAACTTCCAACGAAAATTAGTTTGAGCGATATGTGTTCAGCAGTTTTTGAGATATAGCTCAACAATGATGTTACAAAAGTAAAAAAATAGATATGTTATAGGCGTACGAAAAGCAGGACGCTAAACATACGTCAGTTGGCAAGTCTGACATTTATGTGTGTCTGAAGTCGCGAGCGGGCGTCAAAGTGAAACTGACACTTCTTGTCAACCGAAAATAAAATAAAATATGGAGTTATCGGTGTGTGCGTTAGTTTACCGTTTCTACGGATTGATTACTACGTAGGTAACGTATCTACTTCTTTGTTGTAATATCATTGTAGCACATATTCAAACACCAAAAATATAACATGGTCGTCAATACAAACACTATGAAAAACAAAGTTCTCTCTCTATATATTAAATTATTGCGTTACTAATTGACTTACAGAGAACCAAAGCTATTGGTTGCAAGAAGATGAAATTTGGCATGTATGTTGCCTGGAGACCGGACTGTTGTACTATGAAGGAATTTCTCAAAATTTCCATGGAATCGGGAAGAATCGATTTTAAACTTTCGCGATTTGTATACATCATACAATATTATTTAGCGGGTCGGTATTTGACTTATTTAAAGGCATAAATACCTCTGTTATTCTCCTACGTTTCTTCCGACTGGCAACGATCGTAGTCGCGGAAGGACTAACTTCGCGGTGTGTACTCGCACGAAGATGAGAAAGTCATTCTACATGAAAACCTGTCTTGCACATTTTCATGGATGCAAAATCTCATAGCACCTATGTAAGGCAACGCAACTCAAAAAGCAACTTACGATAATTCCTGGTTTTGCGAAAGAGCTATTTTGATACCGAGAAACGACTAAGCAGCAGCAATCAACGCCGAAATTTTAAGCTTAATTTACAGTGGATTTTTTAAAATATATCAGTGCTCCTGGATTGATCTCAAAAGACAAATTTAAAAGACGGAGTACCTATTAAAGTTCTTGGAAATTTAATTCTACCAAAGCTTTGTAATGGTGCCAGGTTAACAGTGACCAATTTACAACGAAACGTGATCGAAGCAGAGATTTTAACAGGGTGCGGAGCAGGTGATAGAGTTTATATACCCCAGATTTGATTCTTCTAATTCCAAACAATCTTCCGTTTAGTGTCAAACGAGTCTAGTTTCCAGTAAGCCTAAGGCCAAACACGAAAAGTAGCGGGTGTAGATTAAATTTATATCCACACCCGCTCCTTTTAATAAGTAACAGCTGTTTGGCTCATGGTTAGATTTATGTGGTCCTGTCAAGTGTTAGCGATCCTAGGAACCTATGTTTTCATCCCCAAGGGCTATAGGTCTAATATAGTCACAGATTACTAAATAGTTAAGTTTTACTGTATGTGATTATTAGATGACTAGAGGACGCCAGCAGCTACGCCTGCATTTTTTTTTTAATTTAACCGTTTTCACCGATCCCGTGGGAATTTCGGAAAATCTCTTCTTAGTGCCCTTACGGTCCCCAAGGAACATACATGCCAAATTTCAGCTTCCTGCATCCAATAGTTACGGCTGTAGCGTGTCTGTCAGTCAGTAAGTAACGCAAGGATTTTAAATATTAAGATAAATTGAACAGTAATTTATTTCTCACACAATTACGTTACACTTAATGTTTATTACTAAGATGACATGAGAAATTTTTGCTATAATATGTATACTTATGAATTGTGAGTTATTTTCAAGATATCTACATCTCCACTATTAAAAATAAAGGTATTAAATGCAACTTTAAACATTTTGGGTAACAATTCTGTAGCCTAATGAAAAGGAGTCGCGGGAACAGCTAGTATTAGATATATATTAGATATAAATCCATATGTATAATACTTGCGTTACTAACTGGCTTACAGACAACACACAACCAAAACTATTTGGCGCAAGAAGTTGAAATTTGGCATCGTAATGGTACAATAAGAAGATATTTCCTGAAATTATCACGGGAACGGGTAGAAACGGGTTAAATTAAAAATCAAAGTGCAGGCGTAGCTGCAACCATACTCTACTACCTTATAGGCCGACGTTTTGGCATGATAAAAATATTCACTCTAGCGCCAGCAGTTTCAGATTGGAGGAGGTGTAGAGAGCATTTGATATGCCACACATAATTAATAAATAAATACAATTTGTAAAATATAAAAATAATACAATTGCAAAAAATTTTTAATGGGTCCTACATAGCCGACCACAATTTGGTCTTAATTCTAAATTCTGCTCTACGTACACACACACAAGTCATCATAAATTAGGGTACAAATTTTTATTATTAATAATATGTTAAAAATATATTATTATAATATATAGACACAAATGTACACATAACTAAAGTTTTGTTTACCGCGAGAGACGCTACTACGTATAACTATCTAAGACCTTTCCATTGATTCCCTTGCGTGTTGTTAGAACCAAATTAACGCTCTCAGGGGACTAACTACAAATTAGCAAGCCCTTGTTTTCCTTGTTTCGATTTAACGTTCGTGGAATCCGCCATGACTATACGTAATATGTATCAAAGTGTGTTTTGGTCGATGGGACCCTGGGAGTTTCATTACTTTGAAGGTGCCTTTTTATAATGAAGGATATTACAGCTCCGGATTAGAGCAATACTACAGTGCATAGCGATAGCAAATATTCATATTTCGATGTATACTTACTTTCCTACAGTCACTTTTCTTGGATACATTAGTATTTAAATAAACAGAGAAAATAGACACGATTAGGCTAGTGATGACCCGAATTAGTGTGCTCCAAATGATTTATTATGGCGATAAAGTTATGCCACATTCCGCTGCAAATAATTTGTAGCACGATCCAATGGCCCTATTTATTCACATAAAATAAATGGTGGTCCTACGAACGACTTAGGGCCTATGCAAACCACGTTTTTTAAACGCGCCGTCGACGCGCGTTTGTAGCGATACAGACGCGATACGCACGCAAGTCAGAGGCACACCTGCATAAATTCAAACGCGCGTGTGCAGCGATACAGACGCTCACACTCACGATCATAATAATATTAACTGCTATTGTTCAGTAAGTCTCGAGACTTCTTTTTGCAGGCTTTCGCCTACTTCTAATGGGTAATGGTTTATTTCCATCGCGTAATCTTTATTCAGACGTACACTATCAATTAATGATGGTTCGGGTAGGCCATATTGAGTTATAGGAAAGATATAATTATGTTTTGAATAATAAGCAAACACCGATTCATTAGGTTTGTTGTGGGAACCTAAAAATGTCCTCGGTCTATTTGTCTTCATATGTATTTATGCCACAACTACGGTGCATCTGAAAGTGTGCAGAACTCCAGCATTACTGCAGACACATGACCTAAACCATGAGGACTGTCACTTATACTTGCTTCAGACAAAGCGTCATCCCATTGTTGATCCCCATCCAGTAAATTACTCGCTACTCTGCGAGCTTTATATACCTACATGTCCAAATACGTCCAGCCTAAGCTGAACCCAATTTTATATCATTATTCATACAGATTTAAGCTCAATTCAAATTGGAGTCTCAATTACTCGCTACTCTGCGAGCTTTATATACCTACATGTCCAAATACGTCCAGCCTAAGCTGAACCCAATTTTATATCATTATTCATACAGATTTAAGCTCAATTCAAATTGGAGTCTCAACATTTTCGGAAATGCCTATTTATAATCTTTCAATCGTCGTAATTTTACATTTTACTAATAATAATATATTCATTTTCAACCAATTCAACTAAAGAGTTACTTATTTTCATTGTTATAGAACAAACTTTAACCGAACGAATGCATCGTAATGTTTAATTTGACACAACTTCTTTATTTATGAACCGATTCGTATAAAATAAATACTAAATTTTAAGTGAGGCTTACCACAATACAGCAATGAAAACGGCATTTCAATCCTGAAATTAGCGTGCACCAACGCACAGACAGACAGACAAAAATGCTAATAATTATATTTTTCCATTCTCTTCTTTAATAAAGACCCCTTAAAATAGTTTTCTCCTAAATATCTTCCATGTATACATAGATCACTTACAGATTTATTATTATAGATGTAATGGTGATCCATTATCTTCAAATAATTTCGCGCTATAGACCCTTATACGAATATAAGTATGGAGTTAGAATGTTAGAAAATCAAAAGGTAAGTAAATGCCTCAATAAACCTTTATCTCCACGAGTTTAACTCGCGCTTATCCAGTGGATTTGGTTAATTTAAATGCGTTTTAAAATAATAATGTTTCAATATGCCTTCAATTGCAAAGCAGATCAAACAGCAAACATTTAAGTTTATAAACATTAATCAAGAGCTAGTTTACCTGTTACACAATTTGGACACCCTCTGAGTTACTGCCCAACTTTTCACATAGGCAATACTCAACGACGCTAAAATGTGGCAACAGGCAAATTTAAAAGAAAGGTAGCCAACGCCCCTACCAACAGACTGAGTAATGGTCTGCTAGACTTTTTGTAACAGTCTATGAAAATACCATTTTTCCGTAGATTTTGATATTATATTCGAAACAACAATAATATATCACCTTTTATATCATAATATCTTCTTTTGACTAACGCTAAAAGCTTTAAACACAAACTGCCTTAATATAAAACATAGACATTAGAAATTTTGTCCCAGCCTTTAACGGATATCGAATCTATGAGGCAGTAGTATACCTACTATGACAATTTTTCGAGCATCTTGTTTGTTGTCGCGTTAAACTCTATGCGCGTTTTAAAATAAGTTTGAAAGCGATATGGCTCCTTAATGCATAGTTCGATTTATTTAAAGTTTAGATTCAGAAACTGTAAAGAAACATGCTAATTTGTCATACAATAAAACTTTGTATAAAAATACCTTTCACAAAGTAAAAGTGGCAAAGAAATTTTGTTTTATATTTATTATAAAGCACCAACCAGATATAGCTGAGCAGCCATTATTTTAAGAGCGTTATTGCTACTTTTTGTTCAGATTGCTATTACTTGCCTTAGTCAGTGTTATAAAAATCACGCTCATAACACGTACCCTTTTCATATGAGAGTAAAGATTATATGTAATTGGTGCCACACAGAAAAGAGCTAGTAACACGGCATTTTTATAAAAGAAAACCTCTTTATATTACTAGTCTGTGACCAAGCGACTTCGTCTTTACAAGTTCTCTCGCAAGTCCTTTTTTATATGAGATAGGCGGCAAACGAGCAGATAGGTCGCCTCATGATAAGCGATTACCGCCGCCTACGGACACCTGCAAAACCAGAGGAGTTACTATCCTGCATTTCAAATACCGGCAGCGCAGTTACGTTGACGGTTTTTGGGATAGGAAAAGGAATATGAGAATGGGAAGGGATGAGGGAAAAGGAAAAGGTAATGGAGCTTCCGGTATCTCACTGGCTGAAGAAAACGCAACAGTATACATGCTTATTACTTACGTAGATCTTGTGAGAGGTAGTATTAACCTAGTCGAGCCGGCCCATTCTTTCTAGGCGTTCTTTACATAATTCGCCATAATTAGGTCTTAAATGCTATTACTTATTCGCAGTTGATTTTGACTGTTGGATCACTCAATCGATCATGACGACTGGTTGGCGCCGCGGGATTGTAAGCGACTGGCAGTCGCTTGCCGCTCGCCGAAGGTCGCGGGTTCGATTCCCGCTCAAGTCAAATATTTGTTTGCATAAACATGGGTGTTTGTCTTGGTCTAGGTATTTCTATGTATAATAATTCTATACCTTTGTGTAGAAAGGTCGTATAAACCATTTTGACCAAATTGAGTTATATATATGTCGGCAGATTGCTTGATTCTTGGCCGGTATCAACACTCACATCACAGTTTGTTATAAGTTCACACCAAATCAAATTTAACAACACTGACTATACTATTTTGAATTACTGAACACGAAACGAGTGACAGTTTCTAGGTACTTGTTGTCCACCCCGAGTCTCCAAGAGAAGTGATAGTTGTCCTTGCTCCGTTGAACGTCAACCGTCATCCCCCCTCTTCAACTGTAGCAAACGTCACACCAGACTCTGTCGAAGCGCGCCATCTTCGCAATTCCGTTTCGTAGTCAATTGACGTCCCATACTAATGATCGTTCCGATACGGCCAACCTACAAGACGCACAGTATCACATTGCTCGGTCACTTCTGACTTAACCCAGGTAAGGGTTGAATCAAATCAGTGTTAGTGTTCAGAGTTTGGGCTAAAATTGGGTAAGGTTTGCAGAGGTCAGTGGAAGCGATTAATTCATCCAGTCTTAGCCCAAGGCAAAGATCTAACATATACTGTGATTGCACAGTGAATTACAAGATTACAATATTAATTTACTTACCAAATCTTCACTGGATGTCAGGCTTGGAGCTAAGTTAGAAACACAAACAGATCTAAAATTGGCCAATATTAGCTGGAGAATTATCTAAATACTTAGCTATTAGGCTGCAAACGCGACATCTTCAAGACACGATGGCACGTGGACGTCGACACCGGATTCACACAATTTTTGCAAATGTTCAATATTTCACAAATCTATCACAATTTACCGATGCCAGCACTAGATCAAGCGGCATTCACGAGGGTTTACGACACGAATTCACTTCGACACCACTACGATTCGCGAAGCACCCATGTGCTTTCAAGGGGCGATATTTCCAATGGAGGACAAAACCTTAGAGATATTAATTAAATTTTGTCAATCGCTCACAACCTCGTCGGACAACTTCATATAGCGACGGTTGCGTGGTTGTTTATCAATATAATTAAATCCAAAACGCAAAAATACAAAACTGCGTGAGTGCAAGAAATTCAGCGTGTCGTCAAGCGGATTTTCCAGAACAAGCCAGTGAATGACAGTTCATAGTGTGACCATAGTCAAAATGTACAATAGACTAAACAAAACGTTACTAAACCGATATTATCGATTTGACTTATCACAAACAATATTTCTATTTCAAACATCCACCCGCCCCGGACCGGCCTACCGGTCCGCTAATCAGTTGATAGACGTGACAACGTTGCAACCGCTCTCCTCAGAAACGAACCGTCCACCAAGACCTCAGCAAATCGGGGAACTCCATCAGCCCCAGTTACCAAACGAAAATGCGCCCCCTGCGCCATCTGAGTGGCGGAAGGTTAGCCTCCTTGATCAAAACGAGGTCTCCAATCTTGGGTGGATCGGTCTTATCGGTCCACTTAACGCGTTGCTGGAGTATGTGCAAATATTCTAAATTCCAGCGTTTCCAAAGGTCTGAGTAATCTGGCGTACCAATTCAAAACGCGAGAGACGATTAGGTCTCTTATCAATATAGGTGTATTCAGGCAAGGCAACAAGTTGGCGACCAATCAAAAAATGGCCCAGCGTAAGGGCCTCCAAATCATTCGGATCTGAGGAGATCGGGCACAATGGCCTAGAGTTTAAAACGGCCTCAATCTTACAAAACACAGTTGCGAGTTCCTCAAATGTAAGGACAGATTCACCGATTGTCCTGCGCAAGTGTGTTTTGGCCGATTTTGAATGATTTTACAGCGGCCTCAAATATACTACCCCAGTGTGGACAATTTGGCGGGGAAAACAACCAATTTATCCCACGTCGGGCAAGCCTATTGCCTATATAAGCCTTGTTGGTTTCAAGGAAATTAACTACGTCGTTCAAATAATTATAGGTGCCCTTGAAGTTAGTGCCGCAATCAGAACGGATCAAGGAAGGCAGCCCTTTGCGGGATACAAATCTGTCAAATGTGGCTATAAACTCCTCGGTCGTAAGCGAGGAGACCAGTTCTAAATGTACGGCCTTTATGGAGAGACAAACAAAACCACACAAGTAGGCCTTAACAGTCTTGCTGTTTCGAAGTGTCAACGTTTACACCAAAAAGGGACCAGCGAAGTCCGTGCCAACACCGTCAAACGTCCTGCTCTCAGTTACGCAATCTGCCAGTAAGTCTCCCATCAAGGGCTGCATGGTAGAAGCCTTGAGCTTATAGCAAGGGTTGCAGCGAAAGACCACACTCCGAATAATTCTTCGGGCAGACAAAATCCAAAACTCGCGTTGCAAAATGGCCAAGAGCGCATTACAACCAGCATGCGAATTTTTAAGGTAACGGTCATTTACCAACAAGCGTACCAAATGAACGTCCTTGGGTAACAAAAGGGGGTGACGTGCCCTGTAAGGGAGGTTGGCGTTCTTGAGACGCCCTCTAACGCGCAAGAGACCCGTATCGTCCAAAAACGGGTTCAATTTAGATACAGCTACCGACAATTTCGATCTCCCTGATTTAAGGATAGCAATCTCCTTCTCAAAATGCGCCAATTGCACAGAACGAACCCAAAAGGTGAGAGATTCGTGTCTTTCCTGTGTTGAGAGAAACGGTGTCAATCGTTTCTGTTGTGGGTGCCTAAAATTAAAGACAAAACGCGTTATCCAAGCAGTTACACCTAACAACTTGTCGAGGGAGCTGTAGCGATTCAACAAAAATCGGGGTCGAAGGCGCATTCCACCTTCTCAAGAGCGAGTGTTCGCAGACCCGGCAAATTAGAAGTATTCAAAACTGGCGTTCGAGGCCAATCAATTTCTGGTTGACTCAACCATTCCGGACCCCACAACAGCGAATGACCTATCAAACTAGGCGTCAAGCATCCGCGCGAGGCACAATCAGGGAAGTTGAGCTCACCTGGCACATGTCTCCAAACAAGCGTGACTTCAGATTTTTGGATTTGGGAAACGCGATTAGCGACAAATACCGCCAAAGTATGAACAGACGCCTTCAACCAACAAAGAACAATTTGGCTGTCTGTCCAGGCGCAGGTCCCATTAATACAAATTGATTTACCCAAAGTGTTAGACACGTGATTCAATAATCGTACGAGTAGTGCTGCTCCCGAGAGCTCCAATTTCGGGATGGTCAGAGATGTCCGAAGGGGTGCAACCTTGCTCTTCGCCATAATCAGGCAAGGAGATTTCGTTGACGGCAGGAAGTGAGGATACAAAGGAGGTCCATTCCTCAACAAGAGTACCGTGTAGTGGTTCATCCCAGATCAATCCTGCTGTCCAAAGCTTCTGCAAGAAGCATTTTGCCCAAAATATAACAGAACAAATCCAACCGTTAGGATCAAAGGTTCTGGCGACAGTAGACAACACGAGACATTTAGTCCAAGAGCAAGGCAATTTCAGGTCTACGTTATACGTAAAGATGTCTTGGACTGGTCTGTACTGAACGCCGAGAACAGCCATCATGGCGGGGTTGTCAGCAATCTCAAATAGATGTGGATCTTGCTGATAATCCTCGGGTAAGCCCTCCAAAAGCGCTGGTGAGTTGGAAATCCATTTGCGCAACTCATAACCAGCGGAGGCCAAAATACCTATCAATTCGTCCCGCAGGAGGATCGCCTCGTCCGCTGTGGAGGCACCCGAGCAAAAGTCATCGACGTTCATATCATCCTTCAAGATGACGGAGGCTCGTGGGAAACGTAAGCTTTCGCGGTCTGCGAGCTCCCAAAGAGAACGTATTGCCAAGTAGGGGCTCGACCTTAACCCGTACGTATTGATATTGAGCTCGTAGACGACCATGGGATTGCGAGGATGCTCTCTCCAAAGGATCAGCTGGAAACGATGGTCATCAGGGTGGATAATCGTCTGCCTGAACATCATTTTTATATCGGCCACAAAGACAACCTGATGTCGTCGGAAGCTGGTGATGACGTCACAAAGGTCCTTGACCAACTTGGGACCAGAATGCAAGCACTGGTTCAAGGATACGCCCATAGAAGTCTGCGCAGAACCATCAAACACTGTGAGCAGCTTGCCAGTTGATGGCTTCAATACCGCATGATGCGGGAGAAAGTAATGCTCCACCGAACGCCAATCCAAATTTGACACGGACATGTGTCCCAATTGTTCATATTCTCTCATGAACTCAATATACTTCTGTCTGAGCTCCGGATCACGACCCATGCGACTCACCATGACTCACCAAGAGGAGGCCGTACAGACAGGAAGTGTAGCCTCGTAATAAGCCAACCAGAACGGAGCCAGGACCAGCCTAATATAGGCAGATCATACAGTCGGCATTTGCCACCTAGGTAATTTTAAAAAGTATATTCACTGCTAAGGCCTCAGAGGAAATAAATGCTCATTTCGCTTTGCAATATCTGATACAACAGTCTGCATGATACTAAAACATGTACCTATATACCCAAGAGAGATTAAATCCAGATAAACTAAGCTCTCCCATTAAATATGTCAAACTGTATTTTCTAGATTTCGATCGAGATCGTAGATTCTACGAGCAGGAATTATGAATATAAACCAGAGGTTTAATCCTCAGCCATTTTAATATTTAAGTACTTAATGGGTTGAGAAAACTCGGTACCTCCTAATTATGATTTATTAGCTTTTACTTATAATGACGTCACACCACATTTTGATACCTCTACGCTTATTTCAGCCGTTAATATGATAAAGTACAGTAAAATAATTCTCAGAGAGATTAAACAGGGCAATTAATTATAAATCCAGTTTTACTAGACTTGAAATGAAAGGAACTAGAATACCTACTTCATTTCAACCCATCTCAATGTAAAACCGTGGAGTTAAAACTATTTTTAGTTTGAGTATAAAGATATTATTTCAGATTGAAAATATTTTCACAAAACAGTAAGCAATTTTTGTTCATGGTTTCACTGTACCGCGGGGTAGAATTATATTCACGTCTCAGTTATTAAGAGGAACAGAACGTACGTGAAAGCAGCAGAGTGCGTGGTGGAAAACCGTTTGTTAAGTAAAGAACGGAAGCTTCGTGCTTCTTGTACTTGCCGCTGTATTTTGAGTTTTGTTTATTACGTTTCTGTCAGTGTAAGAAGACTGTGCTCTTATGTATGTATATCTTTTCAGGACTTTGGTCCTAGGCGCCGAAATAAGACACTCTTATGTTCTTTATAGACCAGCCAAAGATTTACTGCCTTGATAATAAAAAATCTTGTAGTAAGAATACCTTCTGTATCACACCGTCAATAGACGATTGGTGGTGTACTTTTTAGAAGACTCCACTGAAACCGTATCGAAATCTGTTTAGTTGTATTTAGTATATCGCGAACAGATAGATTTTATAATAGCTAGTAGTTCTTGTTCATATTGCACAAAAATAATTATGTAAATGGCGCGTTCCTACTAATTAATATTATATTATGATGGCGTTAAATATAATCACGTGACCACAACTACAGAATATTCAGTATCCGAACCAATTAAAATAGGTAACTGTACGAAACTTTTGTGGTACAAGTTATGTTGCAATCAAATAAATTGTTATCCCGAAACGATACCCAACAAAATAGCTTTATAGTGCAAAGTAAATAAATTGAAACAGGCACTTTAGGGATTTAATGAGTGCGCTATCAAGCGGTTAACGGAATCATCATCATCATCCTAGCGCTGTCCCGGTTGCGCTCCAAAACTCACGCCTTGGAGCCCGGGGTCCGCCTTCCGGCTATGTCTCCTCCACTTAACACGGTCTTCAGCATCCCTGGTGGTTAGTTGGTTGGCACGCATATCATCCCTTACGACGTCAAGCCAGCATTTCTTTGGCCTTCCCCGTTTACCGGGGCCCGGCGGAGGTAGCATGGCAAGACAGTTGTTACCCACGTAAGATGCCGGTTGAAGTAAGACGTGGCCATACCAGCGTAGACGACACTCTTGCAATTTGTCAGCAATGTCACGGACATGAAGGCTACCCCGGATGCGGGAGTTCCTAATGCGGTCCTTCCGCGTGACACCACACATCTAGCGCAGCATGTTCATCTCCGTGACACGCAGACTCTGCTTGTATCGCTCAAGCACAGGCCACGTCTCACTGCCATATAACAGGACAGGTCTAATGATGGATTTATAGACCTGTCCTTTGACCTTAACCGGCATTTTGGGGTCACAAATGACACCGCTCACCTCACGCCATTTGGCCCAGGCTGCCAAAATGCGTGCCTTAACGTCGCAATCGATGTCACCAGACGCGTGCAGTACTGATCCCAGGTACTTGACCAGGTCCTTTCGCTGGGCAATGTCTCCGCCGATAGGTATTGACGCGGGATCTGTACTGCTGCAAGCGGTTAACGGAATATGCCATACAATTTAATATGTTAATTTAATCAAACCAAATCCGACGCATTGGTTGACTGTAAACAAGCTACAATTAACACAAGCATGAAGCTGGTCACAGACTGGACAAAAATACATATTTTCTAATGTCATCAATACATTATGTTTTAGTAACGTACATCGGCACAGCAACCAAGATAGCAGCAAATTGCATAAAGCACATAGGATGAAGCAGAACAAAAAATGGTTTCGATGAAAGTGATCATAAAAGTCTTAATGTCTCATTTTTATTTATGGCAGATAGATTACGTTTATTTATGATCTTTGATATAAGATTGATATAAGGTTGATTTTCCGAATATATAGTTTTAATTGCCTTGATATATATGTATATGTGTGAAATATAGCAGACATCATCATATTTAATAGTTATCTAGAGTAAAATACGTCGCATATTAGCAAGATACATTAATTTTATGTTACAGCTCCATGTACAACGGACTTTATAAGTAACACAATTGATACATTCATAATCCGTGGCTTTATGATAATCTCTTTAATTAAATGTTTGATTCCTTGCGATGTGATTCATTGTATAAATTCTGTAGAGAACTCGGGTAGTCGAATGCCCTGATTTATTACACATCCGCATGGGTTACCAATAAATTTTATTGATTTGTGCCTATGAACAATGTCTCTATAGACATGCTAGTTTCTGTACAGCTGCGGCAAGCATATATTTGTCAAAGTTCCAGTTATAAAATTCTTTAAAATTCTCCGATTTGAGAGAAGTCATTCAACATGATTACTAAATCTTATCAGTACCTACTTTTAAGGTTACACTAAGGAAGTAATAGCATTTGTTAGTTACGCCATCTTCTTGTTTGTTAGGAACAAAACTCAAATTACCGAAAGAAAAATCGGATCAAGTTAAACCATAAACAAGACAAGGGATTCCAAAACTGAAACAACACGGAGTCATAGGCAAATTTGTAACAGGGTTACTTGTGCCGAGCCTAAGCATATTATGTGATTAAGTTTGTTCTAAGGCTCCAACAAAATAGCCGATATTAAAAATCCTGGTGAAATAGATGATAGGCACTCGTCCTTCCCTCTTCGTTGACTTCGTGTGTTTCCGACTTTCTCCGTAACAAATGTTCGTCATTCCACCGAGTGAAATGAAAAACTTGTTTGTTTATTCGCGGATTTGTCTCGTTATCCACCACTCTTGCTTTTACGTTGTTTGCATATATGTTGGCTCTTATCCCTGTATTTTTAGATATAACACGTTGAATGTGTCTTTCGCCTTATAGTGCGTTGTGTGGCGTTTAATAAAGGAGTAGTACCCCGTCAGTGTACTGTTTAGCACATATATTGCTTGTGCTTGAGCATCTCATGTCAGATCTTTTTCTTAACTATTGGACGTTGATACAGAGAGATTTTTGAATGTAAGAAGACAGGTTCACTATCGTTCGCGTCTTATTCACTTTATCATAGATTATTAATATAGTGGTCCTAAAAAAGATGGCCAGACTATACTACCAAAGAAATATTAGCCTTTAAGTACTGACGTGGCTTAGTCATATCATCAATGGTGACGTGACGTCTCCCAGTCGGATTAGTAAATAATCGAAATAAATCATTTCTATTTACTGATTTGCACATTGTTTAATTGTATTATGATTCGTTTATTATTATTTTATCAAGTCAGTAAAAAAACAACAACCTTTTCATAGAAGATCAGTTTTTATTTACTAGAAATGACATAGCCGATAGAACCCGGGACCAAAAAATATAAGTTATAATCTAAACGATAAAAAGAATATTTAGAAATATTTTGGAAATTTTCTTATATTTTTAATATTAGTCTTCATTAATAGTACTGCTTAGGCAGCGATTTCTTTGGCTTGTGACACATTTTACATTGTTTTTGACCCACAACAATAATACTGACCTTACGTCTCAGACACACTGCGCTGCTCTACCGCACCGCTAGTGAGCTCTCGATTGAATGATGGACATGTTAGATCCCGAAATTACAGGGAAGGGCGCGAGGATAACTTTAAAGACCTTTAAATAAAACTCATATTTGTTAAACCGTCGCGCGTCGTCTGTGAGACACCAACGTCAGTACTTATAGGTTAGGTAAAATATTTCGTTGATAAGAGGCTCTTGCGCCTCTTACCTTCGAAATATTTTGCTTATGCGTTATATTTTATGCAGATTGTGTTTAATCTCTAAGAATAGATAATACCGCCTTTATAGGCAACCATTGAAGCGTAATTAACGTTTAAGTTGTACACATTAGCGACTCAGTTCCGCGCAAAGTCAAGATGTCTCTCGAGAGTAATATATTATAATAATACCTATAGCTTTAGGTACCGTGTAATATTTCGCATCGGTCTTTAATAAATATGCTAAGTTATACGGTATAGAACGAGGTCGCCATACACATTAAGGAAACGGCAAGTAAATTAGTTTAATAAAGTAATAAATGATAACAGCCCCGTACTAGTAACAGTTTATATAAATAAACTATAGCTAAGCCCTTGGTTACACCCGCGTTATTTAAGGTTCTACTGCTCCACATGCGTGGCTGCATGATGTTATGAAGCCTTCATCCTTGCCTAATAAATCGCAATCCAACGACAAAAGATATTCAAGATGAAATAGTAGTAGTTCCTGTAATTAGTGCGTTCAATCAAACAAACAAACTCTTCAGCTTTATAATATTGGTAACGATTCCACTGCTCAGGATTGGGCCACAATCCATCACGTTGGCTTAGTGTAGGTTGGTACACATCACATGTCTTTTGGAATTTCTTTCTTTCTTTCATTCGTTTAATTCGTTTCCGCGCGACCTTTCCATTAGAAAGTGATTATATAATTAATAATTAAATACACACATAGTTTTTAATCCCTGGTACGCACCGTAAATGTTTAAACTCAAGCCCCTTTGCGTAACAGTCTACTAGTCTCCCCAAAAGATAACCGCTGTTCAATATTATAATTTACTAATATTGTCTCCACTAGTAACATATATCACCTCCTTTTATATAAGCCTTGCATAATTGCACATTTCCAACATAAAACAAAGATTATAATAAATAGCTGGCTGTTAAAAAGTTTCAGTACAATATTTTAATAAATGTTTAATTACTGACTCGGCATAACTCAAACGTAACGCGAGAAAAATACTCAACACTCTCACATGTAGCTTAATTAAATATTGCAAAGTGCTAAGTAGGTAAATAACATATTATTATGACTCTTTCAGCTATCTAAAATGAATTAAATTAATTGTGTTACTTTATAATTAATTTCAGTGAGTTCTATTGCAAAAAAAGGAATAATAAATTATCAAGAAGTGGCAATGAGGTACCGCTTCCGAAAAACGATAAAGTTTGAAAAAATAACATAACATAATAATAATGAAAAAATATCAACCAATCGAAACGCTATAAGTTAAAAGTGTGTGAATACTTGTCAAAAAACCAAATCTCGCCACTCAGTTCTTCCATCGTAACAATTTGTGATATCCATGTAATACCAAGTCGGATATTAATTTAACGTTTTAAATTAAATAGATAGACTTATACTCAATACTCAATATTATATTGCACTCCATAAGTTACGAGTACATATAGGTGTTACATATCACAGTAAAAGATACAATACTCTGTAGGGCACGGCAACATAAAGTAATTTAGGAGAGAGGAGGATGCTACTATTTAATTATATTATAAAAATTAATTCAATTCAATTTAATATTGCACTATCATTATATTGGCAATCGCACTAAACAATCTATGTATTGTGTTTTCATGCGGTGGCCGAGTCAATTTATTTATTTAAAACGTTAAATTAATATCCGACTGGGCTCTTGATACATGGAACTAAACTTTTTAAGGTATAAGAACTGAGTGGCAAGACTAGGTTTTTTGACAATTATTGTTTTTTATGGGATTCATTATTCTTCTCTCAACATTATTCGACTGCATGTATGGCGTAGTTGTCTAAGCGGTCACTCCGCTCTTTGGAACTGCGTTGAGTGTTTTGAATTCTATCCCCTGCAACTTTACTGTCATACTATTTTAATGTTGTTGCGAGTCTGGGTATTCTTTGTGTCCACTGATTGGAAGTCTGTAAAGTCCGCCGCGATAAAGATTTTACATATTCCTAAAGCGGGAGACTAAACTGATTAAGTAAATATTAAATACATTTAATACAACGACATTGGCTCCGCGGTTTATCCGTGAAGCAGGGTTACGACCAAACTTGCTCCTTGCTTTCCCGTAATGACACCAAACTTCGCAGAGCTATAAACATTAATTCCACAATATTAGTACTATTCAGATGGTGCATCAAACAAAGCTTTGTTATATTCTATTATGTAATATGCTATAGTGGGTGCGCATTCTGGTGGCTTCTTCCATATTGATAGTCAATGCGGGTTTACCAGTACTGGGGCAAGAATGGTCCCTTGAGATGCACTTGACGATCCGTGTGGGTTACATATACTTGTTACCCAACTCCATCTACTCGGTTATCGGGAGTTGGGTAACCATTCCTGTAGATTGTTTTGTGGTTGTATCAATGTTATGTTCCTTCACTGTACCGATGCTCAGGGCGCTACTTTAGCTAATATTCTGTCAAGTCTGGGTAGTAAGTAGACTCAAGGTTCCAAGGCGAAACTCTGGGCTCCAAGCGTGATAACGGTTGAGCTCATTTGTTAAGCTTTGCTTATGGAAGCCACCTATTGCATGGGTGAGAGCAATTTGCGACAACTGCCGCTTTAATGTCATGTTGTTGTCATGATGTAGCTACATCAGTCAGAAGCTGCTATCTGGTTACGTACTTATAAATGCCGACACTAGGCATTAACATGCACTCAACCAATAAGAAAGGGAGGCTGTAATAAAAATTACATAATTATTACCCATTTCACAGTCAAAGCGCACTCTGAATTTTACACCTGTTAAGGGATGCGTGTGCAGCGTGAACGACGAGCGCACTCAAACTACTCAAACGAATTCTGAGGGGCGTCAATCCATGTGCACGCGGCGTTTACGCTGTACACCGCACGCCGGCCGCTAATAACGTGACGCGAACACCGCGGTGTGGTGATGCACACGCGGCTTTCACGTCGATCACACGCTCGAAGAACGCGCACGCCCAATGTGAGGTCGGCCATAAAAGAAAACCTGCAAGAAGCTCAGCTATCCTAGTACCTACCTTTTGCCCTAGAATCTAGCTAGTAATGTTTACTGACCACCGTCTCAACCTAAATATTGGTACTTAGTTTTGTGAAAACAGTAAAACAGCCTCAGGAAACGAAATTACAGAAAGATACGAATAAAAAATGCATTAAAATAGATTGCCATCAAAATGTAAATGGGGAACGGAATTAAAGCGAATAAGCATTCATGAAATCACACTACCGAGCGTTGGTCAGATGGGAAAACACAATAAGGGCTGTAATATAGGTAGCCGTTGTGCACCACTAAACTCTCTGGCATTATGTGCCTATGAAGAGGATACAAATTAGAGTGTATCAAAGCCACGGACGGCTTCTTAGGATACACATTTTAATCATATACTTACGTTGTGACAAATTGTCAAGTTCTTAATTTAGGAGACAAAAGATTAATGTAATTCTGATAACTTTGTTCATATTTTGACTGCTTAACTTGCCGTTTTCTTATTAGTTTTATCACCATAGTACAGACTCTACCTAGCTTTCGATCATATGGACACGTGTGAATTATCCTAGAATATATTAACTTAATTAAAAGCATCTGATTCTGGATATATGGGTCCTATACATAAGTAGGTATATGGTAGTTACATATTAGTGTCACAATTACAGAATCAATTCAAATCCGTAGATATTGCCGCAACACGTAAGGGAACAATCTTGAGTTTTCGTATGTATTCACGAAAAGCACTCGCAAATATATGTATGAATGAATTTAACTACAACACACACCGCCGCAGGAAGCCATAATTATACATAATGAACTGCTTGGGAAACAATAATTCTTGAACACAGCAATAAAACATTAATTACGATGTTAATGAAAGCTAAATCACCTGTCAGAATATTTGACTGCGGGATATAAACCAAGATTACACATACATAATTAAATCAATATGACAAAAGTAAACGAATATACCTATATTCGTTTACTTTTGTCATATTGGTATACATATATAAGGTATACGTGAGTTAAAGTTATTCTTGAAGACTTCTACAAAATTTTTCAGTCGTTCAGTAAAAGGAGATCTTATCTTCATACTTTGTAATATAGTATGACAGAGCCCTTCGTTATACATATATGCGGATACTGACGAAGTCGACAATACTTTCATTACTTTTCATGTTTATCATATTATCTTATCATGTTACCTATGTTATGTTTGATTTAAAAAGATACTGCTTATGTGGCGTATTGGTTTAAAAAGTTGCCTGGCTTTTTGACACGGTGTCGAGCGTCGCGGCTTCGACTCCTACAAGAATCTACACGCAGTGTCTTTGTGTTCCTTGTGTCCGTTGACTAAATTTTGTAAAATTCCCAACGACACAGGCTTTATTTTGTACCTCAGGCCAGTCGTCGTTTTTAAATAGAAGTTTACTATTTCGATCTCAAAACGGCATCAAACATTTATAATAGACCAGGGGAAATTTAAACACCAACGTTACGGTACACTCACTTTCACTTTATTTCTCTGTAGGTACACTGTTATTACACTTTCAATACTTCACTACTTTACACTCCAACGGTTAGAACTCAACTGTCCTGAGCGCTCATGCCACTTCCCACCACGTGGTCTTAAACCGGAAAGGACGTATTTTATACTGACGAAACATAACCGGAAGTGGTGTGAGCGCTCTTAAGATACAATATTGGCAACGGTTACAATTATTATCTACCCTATATTATTTTTATATCATTGTTAACTATTTAGTATCAGGTATTTAATCTAATATATAAAATTCTCGTGTCACAGTTTTCGTTCCCATACTCCTCCGAAACGGCTTGACATTTTTGTGCTTATCCGGTATCTATGAGAATTGGCCAACATCTATTTTTCAAAAAAAAAAAAAATGTTTGCAAAACAGCGTTTGCTGGGTCAGCTAGTATTATATAAATAAATAACACCGGAAGTAGCATAATATAATACTATAATATATGAGTTATTTCTAACAGTCGGCCTTTCCTGACAAATTTCCCGTCCCAGGAAAATCATAACATACATCAAAAGTGACCTTAATCAAAACAATCAAAACAAAATATATCAATCTGTATCAGACATAACTGACAATATTCGTCTAAATAACAAATATAACGTAGTAAAAAAAGACATGAATCATCTAAACTAAGATATTAAGGCCTCATCCACATCCTTAATACCTGTCTCGACTGAGACCTCATATATATCTTCTGGGGAAACTCCACCAACTGGGAGTATGTTTTCAGAGCACAAAAGCAATGTGTTAGGGCAATTAATAGATTAAAAAGAACCGACAGTTGCAAACCAATATTTCATCATCATCATCATCATATCAGCCAAACGACGTCCACTGCTGGACATAGGCCTCCCCCATAGTTCTCCACACAGACCGGTCTTGAGCCGCCCGCATCCAACCGCCTCCCGCGATCTTGACGAGATCGTCGGTCCACCTTGCGGGGGCCTACCTCTGCTGCGTCGTCCGGTACGTGGCCGCCACTCCAGAACCTTTCTGCCCCAACGGCCATCGGTTCTTCGAGCTATGTGCCCTGCCCACTGCCACCAATATTTAAGGAACTTAATTTACTAACTCTTCCAAGTATTTATATTTTAGAAGTTGCTATATTTGTTAAAAAGAATATGCACCTCTTTACTAAGTTCCAGGGCAGCCGCCATCAAAACAAAATAAAAAATATACCAAATAACATACATACATACTCATGCCTTTTTCCCGTCAGGGTAGGCAGAGACAACGGAACGACACTTGCTTCTATCCTTACAAACCACACGCTCTTCCTCTACATTCATTACTCTTTTCATACATGTTCGCCGGTTCCGGGTGCTTCGGACCTTGCCGTTTTTCAGAACGTCACCAATTTGGTCAACGAATGTCCTAGAAGGTCGGCCGCGACCGGCTTGCCCATACACGTTTGCCTCATATATTTGGTGCGTCATTCTTTCTTCACTCATTCGCTCCACGTGTCCAAACCATCTCAGCATTCCTTTCTCAATTCTTGTCACAACATCTTTCAAGCCACATCGCTCTCTTATCGGAATTCTGTCAATCAGTCTCACCCCACACATACTACGCAGTGATCGCATCTCAACTGCGTTAATTCTGCTTTCATACTTTTTCTGCCATACCCAACACTCACTACCATACATCAGCGTGGGCACAAGCACACCATTATGAACCGCCATCTATACCAAATAAAACTACATATTTAAATAATAGCATTTTTTGTATGGCATCAAGAATTTTTACTAAACTCCCAGATAATCTTTGTCAGGATAAGATATTAGACTTCAAAATAAAATTAAAAAATATATTACTAAAAAAGGTTTATTACAGCGTGAAGGAATACTTGGAAGATAAATGTATGATTAATTAATTGACATATTTTATATATTAAGTGTTATTATTATTTTTTTGGTAATTTTGAGTTATATTTTTATTTTTTTGAAATTAATTAATATTGATTATTTTAAATTCTAATGAACATTTTTTTAATTATATAAATTTTGCATGCCTTAAGGACGCGTTTACAAAATTAGTAGGTACAAAATCGCGTCACTACAGCACGGTAATAATATCTAACAGTATTGTAACTCCATACAAACGCACGAAACTCGAGTTATACCTACGCACCTCGAGCAGAGTACCCATTAGACTGTGCGGACTGTGCCAAGTGTACCCACAACCGCGATCGTGCCGCAGCTCGCATGCGGCGCGTCTGGTAGGTATATAACTCACGAAGGCGGCCGAGTTACTATACTGTTAGTTTATATTACCGTGACTACAGCGACACGGCGGCAACGGTACGTACTACGTTCGGTAACTTGCGGAAATGTAGTTCAACTAAATAACTTTGAGACTTTAGATTGTTTTTGTGATACGTATCTATGTTATAGGCCTGGCATATCATTATTATTTTGTCGGTGTCGTATGAATGTAATGATGGTAACACGCGATAGACTTCGTTGACTGTTGTTGACATTATTAATTTGTAGACAAGTAGAAGACACCCTACCACTGGAACTTATGAAGTAACCTTCCAGGGTTATTCGATGACTCTTGCTGGTACTCATATGTGAGTAGAGCTAGGCATGCCAAGTTTGGGCTCATTTTGTTAGTACATAAGAGACCCTACCACTGGAACTTATAAAGTAACCTTCCAGGGTTATTCGATGACTTGCTGGTACTCATATGTGAGTAGAGCTAGGCATGCCGAGTTTGGTCTCATTTTGTTTGTACATAAGAGACCCTACCACTGGAACTTATGAAGTAACCTTCCAGGGTTATTCGATGACTCTTGTTGTAGGCCTGGCATATCATTATTATTTTGTCAGTGTCGTATGAATGTAATGATGGTAACACGCGATAGACTTCGTTGACTGTTGTTGACATTATTACTTTGTAGACAAGTAGAAGAGACCCTACCACTGGAACTTATGAAGTAACCTTCCAGGGTTATTCGATAAACTCTTGCTGGTACTCATATGTGAGTAGAGCTAGGCATGCCAAGTTTGGGCTCATTTTGTTAGTACATAAGAGACCCTACCACTGGAACTTATAAAGTAACCTTCCAGGGTTATTCGATGACTTGCTGGTACTCATATGTGAGTAGAGCTAGGCATGCCAAGTTTGGTCTCATTTTGTTTGAACATAAGAGACCCTACCACTGGAACTTATGAAGTAACCTTCCAGGGTTATTCGATGACTCTTGCTGGTACTCATATGTGAGTAGAGCTAGGCATGCCGAGTTTGGTCTCATTTTGTTTGTACATAAGAGACCCTACCACTGGAACTTATGAAGTAACCTTCCAGGGTTATTCGATGACTCTTGCTGGTACTCATATGTGAGTAGAGCTAGGCATACCGAGTTTGGGCTCATTTTTTTTGTAGCAAGAGTCGGGTCGTCGGTTCGTTGGCTTCAGGCACTGCCATCGTCCAACATAGGTACCATGTTGGACGATACGACTTTCCGTATTGTTTCTTGCCTTCGTTTAGGTGCGCAATGTGTCTCTCCGCATCGCTGTCACTGTGGAGAGGCTGTCGACAGCCTTGGTCATCATGGTCTGTCATGCTGCAGGAGCGCAGGTCGTATTTCACGACACGCCAACCTTAATGACATACTTCGCCGGGCTCTTGTCACCGCTGGCGTTCCAGCCCAACTTGAACCTCAGGGCTTGGCACGCGACGATGGCAAAAGACCAGACGGTATGTCTTTACTGCCGTGGAAGGTAGGCCTTTGGTGTGGGACGCAACTTGTGTAGACACCCTTGCGCCATCTCATCTTCCTAGCACAGCAGGTTGTGCGGGCGCTGCTGCAGCTACAGCGGAGACTCTCAAGCGGCGCAAATACATAAATCTAATAGTAGATTATGTATTTGAGCCGTTTGGAGTCGAAACGTTGGGACCATGGGGTCCAAGTGCGCGATCTCTTTTTAGAGATCTCTCAAAGAGACTGGTCGACGCCTCGCGTGACCAGAAGACCTGGCCTGTATTTGGCGCAAAAGATCAGCATTGCCATACAACGTGGCAATGCTGCCAGCATTCTGGGCACGCTCCCAATTGACGGCGATGTGGAGGATTTCTATGACGCCCTCTAAATTTAATTTTCCTTTCTTTTTTTTTTCTTTTAATGTATTTTAAGTTATTTAAGTATAGAAATTATTGTTTTATTTTATGTGTAAATAGTCATTTAGCTATGTTAGTTTTAATTTGATTGCATTAAAAAGTCGTACAAAAACTTCTAATCGTAACTTAGTTTTAATAATTTAATTTTATTTTATAGTTTATATATAATTTTACTAGCTTAATTATATATTAAATGGAGTTTCTTCTTAAAAATATCCCTTATCTATTAATCTAATATACAAAAACTAAAGACTAATGGTTGTTATTTTCTGAAGGATAAATATGTTTTGATTTGTACTCATAGCTTCCGAACGCCTCCACCGACAATAAGGGTGCTTGTAACCGGTGCATGTAGCTGGAGCAAGTAAAGGTGCGGGTTATACGCGTGAGTAATATGCGCAAGCTACTTGATCAAGTTACTCGATTGTACTTGTACGTGGTGCAAATAACTGGAGCAAGTAAAGACGCGGGCTACTTGCGCAAGCTGTGTGTACAAGTTATTTGTTCGTGGTCAAGAGCTAGGTACATGTGCATGCTATTCGCGCGGTAGCTTTATGACTAGAATCGCGTCAAAATATCTCGACGAACGAAAATTCGTTTATAATCATACGTTAAAAATGTAATTTTAACAAGTAACATGCGCGAGTGACCCGCGCGCGCCGCAGAGCACGCGAATTACTTGCGCGGGTGGCTCGCATTGGTACATGCTCGAGTCGCTGGATCAGCACATCTTTTTAAACGATATTTTTACGGTGCATATAACCCGCGCAAATGCCTCAACATGCTCAAGCTACATGCGCCGTGTAGAAGCACCCTAACATTCATTTCATAGATCAAAGAAATATAACCTTCCTAGTCCAACTTCTCTGTCATAGGTTGCGCGCATAACCTAAGTAAAGTGACAACCTCAGCGTCCTCAGCTGGCCAAATAGCCGCCATTTTGCTCTTACGCACTTCTTATACAAGGGTGCAAGCGTGTGTAGAGCTTGTGTAAGTCTAAATAGATATTTTGATCTCTTATAACGCATGTATACACGCAATCTATCAAAATATTTTTTATTAGTTGCGTTTTTGTTACGCAATGCTTATAGTACTTGTATACACTGTGTCGTAATTTTTATTAGTAAGACAGTTACTGTATAAATTATCAGATTTTTAGAACTTTGCGTTCAAAAGTTATTTCAGTTTGAAGTTTACTAAAGGCTGTAAGTAGATAGGTCCTGTGACTATCTACCTATGACATTAATGACAGCTGGCTGTCACAAGTGACAAATACGCCATTGATATACGCCATTGATATACGCCATTGACATGCGCCGGTTTGTTTTCGGATTTTTCTTTCCGTCTATAAGCGATTTTGTTAAAATGTTTAATTAATTAAAGAATGCTTTATAATTACTGTACAGTTCAGTCCCGATTGGTGTATTACTTTTTTTTAATTAAATTATATTTGGTCTTAGCTTTTGAATACGTGAATGGCCTATATGAATAACAATTGATATAACTAAATCGATTTTTAACAATTTCTATTTTACAAATGGCAAGTTTTCGTTAGGAATACTGCGTTTTGTAATTAATATTTGCACGTTTAGTTATTGCAATTGTAACAATTATTCAAACTAGATTTTCATACATCTGCAAAGTTCTAAAAATATTATAAAAACATGAAAATAGTTAAGTTGAATCATTTATTTAACGGTACAAATCTCAACATCATTCATCATATATCACTATAGGTACCAAATCTGCCGTTCTCCTTTGCTAATTAAATCGTAACAATTTTTCAGGCTGTATTTTGCGGTGAATGACGTCTTCTTTTTAATCAAACCGCTTAAATATTTTGCTAACTTGTATGCAAGAGCGTTGCCATATGAAACCACTGGACGAATGGGCACCTGATCTTTATGTATTTTTGGCAAATCATACAACAGAGGACACATTGAGGATTCATCGGTATAATACTTTTCGCTAAATACGAGTCTGGTGGAAAAAGGTAATTACTTCATTTTATACTGAGTTTTAGTTCTGCATGAAATCGTTTGGTAGGATCGTAAAGCAGGCGCTGGAAATCGTCTGTGCGTATCATCCTGGACTTTGCTGTTATATTGGACTCGAGATATAATTACTACGGTGTTGCCTTTATCTGCTTTATTCACCACCAAATCATTTTGCTGAATCTTGTTTTGTATAGATTTATACAGGGTGATTTGTAATTGCTCATATTCCCTTTGAGAGGTGATTCTAGGGCCAAAATGGAGTATTTTTATTTCCTACATATGGGGGTCCAAAATGCACCATTTTGGAATAAAACGGTTTTTAAGATTTTTTGAGAAAATTCCAAATTTTTGTTATAAACATCTTGTACAAAATTATTTTGACTATTCTTGGTGGCAAATTGGGTCTTATTTAATGGACAATTAAATGGCCCATCTTTTAAATTAAAATAAACCGACTAGCTCAACGTGGAATTTGAAAATAGAGCCAATAAACACGCAAAAAATGTTCGAATAAAATAAAATTACGCCACAAAAATGTAATTATTTGAAAAAAATAATATGTGGCATGTTATGTAAAGTGTTGGAATAACTTTCTGGTATTACCTGCTATCCAAAAAGGTATAATAGTCTTAGACAATTGGTGCAAATTTCGAGTAATAGCCACTTTTGTTAAAAAAAGTGCTTCTGGATGACTCACTCGCCAGAACATTTTTTCCTGTATTTATTCTTAAGCTCTGCAATCAGCAGTGATTTACTAGTAGGGAGACCAACCTAGCAAAATTTAGGGTCTTGGGTTCGAATTCTATGCGTAAATGAATGTCTTTTGTTAGTTAAATGCATATTAAGTTTTTAATTCTCACTTGTCCCGTGACTCGAAGAGCATGTTCAGCCAGTTGGTACCGGATGTTATGATTATCTTGATAACTCTTTTAGGGGAGTCAAAACCAAGTCAATCAGTCAAATAAATAAATAATTGAAAAACAAAGGCGTGACACTGAATTAAACCATAAAATATCCGGATTTCAGATGGGATCTCACTGTGACAAAACATGAATTACACGAAATCTTGTCGAATCAGCGTTGATACTCATCTTCTTGTTTGTTAGGAACAAAACTCAAATTACCGAAAGAAAAATCGGTTCAAGTTAAACTATAAACAAGACAAGGGATTCCAAAACTGAAACAACACGGAGTCACAGGCAAATCCGTAACAGGGTTACTTATGCCGAGCCTAAGCATATTATGTGATTAAGTTTGTTCTAAGGCCCCAACACAATAGCCGATATTAAAAATCCTGGTGAAATAGATGATAGGCACTCGTCCTTCCCTCTTCGTTGACTTCGTGTGTTTCCGACTTTCTCCGTAACAAATGTTCGTCATTCCACCGAGTGAAATGAAAAACTTGTTTGTTTATTCGCGGATTTGTCTCGTTATCCGCCACTCTTGCTTTTACGTTGCTTGCATATATGTTGGCTCTTATCCCTGTATATTTAGATATAACACGTTGAATGTGTCTTTCGCCTTATAGTGCGTTGTGTGGCGTTTAATAAAGGAGTAGTACCCCGTCAGTGTACTGTTTAGCACATATATTGCTTGTGCTTGAGCATCTCATGTCAGATCTTTTTCTTAACTATTGGACGTTGATACAGAGAGATTTTTGAATGTAAGAAGACAGGTTCACTATCGTTCGCGTCTTATTCACTTTATCATAGATTATTAATATAGTGGTCCTAAAAAAGATGGCCAGACTATACTACCAAAGAAATATTAGCCTTTAAGTACTGACGTGGCTTAGTCATATCATCCATGGTGACGTGACGTCTCCCAGACGGATTAGTAAATAACATAACATAACATATCTTCACGCCTTTTATCCCCGAAGGGGTAGGCAGAGGTGTATTACACACCCACACTTCGCCAGATATGTTTCGGTCCCAATGTAATAGGGGGCGAGCCTATGGCCATCTACCGGGCACATTATTAAGCAAGCGATAATTTTTAATACACACATAACTTTGAAAAGTCAGAGGTGTGTGCCCGAGGTACCTGGGGATCGAACCCGAGACCATCGTCTCGGCAGTCCGTTACGTACACCACTGGGCTACCGCCACTAGTAAATAATCGAAATAAATAATTTCTATTTACTGATTTGCACATTGTTTAATTGTATTATGATTCGTTTATTATTATTTTATCTAGTCAGTAAAAAAACAACAACCTTTTCATAGAAGATCAGTTTTTATTTACTAGAAATGACATAACCAATGTTTCGCTCACCCATAAAATATAAGTTATAATCTAAACGATAAAAAGAATATTTAGAAATATTTTGGGAATTTTCTTATATTTTAAATATTAGTCTTCATTAATAGTACTGCTTAGGCAGCGATTTCTTTGGCTTGTGACACATTTAACATTGTTTTTGACCCACAACAATAATACTGACCTTACGTCTCAGAGACACTGCGCTGCTCTACCGCACCGCTAGTGAGCTCTCGATTGAATGATGGACATGTTAGATCCCGAAATTACAGGGAAGGGCGCAAGGATAACTTTAAAGGCCTTTAAATAAAATTCATAATTGTTAAACCGTCGCGCGTCGTCTGTGAGACACCGATGTCAGTACTTATAGGTTAGGTAAAATATTTCGTTGATAAGAGGCTCTTGCGCCTCTTACCTTCGAAATATTTTGCTTATGCGTAATATTTTATGCAGATTGTGTTTAATCTCTAAGAATAGATAATACCGCCTTTATAAGCAAGCATTGACGCGTAATTAACGTTTAAGTTGTACACATCAGCGACTCAGTTCCGCGTAAAATCAAGATGTCTCTCGAGAGTAATAAATTATAATAATACCTATAGCTTTAGGTACCGTGTAATATTTCGCATCGGTCTTTAATAAATATGCTAAGTTATACGGTAACAAAACAAAAAACAAAAAAACAAAAAATATTTTATTTGTTTCTCCATAACATTACATACATATTTATATTTGCTTACTAAGATTAACATTAACGGTATGAGGAGAACAAATTAGGCAACTGCGTCAGCTATTGTTGCAGTTGTATAACTGCAACGCTGGTATTCTTGCAGGCCTATATATGCCATTATAATTTTACCTACTAGCTTAAATTTACCTATAAGTAAATGAAATAAAAATAAAATAGCGAAAAATTATTATATATATACACACAATTATATATAAAATATATACGTATATAGTGTTCAAATTATTTATAGGTTATAAATAAATATATACATGTTATTATAATTATACAATACACAATGCATGCCTCAGTTACAATCAAATAAAAATTAAAATAGGAACTAGTAATGCGTTTCCGAACGTTATTTGTACTTGACAAACTGACGTTTCACCGTAGGCCAAAGATTCCATCTGTCATCAATGTCTATTGTCATGTCAACTGTGTGTGATGTCAACCAAGCGTCGTCTACCAGAGTCCGGCGCGCAGTTAATAATATAATAAAGTCATTGCGCATACGCAAATAAATAATAACAAATTATACACATTATACTATCACTATTATTTCAATACGTTTCGTCAGTAGACACGTAAGTGATGTTGCCGTACTTACTTATTCTAAAAGGTATGTACATTCATAACATTGTCTTTTGTTTGTTCATTAAAAATGACTTAAACTTATCGCGAAATGCGTGTAATGTTTTCAGGTTGCGCATGGGGGGCGGAAGGTCATTCCAACAATGGGTGGCGGCGTATCTGAAACTACCTCTGAAAGCAGTGGTCCTGTGCCGCGCTGCGACCAAAAGATGTGATGCCGCCCGCGTACTGTACTGATTAATGTCACGAGACCATGTCAACTTTCTGTACAGGTATGCCGGTGTTTTGTATAGAACAATACCAAACAGTAGAGTTGCCAGATGAAGATGCCTGCGAGCAGTCATCTTCATGAGGTTCCCACTATTTAGGAATGGAGTGACATGTGAACGAGGTGGGATATTATAACAGAACCGAGCACAGGCGTTCTGTACTCGTTGAATAACTTTCTCTGTTCTATTCAATATACATGGACCAATCACAGTATCTGCATAATTAAGTTTCGACAAAATAAGAGTCTCACAAAGCAATATCCGCAATTCAGTACTCAGATGTTGGCGAATTCGATATAACAGTTTGAGACGGTAAAAACAGTTTTTGACAGCTTCCAGTACATGCGTCTCAAAATGCAATTCACCATCCATGACCAAACCTAGGTTTCGAGCCTCACTGACTTGCTCTATGGGACAATCATTAACAAGTAGTACAGGATTTAGATCTTGTATCTTTCTAATGCATTCCTTTGAGCCTAATATTAAGAATTTGGATTTGGTGGGGTTGAGTACCAGTGAATTTTTTTTAGCCCAGTCAGAGATCTTATCTAAGTCTTGATTCATTTTATTTACAGATTCATGGCAGTCATTGGGCTGAAACGATATGTATAGTTGGAGGTCATCGGCATACATATGAAACTGTGTATTACATAAATGGTTGGTAACATCTGCACTGTACAATATGAAGAGGAGAGGGCCGAGCACTGATCCCTGTGGAACACCTCGGGTTACCTGACAGCAAGAAGAAGTTGCATTGTTACCATCCCTGTCATTATCCAGTTGCACAAATTGAAATCTGTCAGTCAGATAACTATGGAACCATCTTACTGTTGCTGAGTCGCAGCCATAATACGAAAGTTTGGCAATAAGGAGTGAAATATTTATTGTTTCAAATGCACGTGAAAAATCGAGTAGGGTAAGCAGGGTACCCATACCCTTGTCCCTAGCATCCAAGATATCGTCAACAACATCCACGAGAGTGGTGGTTGTACTGTGTCCCTGGCGAAAACCTGACTGTCTCTGAGGTATGATGCTATACTTCTCGAGGTACTTCCTGAATTGACTGTTCACCACCCTTTCCAATACCTTTGATAAAATAGGAAGTAAGCAGATTGGTCTGAGATCTTTAGGTGAGGTTGGATTGGGAACTTTGGGTATTGGTTTTACAACTGCGGTTTTCCACATATGAGGGAAGGTAGAAGTAGTAATGGAATTATTTATTATGGCTGTAATGTATGGAAGGCTATGAGGAAGAGTCATCTTAAGCATTTCAAGTGTAATGCTGTCAGCACCGGCTGCATTTGATTTGATACTGTTGATATGCAAGCGGACCACCTCCTCACTGACCGGTTCAATACTGAAGGTATTCGAGTGGAACCTGTTTGTCTCAAAATATATCAAGTCAGACAGAGAAATTGTATCATTACCAGGGATGTTTAAGAAGTGCTTGTTAAGATCCTCAGGATTGTTAAGGCTATGTGGTAAATCATGCCTCCCTTGTTTACCTATATTTATAGTAGATTTTAAATTACGCCATAGTTTTTTGGGATTTATTATGTGTCCATTTACATAAGTTTTAAAATAGGCTCTTTTCTCCTTATCAATTGCACTAGATACAATACATTTTAAATCCTTGTAACAATTTTTGTGTGTATCTGATTTGCTTAATTTGTATCGTGCCTGGTATCTGTTACGCAATTTCACCATCTCCTTAATTGTGTCTGTGATCCATGGGTAAGACCTTTCTCTAATTAAGACTCTGGTAATTGGTGCATGTAGATCAAATAAAGTTAGAACGAACGGAACGGTACAGAACGAGGTCGCCATACACATTAAGGAAACGGCAAATAATTAGTTTAATAAAGTAATAAATGATAACAGCCCCGTACTAGTAACAGTTTATATAAATAAACTATAGCTAAGCCCTTGGTTACACCCGCGTTATTTAAGGTTCTACTGCTCCACATGCGTGGCTGCATGATGTTATGAAGCCTTCATCCTTGCCTAATAAATCGCAATCCAACGACAAAAGATATTCAAGATGAAATAGTAGTAGTTCCTGTAATTAGTGCGTTCAATCAAACAAACAAACTCTTCAGCTTTATAATATTGGTAACGATTCCACTGCTCAGGATTAGGCCACAATCCATCACGTTGGCTTAGTGTAGGTTGGTACACATCACATGTCTTTTGGAATTTCTTTCTTTCTTTCATTCGTTTAATTCGTTTCCGCGCGACCTTTCCATTAGAAAGTGATTATATAATTAATAATTGAATACACACATAGTTTTTAATCCCTGGTATGCACCGTAAATGTTTAAACTCAAGCCCCTTTGCGTAACAGTCTACTAGTACCACACCACAAGGTAATCGCTGTTTAATATTATAATTTACTAATATTGTCTCCACTAGTAACATACATCACCTCCTTTTATATGTATAAGCCTTGCATAATTCCACATTTCCAACATAAAACACAGATTATAATAAATACCTGGCTGTTATATTTTAATAAATGTTTAATTACTGACTCGACATAACTCAAACGTAACGCGAGAAAAATACTCTACACTCTCACATGTAGCTTAATTAAAAATCGCAAAGTGCTAAGTATATAAACAACATATTATTATGACTCTTTCAGCTATCTAAAATGAATTAAATTAATTGTGTTACTTTATAATTAATTTCAGTGAGTTCTATTGCAAAAAAAGGAATAATAAATTATCAAGAAGTGGCAATGAGGTACCGCTTCCGAAAAACGATAAAGTTTGAAAATAATAACATAACATAATAATAATGAAAAAATATCAACCAATCGAAATGCTATAAGTTAAAAGTGCTTCAATTGAAAAAACACCACCCGGAATCTGCTTGCTATTCTAACAGGATTTGACTAAATATTAGCTTTTACACATGTTTCTTGCTGACCTCCGCAACCCAATGGTATAGCGGCATTCCATGAATTGATGTAGTGCCTGCTTATTCAGAGTTACTGAGTCCCTATATTGAATATCAAAGATCTTTATGACAGTTAGGGCCGAATGCTTAACACAATGGAAGCATTTCCAAGGTTAAACAGATGTAACCGAATCCTCGAGAACTCTCATGTATTGTGTGCCGCAATATGAGCTAACAATAAAGACATTATACATCGCTTTCCGTTCCATGTAATAGTCATTTATGTATACATATGTAGGAAAGATGTTTGGCAATTAACGATATACTTACCATCAAATGTAATGAGATTTTTCGCAAATTTTTACTGTTTACTATGGATCTGGATAATCAAACAAATCCCATTAAATATGTATGTGTAAAGCTTTTTGGGTTAAAGGCGTTTTGATTACTACTAAAAGAATTGCTTATTCGCCAGACCAATTTGATTGGCTATTTGGACTGGCGATATTTACTTTTCATACCCCACTAGACTTTTCGCAGAAAAACAATGCATCTGGGGGCACGGCAGTGCCAAGTCGAGCAAAAAAGCGGCACAGCCGTACCATCCTTTTCTCGAAGCAGTTCAGGCCATTTTCGACCCCCTATAACTTCGTTCTGGTTCTTCCCCCTATAAAACTAGAACCCGGAATTTACAATAACCAAGCAGGTATTGTACAAAAAAGGTATTTTTCAAATTTCATTCAATTTGAACCAGTAGTTTAAGAATTATAACGAGTCAAAATTTATCAATTTTGTCACTCACAGACCGATCATCAAAAGTCTAAGACACTTCTAGCAGACATAGAAGTTTCAA
Source organism: Euclidia mi (assembly GCA_944739405.2). Taxonomy (NCBI): domain Eukaryota; kingdom Metazoa; phylum Arthropoda; class Insecta; order Lepidoptera; family Erebidae; genus Euclidia; species Euclidia mi. Next base: position 28,938,627 of record OX123202.2, read on the forward strand.
ATTTAGAATACAATAGGTGTTAAGTGTAAGAATTAAGGAATAACTAAAATATTTTTCAATTTCTGTCCAGTTTTCGAGATACATTAACTGCATAAATAACTTTGTCCCATCCAATCCCATATAAATATATAGGATTACAAAGTTAGATTTTCATTTAGGGCTTTAAAAATTCATTAGGTATACAAGAAGTAGAGAGACTTGGTTTTTTGACAAGTATTGTTTTTTATGGGATTCACTGTTCTTCTCTCAACATTATTCGACTGCATGTATGGCGTAGTTGTCTAAGCGGTCACTCCGCTCTTTGGAACTGCGTTGAGTGTTTTGAATTCTATCCCATGCAACTTTACTGTCATACTATTTTAATGTTTTTGCGAGTCTGGGTATTCTTTGTGTCCACTGATTGGAAGTCTGTAAAATCCGCCGCGATAAAGATTTTACATATTCCTAAAGCGGGAGACTAAATTGATTAAGTAAATATTAAATACATTCAAAACAACGACATGGGCTCCGCGGTTTATCCGTGAAGCAGGGTTACGACCAAACAGGCTCCTTGCTTTCCCGTAATGACACCAAACTTAGCAGAGCTATAAACATTAATTGCACAATATTAGTACTATTCAAATGGTACATCAAACAAAGTTTTGTTAAATTCTATTATGTAATATGCTATAGTGGGTGCGCATTTCGGTGGCTTCTTCCATATTGATAGTCAATGCGGGTTTACCTGTACTGGGGCAAGAATGGTCCCTTGAGATACACTTGACGATCCGTGTGGGTTACATATACTTGTTACCCAACTCCATCTACTCGGTTATATGGAGTTGGGTAACCATTTCTGTAGATTGTTTTGTGGTTGTATCAATGTAATGTTCCTTCACTGTACGCTCATTTGTTAAGCTATGCTTATGGAAGCCACCTATTGCATGGGTGAGAGCAATTTGCGATAACTGCCGCTTTAGTTGTCATGTGATGTAGCTACATCAGTCAGAAGCTGCTATCTGGTTACGTACTTATAAATGCCGACACTAGGCATTAACATGCACTCAACCAATAAGAAAGGGCGATAATACAAATTACATAATTATTACCCACTTCACAGTCATTGCGCACTCTGAATCTTTCACCTGTTAAGGGGTGCGTGTGCAGCGTGAACGACGAGCGCACTCAAACTACTCAAACGAATTCTGAGGGGCGTCAATCCATGTGCACGCGGCGTTTACGCTGTACACGCCGCACGCTAATAACGTGACGCGAACACCGCGGCGGTGTTGTGATGCACACGCGGCTTGCACGTGGCACGTCGATCACACGCTCGAAGAACGCGCACGCCCAATGTGAGGTCGGCCATAAAAGTACCTACCTGCAAGAAGCTCAGCTATCCTAGTACCTACCGTTTGCCCTAGAATCTAGCTTGTAATGTTTACTGACCACCGTCTCTACCTAAATATTGGTACTTAGGTTCGTGAAAACAGTAACACAGCCTCAGGGAACGAAATTACAGAAAGACACGAATAAAAAATGCATTAAAATAGATTGCCATCTAAATGTAAATGGGGAACGGAATTAAACCGAATAAGCATTCATGAAATCATACTACCGAGCGTTGGTCAGATGGGAAAACGCGATAAGGGCTGTAATATAGGTAGCCGTGGTGCACCACTAAACTCTCTGGCATTATGTGCCTATGAAGAGGATACAAATTAGAGTGTATCAAAGCCATGGACGGCTTCTTAAGATACACATTTTAATCATATACATACGTTGTGACAAATTTTCTAGTAAGTAATAATTTAGGAGACATAGACAAAAGATTCATGTAATTCTGATAACTTTGTTCATATTTTGACTGCTCTGTTGATCTAATAATGGTTAACTAGGCCTAACCTTAACTTGCCGTTTTTTTATTAGTTTTATCACCATAGTACAGACTCTACCTAGCTTTCGATCATATGGACACGTGTGAATTATCCTAGAATATTTTAACTTAATTGAAAGCATCTGGATATATGGGTCCTATACATAAGTAGGTATATGGTAGTTACATATTAGTGTCACAAATACAGAATCAATTCAAATCCCTAGATATTGCCGCAACACGTAAGGGAACAATCTTGAGTTTTCGTATGTATTCACGAAAAGCACTCGCAAATATATGTTTGAATGAATTTAACTACAACACCCACCGCCGCAGGAAGCCATAATTATACATAATGAACTGCTTGGGAAACAATAATTCTTGAACACAGCAATAAAACATTAATTACGATGTTAATGAAAGCTTAATCACCTGTCAGAATATTTGACTGCGGGATATAAACCAAGATTACACATACATAATTAAATCAATATGACAAAAGTAAACGAATATGGGTATACGTGAGTTAAAGTTATTCTTGAAAACTTCTACAACATTTTTCATTCTTCAAGATGAGCACAGTACAAACGATGATGAAGTCTCCGTTAAAAATTATCTTGCCGAAATCATAATTAAAATAAAAAAAAACAAGAAAAATGTGTACCTAGCTTTCGATCATATGGACACGTGTGAATTATCCTAGAATATTTTAACTTAATTGAAAGCATCTGGATATATGGGTCCTATACATAAGTAGGTATATGGTAGTTACATATTAGTGTCACAAATACAGAATCAATTCAAATCCCTAGATATTGCCGCAACACGTAAGGGAACAATCTTGAGTTTTCGTATGTATTCACGAAAAGCACTCGCAAATATATGTTTGAATGAATTTAACTACAACACCCACCGCCGCAGGAAGCCATAATTATACATAATGAACTGCTTGGGAAACAATAATTCTTGAACACAGCAATAAAACATTAATTACGATGTTAATGAAAGCTTAATCACCTGTCAGAATATTTGACTGCGGGATATAAACCAAGATTACACATACATAATTAAATCAATATGACAAAAGTAAACGAATATGGGTATACGTGAGTTAAAGTTATTCTTGAAAACTTCTACAACATTTTTCATTCTTCAAGATGAGCACAGTACAAACGATGATGAAGTCTCCGTTAAAAATTATCTTGCCGAAATCATAATTAAAATAAAAAAAAACAAGAAAAATGTGTAACATGCAAATATTTATTTGCCCAACAGTCGCCAGATTGAGCAACACCTAGATATTATTTTTACTAAATCACACTATAGTGTGACATAAGATGTTATTAATCAGAAATAATCATAATATAAATAATGATACAGTAAATGAAGCAAGAAAGATATATCGGAATTGCAAGTGGCAGTGCGTAGTCTCTTCCTACCCCTGCGAAAAACAAGTGTGGGTGTACACCCACGTAGATATATAATCAGAAATGGTAACATATTAGTATATTTCTCGTGGTAGTTCATAGAAAAATTATATAAAATGCACTGCTTTGGATCTTTTCCACCGGTTCGTCGGAGCTCCCAGCCCGGGTAATAAGAGCCTAATCCTCAGTCGTTCAGTAAAAGGAGATCTTATCTTCATACTTTGTAATATAGTATGACAGAGCCCTTCGTTATACATATATACGGACACTGACGACGTCGACAATACTTTCATTACTTTTCATGTTTATCATATTATCTTATCATGTTACCTATGTTATGTTTGACTTAGAAAATACTGCTTATGTGGCGTATTGGTTTAAGAAGTTGCCTGGCTTTTTGACACAGTGTCGAGCGTCGCGGCTTCGACTCCTACAAGAAACTACACGCAGTGTCTTTGTGTTCTATGTGTCTGTTGATTAAATTTTGTAAAGTTCCCAACGACACAGGCTTTATTTTGTACCTCAGGCCAGTCGTCGTTTTTAAATAGAAGTTTACTATTTCGATCTCAAAACGGTATCAAACATTGAATTCGATACTTAGCTAGATTATGAAGGCAACGACTTATTCCGGGTACATACATTACGCAGCTGTATCAAGTTATACGTGTGTTTATTATTTTGTTATCTGATTCCCAAAGGGAAGACATTAGTTTGAGGTCAGATGACGATAATGATATTATTATTATTGTGGCACATAATATTGATTTGAATGGAATTGCCAATTTGTTACGCCAGCCTAATCTATGAGGATTGATGAGTCGACATTCACAAATCAACATTGCACACGGCTCTTTGGAACATTAAACGCATCATCATCGGAACGTGCATCGATTACGCCATGGTAACCGAAAGCGCAGCGTCTACGGAAAATGGATGGAACCCGCCACCTTCAACGTCACGACTCACGAGGCCTGTGTCAGCACATCGTTCGCCGCTTTACACCAAATTGTATTTTATAATTCATAATTGATTCACACTTCGATTCGTTATCATCTTACCATTACTTTTATATTGTAATTTCATTTTTATATTAAATTTAATTCAAATAAATTGGTTTTTTTGCAACCTCTGCTGCCACCAAACGTAATTGGCGCAGTCGGTAGGGTATTCGAGATAGCTAGGTACGTGACGTGACAAGATTTTCCCGAAAATCGGACCGAAATCCCGCGTGATTTACCGATTTCCGAGTATCCAGAACCTACGGGCGGCGCCAGCTGAGGTGAATGCAGACATCGATTCGGCAAGAAAATCATGCTGTAAGTACTTTGAATCTTTCGAGTCCTTACTTTACTAGACCTAGTATTATACTATCCTAGTTTGGTACCTATGTATATATAGTTTCCCATACTATATATATTACTATATATATCACGCGTGTGTGTTGTAGTTAATCGCCAAGATTTTCCATCCAAGGAAATCACGGGAACCTAGTTTAAGTAGTAGTAGATCTAGTAGGCTTAGTGTTATAGACGAGTCTAGAAACTTAGAAGAAAGGATGGCTCAAGATAATATGAATACTATTTTATAAATCGCTTAGGATTTTACCGGATTTCGATGGCAATCCACACGTATTAACTCGTTTTATAAACCTTTGTGATCAATTGGTACTAGAATAGAAGAATAGAATACTTTTATTTGTAAACATAGGTAGTAAGAGATGGTACATTTATATAAGGTTTCGCTATGTTTTGCCATGTGGCGTACAAATATTTTGTCTTATAACAACTCTAAAAACATGCCTTGTACTCTTTCTTACAATACAATTAGGTAACATCAATTAGGTATTAGGTTAAGTATCATAGTTTAATATTCAGAATTAATACTGATTAGGCTAATTTGACAATTCAATGATACCTACCTGTTAATGTCAACCCTTGTTAAAACATATTATGATAAAATTAACGGTAATAATAAAATAAGGAAATGTCAATTAACTCTTCAGCATCATAATAAAATAAAGATATGTCAAAACATTAATGTCAGAACAAATATTGCCACCTGAGAAAGCATAGATTATCACAATGTTGCAATTTCAAAAATAAAATTGAGTCAAAAGACATGCCGATCTGAGTAATTATGTCAAATTTGATAATTACAATTTCAATAAACTAATATAATTTGTAAATAGTAATATAATTTATTCATAAATTAAATAGTAATAAAATTATATAAAATTATAACCCAATTTAAATAATAATGTCAATAATTTCATCTAATTCAAAAAAATAGAAAAAAATACAGACAGAATAGTATTTCTAGTATAGTTAATCGGATATATCAGAAAGGTAATGATTTAAGATTTATCATTTAAGTAATCAGTAACCGTATAATAGCATTTCATAAGTAGGTATGCCTTTAAGAGTTTTTTAAATTTGTTAATATTCTCAATGTCTAATATGTGTTTTGGTAGGTGGTTATAAATTTTGGGTGCCATGCCTGTAATGTTTTTATTGAAAATGTCCTTTTTGTGAGATTTCATGCAGACTTTATTTTTATGGCGTTCACTTTTTAAGTGGGTGTATAGATGTAGGTTTTCTTTTACTTAGGTATTTTAATACTGAGCCGGGAAACGAATTATCCAACTTAGCTCTCATTAACGGCATCTTAATTAAAGTTACGGGTTCGGCGGCCAGATTAATTAACGCGAACGGTATCCCAGATAACTGGAACGGTATTAGAAATGCACTTATTAATAATTTTGCTGACCATCGCGACGAGACCGCATTGTTTATCGTTACAGACTCAGGGGTCTTCTACCCCACAGGAATTCTATGAGAAATGCCAGAATTTATTTAGCACAATAATGACTTACGTTTCTCTACATGAAACTTTGCCTAGTACTATTGAAGCGAAGCGCGACCTGTACAAAAAACTTACTTTACAGTGCTATTTACGCGGTTTGAAAGATCCTTTAGGGTCTAGAATACGTTGTATGCGTCCGGAAAGTATGGAAAAAGCCCTCGAGTTCGTTCAGGAAGAACTGAACACGCTCTATATGCAACAACGTACCGAAGGTGTGCCTAGTAAAAAAGATTCACAGCAGTCTAAACCTAATTTTAACTTACCGCTTAACAATTTTGTTCATAGATTCCCCGCGTCAAATATGGCCGGTCCCTCTAGACCCCATCCACATAACATAAATGGTCCCTCACGACCACAGCATCCTTATCAACCCAATCAGGGATGGAGGCCTAATTCATCCCAGCAGATGCAGCCTCATGGCTTAACACGTACGCAACAAATGTTCCGTGCACCACCTCCAAATTATAATGCACATAGTAATGTATTTAGATTAAATCGTCCTCAAGCGCAACCATATAATAATTTCAATAATACCCCGCGTCCTATGAGTGGTGTAAGCCACTTTGTGCCGAAGCCCTTACCTATGACAGGACACGATTGGCGTAAGTCCGGTAACCCACCTCAGAACAATTACTTTAAGCCGCGTGAAGTTAACATGAACGAATTTAATTACGATTACGGTTATGAATCTTATTATGACGACTATAACGCTTCAGATTTTTGTAATGAATATACTACTTACGATTCGTACCCCGATTGCTATACTAATTATGAACCATATTCTTATTCGGAAGCCCCGTTAGTGGAGGACCTTGATTCAGATAATAACTCTCCAAAGGATGAAAATTTTTCCAAGGTGTCGAAATCAAAAAAGCCAAAAAAGAGGTTAATTTTCAGTTACAGCAGCAACTCGGGTATATTCAAATAAATAACCCACCGTTAAGATTTCTTATAGATACAGGCGCTAATCAATCATTTATAACACCGCAAGCTGTTCAAAAATACTTTCCTCATATACCGCTTAACTACGATCCGTTTGAGGTCACTAATGTGCACGCTGTTAGTAGAAATGATTATTCAATAACTTTACCTAGCTTTCCCGAATTCAATGAAAGAAACGATATAACATTATTCATTTATAATTTTCAAATTACTTTGATGGCCTTTTAGGTTTCGATTTACTCGACTCGTGGGGCACTACTATAGATCTTAAAAATAAATTACTGATTACTCGAAACGCTGAAATTCCTATATGCATGTATGACTCTCGTAATGCTAATCTATACGAGGATATCATACCATCGCACTCTTCTAAATTAGTCAGGTTGCCTATTAACTCAAAAGATGGTGACGTGTTCGTCCCAGAACAAATAATTTGTAACTGTTTGATTTCTGATTGTTTTACCACAGTTAAAAATAATAGAGGTTGGGTAGAGGTTTACAATGACTCACCTAACGATATAATATTCTCAATGGACCGTTCTTTAAGTGCTGAATTATTTAATGTAGAGTGCAACCGCACTGAACAGTTTTCAGACCGCACCCAGGAAGTTTTATCGCGTCTTAGAACAGATCATCTGAACCCGGAAGAAATAGCTAATTTAAATTCATTGTGCGCACGCTACGCGGATGTATTTTACCTAGATGGGGAACCTCTAACGTTCACCAATAAAATTAAACATAAGATTAAAACGACCGATGAAATACCCGTACACGCTAAAAGCTATAGATATCCGTATGTCCATAAGGAGGAAGTCAAAAATCAAATTACCAAAATGCTTGAGCAGAACATTATTAGGCCCTCCGATTCTGCATGGTGCTCGCCTATCTGGGTGGTCCCCAAAAAGGCAGATGCATCTGGTAAAATTAAATGGCGTATCGTAATAGATTTTCGTAAGGTGAACGAAAAGACTATTGATGATAAATACCCAATACCAAATATTTCGGACATTTTAGATAAACTGGGTAAATGCCAATACTTTACTACACTCGATTTAGCTAGCGGATTTTTTCAAGTGGAGTTGGACCCCGCCGATATACATAAAACCGCATTTAACGTAGAAAACGGTCATTATGAATTCTTAAGAATGCCGATGGGCTTAAAGAATTCACCCGCAACATTTCAGCGTGTAATGGATAACATCTTAAGGGACCTCCGCGACGTCTGTCTCGTTTATTTAGATGACGTCATCATATTTAGTACAACGTTACAAGAGCATATGGTAAATCTGGAAAAGGTCTTTAAAAAATTGCGAGATTCTAATCTCAAGATACAGATGGACAAATCCGAATTTTTAAAGTTAGAAACCGATTTTTTAGGCCATGTTGTTTGTAAGGAAGGGGTTAAGCCTAACCCTGATAAAATTAAAGTCATTAAAAACTATCCATTACCTAAAACTGCAACCGAGATAAAACGTTTTCTTGGTTTACTCGGCTACTATAGGAAATTTATCCCGGATTTTGCACGCATAACAAAACCACTCACTCAATGCTTAAAAAAGGGTTCTAAAATAGTATGTGATCAAAACTACGTTGCATGTTTCGAGCACTGTAAAACTCTGTTAACAAATGATCCAATTCTACAATACCCTGACTTCAGTAAAGAATTTGTTTTGACTACCGATGCCTCTAATGTTGCAATAGGTGCTATTCTATCTCAGGGACCAATAGGCTCAGACAAACCCATTGCATATGCATCCAGAACTTTAAATTCCAGTGAATTAAATTACAGCACGATAGAAAAGGCGCTCTTAGCTATTGTCTGGGCTACAAAATATTTCAGACCTTACTTGTTTGGCCGAAAATTTAAAATCTTAACCGATCACAAACCATTGCAGTGGGTTATGAATTTAAAAGAACCCAATTCAAGGCTTACACGATGGCGGCTAAAATTGAGTGAATACGATTATACGGTGATCTATAAACAGGGCAAAAGTAACACCAACGCCGATGCCTTATCACGTCTTGAAATTAATAACGATGAAATCAGTTCGATAGTTGTTAACCCATCCGAAAATAATAAATCCATAAACGATTCCAGAACGATTACAGCTCCGGAAGCTGCCGAATGGTCTGGGACTTTAACCGTGCATACTGATAGCGAGAATCCCATCTTAGAAGTGCCTATTACCGATGAACCTCTTAATAAATTTACTAAGCAATTAATAGTTACTATTGTAGGCGATGTCAAAGGAAGGCCAACCGTTACAAAACCATTTGAAACTCATACACGTACATCCGTTCAGTTATCAGAGTCTAATCTTGAAGAGGATGTCATAAATGCAATAAAAGAATATGTACACCCTAAAATTAAAACAGGTTTACTTATAAATCCACCGTTAGCTATGTATACGATAATACCCATAATACAGAAAACTTTCCAAAGTTCAGCCATGCACCTCATGCTATCTAAAAATGAATTAGAAAATGTACGTGAATATTTAAGACAACAAGAAATGATAAATAACTACCATTGTGGTAAAACCAACCACAGAGGTATTAACGAATGTTACCTAGCTTTATCACATAGATATTATTGGCCAAAAATGCGCGAGTCTATAACCAAATTTATAAATGAATGTACAGTTTGTGGACAGGCCAAATACGACCGTAACCCTGTAAAACAACAATTTCAATTATATCCCCCTCCTACTAAGCCGTTTGAACTAGTGCATCTAGATTTATTGACCATACAAAGCGAAAAGTTCTTAACTATTGTAGACGCGTTTTCGAAATATGCTCAGATTTACTATTTAAGAGACGGCACGGCAGTCAGCGTGGTACAAGCACTACTTAAGTTTTGCACACATCATGGAATACCTTATACTCTAGTAACGGACAATGGCCCTGAATTCACCAATCAATTATTTGCAGAATTCGTCAGATTGCATAAAATTCAGCACCATAGGATAGCACCGCATACCCCAAATGAGAACGGAATTGTTGAAAGGTTCCATTCAACGATTTTATAGCACCTACGCATCTTAAAGATTGAACAAAAATCCGAATCTGTTTTAAATTTAATATCGTATGCCCTTCTGGCTTATAATAGCACCATTCATAGCTTCACTCGATGTAGGCCTATTGACGTTATAACTGGACACTTTGATCCACGCGATCCGTTATACATGGATCTAACTGCTCACCTCTTACAACAATATACACTCGAACATAAGAATAAGATGAGTAAAGCCTATAGTTTAATTCATGAATCTAGTGTAACTTACAGAAAAGATTTAATAGATAATAGCAATGCATCTCGAGATGCTGAAAAGCAGTATTCTCCTGAGCAACAAATTTTTGTAAAAAACCCATTAGCTTCACGACAAAAGTTGGCTTCCAGATATACTCATGACGTTGTTATGGCAGACCTGCCTATCCATATTTATACCAGGAAGAAACGCGGGCCTATCGCCAAATCCAGGTTAAAAAGGGTACCTAAAAGTGCTAACTTGTTACTGGATCCTAGTGGTACTACATCTTCTAATGAAATTGGCTCTAACACAAGAAATTAAACTTGAAAATCTTAATGATGGTCCTGGTATTTTGCCCTTTAAAATAGGTCCTTGTAATATCATATCTCATTATCACTCATTCCTATTATATATAAATCTCAAAGAACTGCAAGATAAAATAAATTTAGTAAATAGTCAGTTAGATGATTTCAGCCCCAGCCTCCATAATCGAACCTTATCTTTATTTGAACCCCACATAGAATATCTGAAAAGTAAGTTACTAACTGTGCTTAATCAATTATAGTCATTTCAAAGCGGCCGGGTTAGAAGAGGTCTCGTAGATGGTCTCGGGTCAATTATAAAAAGCATAACCGGTAACCTTGATTACACAGATGCTGTTCATTTTAATAACGTTATAAAGTCATTGCAAGATAATGAAAATAAGTTGCTAACCGAATTTAACAATCATGTAAGTTTAACTAAAGATTGGACTACACAGCATTCAACTGTTATAGATAACATTTTAGATAATCAAAATCATCAAAGTTAGCTTGTTTAGTTCGAAATATTACTGAAAGCTTAGATAATAAGAATCAAGAATTAGTTAAGTATGCTCATAATGGTCAAACAATACTAGTAGTTAGTGATAACGTTAATATCTTGTCACAGGAAATATCAAAGTTACAGAATGTTTTGGCATTAATAAGAACTTCAACAGCTCATCATGATGTTGTAAATTTAACGACGATTAGATCAATAGTTAATAAATTGCGTAGCTTATATGGTTCAGATAAGGTATTAGATATAAAGACTCGTGAATATTATGACGTGATGCAACTAAGTTCTTATTATGTTGGAGATCAAATAGTTATAGTCTTAAAATTTCCTGTAATCTTGCCTGAAATTTATGATTTGTATAAATTATCCATTATTCCTAATAGTCACAATGAGATCCTCACTCCTCCTTTCAAATTCCTTGCACTCCATTCGAAAGTTTTCAAGTATATAGAGGCTGAATGCCCGAAGTCTAGCAAAGGGTATCTATGTGAAGAGATACACAACGTAAATAGCCGAACATCGCCAGATTGCATCGCTTCACTTATAACTACACAAGAAAGGAGTCCTGAATGCCGTCCAGTTGCTGTATCACTGCAGAAACCAGCTTTCGAGAAACTTGATGATTGTCACTATACTGTCAGCTTCCCATCTGAAACAAAAATACGCTTATCCTGTGGACAAGATCTCTACAAGATAGTTCAAGGCAGTTATCTCGCTGTCATACCACATAACTGTTATATGGAAACCACAGAATTCATCATCTCAAATACCAACGATCGACTGAAGGGTCAAGCACTGAAATTGATGGATATACCGAAGCAAGATGAACCTAGCTCGACGAAACATCCTCTTTTCCAACTGAATTCTATGAATCTGGATAATCTCCATGCTACCAATGCGAAGATATCGTTACAGTCACCGACAACCTTTACAACATCCTCCAATTATAGTTTGTATCACACAACTATGCCACTATACCTAGTACTGTTCGGTGCTTGCGTCCTCGCTATCGGCATTGCGTATCGAAGATACCACCTGAAACAAGCATCACAGAAAGAGCAGTCCGCTACTGGTGAACAACCACTGCAAGTAGTTTATGCCATCCCTGATGCTAGAAGGACCGTACAAGACCTTCCACCAGCGCAATTTACGACGAAAGTCTTCAATAGTCGCTGTTCTACGGGGGGAGGTGTTACGCCAGCCTAATCTATGAGGATTGATGAGTCGACATTCACAAATCAACATTGCACACGGCTCTTTGGAACATTAAACGCATCATCATCGGAACGTGCATCGATTACGCCATGGTAACCGAAAGCGCAGCGTCTACGGAAAATGGATGGAACCCGCCACCTTCAACGTCACGACTCACGAGGCCTGTGTCAGCACATCGTTCGCCGCTTTACACCAAATTGGATTTTATAATTCATAATTGATTCACACTTCGATTCGTTATCATCTTACCATTACTTTTATATTGTAATTTCATTTTTATATTAAATTTAATTCAAATAAATTGGTTTTTTTTTGCAACCTCTGCTGCCACCAAACGTAATTAATATATAACAACTGTCTACAAACGATTTGTTCTCTACAAACATAACATTATCCAGAATGTCACTACACCATATCATCCCATGGGTGTCGTAGGAGCCGACAAAAGGAGCATATTATGCAGTGAACAGCACTGTAAGAGAAAGAAAACTTGATACAAACCCTATACCAACCCGTTTGGCCCGAGGGGCCTAGTCCAGCAGTGGAATGTTAAAGACTGATAATGATAACCGAACATGCAAAAATTGCCTGTTTTTCTTATTCTAGCTGTACCGTGCTTAATTACAACCTATTTTAATGACGAATTATTCGTTCAAAATAAATTAGCGGGTCTTAATCGCGTACAATTAACTTATTTAAGGTATACCGTACAGTACCTATTTGTTTAAGACGTTTCGCTCGTCTTGCACCGAGCGTGGTCGCGGAGAGACTGATGAGAGCTCAGCGCCGTGTTGTGGAAACGCAATGTCGGTACTCCGACACACTACACTAATGACGTCTACATACTGTTGAGATTTATCACTGCGGTGGTTTCTACACTTGCTGATGACTGGATTCCAAGTAGCCGATAATCTATATCCATCCTCCCGGTTCAAATTGTTATGTTTCCTGATTACTACCGCTTTACGTACTATCCTGGAGTAATAGTGACGATCGGTGGATAAGACTTGTGGTTGATGCAGTTCTATCCAGTGGTTTAGTCCAGACTCCAACAAATGCTCAGTTATCGCCGACTTATTAATATGTCGGTTTTTTACAGCTGCGATATGTTCCTTTACTCTTTCAGCGATTGTACGCTTAAGACCCGCTAATTTATTTTGTATGATGTGTACAAATCGCGAAAGTTTAAAATCGAATTCTTCGTTTTTCGAAAAGTTTATCTTTTTTTTTTTACACAAATTACGTTGTCAATTGGTGCGTTTGGGCAAACGGCCTTAAGCGCGCGAGAGGTTAAACAGCATTTATGTGCAATGTGCTTTCAGGCGAGTTTACTTACAGGTATATGTACCAAATTGTGAAAAATCGCACGATGAATATACTTCAGTTTTTATTCTTTATGTACAAAGGCCCGTGGTTCATTTACAACAGTCTGTATGTACAGAATTTCTGCGTAGCAACGCTGTCATTAGACTGACTGACAGATAACGCACAGCCAAAACTTTTGGGTGCAAGAAGTTAAAATTTTGCATGCATTTTCCTTGGGGCCATAGGGGTGCACTAAAAGGCCATTCCCTGAAATTCTTCATGTTCGAGAATAAGCGGGTAAATTAAAATAAAATGTACGGGCGTAGCTCCGGACTAGTATATTAGAATAGTAAAACATTTTGATGGACGAAAAATTAAGTTCTACAAATGATTAGCAACAAGATCTTTCCCTTTTCTAAGATACGTTTACTTTGTTACGTATATTTCTTTCGAAATAGTCGTGAAAGTCGAGGTAGATACCAATTTAATGCAAACTGTTGTAAACATTATGTAGCTCACAAATATTTTACTATAAATAAATAGTACTAAAATAAAGCCTAGGTATTTGCAATGAATTTTACTGCGGTCATATCGAATAAATTTTAATTGAAATGTCCATTATGTTTTTATGGCCTAGGGGAGACCTGGGAGAGTTGTGACAGAGGTGAGTTGTGACAAGGACGATTGCTCCCTACCTATTATAGTAAGTGAGATGGCAATAACGCGCAATGAGTAATAGTGACGTTCGGTAGACAAGACCTGTGGTCAAACGGAAAACCCGCACAACACAAGGACGGCGCTGAGCTCACCAGTCCCGCCGCGACCACGGCTGAAGCAAGTCAGCTGAAACGTTGGCAAAAAACCGAGGTATTACCGAGGTATTATGCCTTAAATATAAGATTCATCGCGAGTAAGACCCGCTATATAACCTTGTATAATGTCTCCTAGGTCTCCCCTACTCATACAACGAAAATGTTATGTGAAATAGTGTTGTGACGTTATAGAATACTCTGCTGTTATTAAAATATAAAAATAGTTTGGCTTATTCTACCAAAAAGTAATTAAAACTCATTGTAGTATTCCGCCATCTTACTGTTTATTTCTGTACTGTAGTAAAGGGATCAAATACCATACAACAATCATAATCTTTACAGTCAAACAGTCAAACCCAGTACCAGCAAACTTGAAGGGAACACGTAGAGAGCTGTTCAAAAAGCTCTACACTTTGTAATTTTATACAATTATATTATATCCCGTATGAAGTACCGGATATAATATAATATAAGGACATTATATAATACCTACAAGGGATAAAAAAAAAATATTATTATCACTACTCATACCCTAAAAGTGTGGACGTGGATTAGCGTATGCGCAATACAGTATTAAATTAAAAAACAAGACATCACATTTAACCACTTCTTAACCAAAAAATATAGTAACAAAAAAGAACATAAAGTCTCAAGAAACTAAAAAAGCTTTCATTTCAGTAAATTTTTCTAGTGAGCGATGGCACAGCATTCTATCCGTCTGTCCACAGACATCCATTAATCCAAATGTCTTGAACGATCACGTTCAATGACAATCGGACTTTTTTCTTTTCGTGTAGCAAACGACAAAGTATAATATAATTGATTAAATCAGGCGTTACTTGGCTGAACCCCATTGTACCTAATGGAAGGAAAGAGGAACCCACCACGCACCCTCGGATTGCCCACCCCAACTATTGCAATAGAAAAAGGTTGACAATACCGAACTCTTCTAAAGACAAAGGATAAGGGATACATGGAATAATGCGGAAATGGGTTCCAGGAAAATACCTGAAATGCAGGATCCCGCTGTATGCGCCGACTATGCTTCGACACTTGTTTTGCCTGTCCACGAGGCATCCTCAGGACCGATGGGCAACGACTGAGCGCTGTTCTATCGTCTGCAGGCCTTTTATGTGCTCGTAGCTTTTAATTTCCTCCTTTGCTCGACTGGTGTGCGTCATTATGGCGGTATGCAAACAAATTCAGCAGAGGAGACCCGTTGAAGTTAGCTTGTTCGTTTAGTAATATATTTTTGTCTCGTTTTAATATCTCTAATTGTTCCAATACGCACATTCTGAAACCTTTTTGGGAAGTATGTATGATGTCAAAAGAATGTCCGCTATTTAAACTATGACCCGTGTGGAGTAAATGCTCTGCAAAATGAGACTTTTCAGGTTGGTTGTTTCTATATGCCGCTAAGAGTTCTTTATATCGGAGCTCAAAACTTCTACCCGGCTGTCTTATGTACTTATTTTGGCATTGGTCGCATAATAAATAGTAAATACAGAATTTTATTTTTACATACTTTATCTTTACCATTACACAGAAACTTTAGCGTCTTATACGGTTTATAGGCCGATCTTATACCGTTTCTTCTCAGTATACGCGCCACACGTTCAGTTGTGCTGCCAAAATAAGTAAGCACAGCAGTGTTATTCACAGGATCTTTTATGGACAGATATAAAAGTGACTTGGCCAAACTATGTTGTTTTCCTCGAATCAACTTATCAATTAAACGTTTACTATACCCATTCACTTGAGCTATATGATAAATAGTATTTAATTCTTTGTTAAACGGTTCTTTTTTCAGTGGCACATTTAATAATCTATGAATCATGCTATGGAATGCTGCTAATTGTGTTGTGATGGATGACAGGAAGAAGCTGGTATTGGAGTATCTGTGTACGTCGGTTTGCGAAAAATTTCAAATGAGTGACAGGTACCCTCCCTTTTGATAGTCAAATCTAAGAAGTTGATCGATTTGTTTTGTTCCATTTCTAATTTAAACTTAATCTTGGGGTGTATACTATTAATTCTTCTAACGAAACAGTGAACCTGACGTTCGGTGCCCTTCCAAGCTATCAAAATATCGTCCACGTATCTATAATAATATAAGATGTTTTGTTTTTTCACCAAATGCTCGTGTTCGTAGTTATTCATGAATATATCTGCTAAAAATGGACTAAGGTGTGAACCCATAGCCAAACCCTTCTTTTGTAAGTAGTACTTGCTGTCGAATTGAAAATAATTCTGTCTACTGCATAACTCGGCTAGTTTAAAAATGTCGTTAATCTGTAATGGGTGTATTTTATTTCTTTCCAACATACTTCTAATTATAATGAGATATTCTTTATAAGACTCGTTAGTGAATAAGTTTTCAACATCCAAAGACTGTTTTATATTATTAGGTAGTCATATGTGTTAAATTTTGCTAATTAAATCGTAACAATTTTTCAGGCTGTATTTTGCGGTGAATGACGTCTTCTCTTTAATCAAACCACTTAAATATTTTGCTTACTTGTATGCAGAAGCGTTGCCATATGAAACCACTGGATGAATGGGCACCTGATCTTTCTGTATTTTTGGCAAACCATACAACAGAGGACACACTGAGGATTCATCGGTATAATACTTTTCGCTAAATACGAGTCTGGTGGAAAAAGGTAATTACTTCATTTTATACTGAGTTTTAGTTCTGCATGAAATCGTTTGGTAGGATCGTAAGGCAGGCGCTGGAAATCGTTTGTGCGTATTACATCCTGAACTTTGCTGTTATATTGGACTCGAGACATAATTAAACAGTTTTAAACAGTTTTTTTAAAGACAACTCCCGCATAAGGCCTAAATCCTGTGTCACGGGGGACTTTACAAACATACAAATAACGGACACAATGAACACCCAGACTCGAAACAACAATTTATGAATTACACAAAGTGTTGTCTCGTATGGGGATCGAACCCACAACACTCGGCGGAGTGTCAAGCGGCGAGGCGGCCGCTTAAACCACTATGCCAACCGTGCAGTCTAAAATTACTACGGTGTTGCCTTTATCCCCTTTATTCACCACCAAATCATTTTGCTGAATCTTGTTTTGTATAGATTTATATATTTTCAATTCGCGGTTATTGAAGTTTGTTGATTTGTATGTTTTTAAATGATGGGCAGCTAAACTCTTGACTATATTATCTTTTTTGTTTCTGGTAATAGCTAGTTCAGCATCCACCGCCAATGTTTCCAAGGAATTTTGAGTGATTTTTTGAGGAATGCTATACTTCAACCCCTTCTCCAAAAGTGAGGTCTCATCACATGTGAAAGTGGTGTTCGAAAGGTTTTTTAATCGGGGATAAAATTGATGGTTACATGCAGTGTTGCCAGTATATTCTGATGGTGTAGATCTTTTTTCTATCAATTCTTGTAACTTCCTGCTTTGAGTGTTATACTTCTGGTGAGCTACAGTTGATGCTAATTTCCTAGCTTTTTGGTCTAATAAATCGAACTCAACATTGTGCAAATTAAATGAAAGCTCTAAGTGGAGTATTTTTAAATGAAGTTTTAAGTTATCACGGACCGTAAACCAACGCCTTGCCTCTTCCGCCAACCAATTTTTTTGAGCTTTCTGTATGTTTAATTGATAAGTTGATTCGAGGAAAACAACATAGTTTGGCCAAGTCACTTTTATATCCGTCCATAAAAGATCCCGTGAATAACACTGCTGTGCTTATTTATTTTGGCAGCATAACTGAACGTGTGGCGCGTATACTGACAAGAAACAGTATAAGATCGGCCTATAAACCGTATAAGACGCTAAAGTTTTTGTGTAATAGTAAAGATAAAGTATGTTAAAACAAAAAATCCGGTAGTTACTGTTTATCTTGCGACCAATGCCTAAATAAGTACATAGGACAGACGGGTAGCAGTTTTGAGCTGCGATATAAAGAACACTTAGCGGCTATAGAAACAACCAACCTGAAAAGGTTATAAAACGTAAATTTTGTCAAAAAGGGTACTATTCAGTGCTAGATTGTACATACATACATACATACATATCGTCACGCTTTTTATCCCCGAAGGGGTAGGCAGAGGTGTATTTCTACACCCACTTTTCGCCAGATATACTTTAGTCCCACGTAATAAGGGGCGAGCCTATTGCCGTACCAGGCACATTTCCAGACTCCGTGCTGCTACTGAGAATTTAGTGCCAGAAAAACCCAATAACACTGCCCGACCCAGGAATCGAACCCGGGACCTCCCGATCCCACGCGCACATTTATGACGCGAGACCAACGAGGCAGTCGTATAGGGTTTGATGTCGAGTTTTCCGTCTCTACGCAAAGATGGTATTTGCATCGTGTTATCCCTTAGTCGCCTCTTACGACACCCACGGGAAGATAGGGGGTGGTGACATTTGTATTTTATGCCGTCAACCACATGTCAATGCTAGATTATATTGAAGACAAAAATGCTTGGGATTAATTAGCTCGGTCCCACAGGCTACTTATGTTTGATTAGTGTTAAGTTTCATGTGAGTGTGAGTTATAGTGTCTATATTATGCTAGTTTAGTACTTTTATATTATTATTAAAAAACCTTATTAATTGACAACAACATTATAGACACACCAGCTCATATACCTATGTAAAAATTAATGTAGTTACTAAGTTTTTAAATTGTATAGAATCAAGACGAAGAAAAGAGTGGCCCGGAGTTTCTTGCCTGATTCTTCTCACGAGGCTCTACTTTCTGAACAGGCATTTTTTTTCAATGCTCAACTATTTTAATATGTATTTAAAGTTACTTTCTTATTTTTTTTATTTGTATGACCTTTTGACGTGTCCAAAAAATTTAAACATTTTTATGGAAATAAACATATTAGAGTTTGAGTTTGAAAACTCTCATATTGCAGAGCATTTACTCCACGCGGGTCACATTTTAAATAGCGAACATTCTTTTGACATCATACATACTTGCCAAAAAGGTTTCAGAATGTGCGTATTGGAACAATTAGAGATATTAAAACGAGACAAAAATACATTACTAAACGAACAAACTAACTTCAACGGGTCTCCTCTGCTGAATTTGTTTGCATACCGCCATAATGACGTACACCAGTCGAGCGACGGAGGAAATTAGAAAGTACGAGCACATAAAACGCATGCACACGGTATAACAGCGCTCAGTCGTTGCCCATCGGTCCTGAGGATGCCTCGTGGAGAGGCGAAACACGTGTCGAAGCATAGTCGGCGCATACTGCGGGATCCTACATTTCAGGTATTTTCCTGGAACCCATTTCCGCATTATTCCATGTATCCCTTATCTTTTGTCTTTAGAGGAGTTCGGTATTGTCAACATTTTTCTATTGCAATAGTTGGGGTGGGCAATCCGAGTGTGCGTGGTGGGTTCCTCTTTCCTTCCATTATGTAAAGTATAGTATTTCTCCGTCTGTGTTCTGTAGTAATTTTTCCAATAAAACTACACACTTTAGATGTTCCTTTGGTTAACTTGCACTTAGTTTACGATGAGCTCTTAAAACCGTACTTTTGGGTTTGAAACTTCGCTTCTTTGGGTGTGCCTTCACTCTTCTTAATGAAATAACTGTGACTGATAAAGGTTTTTAGTTCACTGTTCAAAACTAGACAAAAAACGTTATCGTTCTCTCCCATATGATTTTTTTTGGGTAAGATAGACTATTCTGAAAAAAGACTTAAAATATCAAACCTCCGCTAACAAAAATATCTGAAAATATCTCCGTTAATTAAGATTAACTGTAACTGCGCCTAAAATGCGAAATACATTTGATAGATTAACTAGTCTACAAACTTAACACATTGTTCACCAAAATAATAAATGTGTTTTCTGACTTAAAAATAAATATATGAAAATCAGAGCATAAGTTCAAGCTTGTAAGAAAATCATGCAGCTAACGATATTGAATGTAATTTAAAATTTACTTGTACAGCCAATTTTTTGTTGACTAATAAAAGATAGTACTTATCTAAAACAAACTATATGGAATCAGACCTTCAATATATTTGGGCATGTAGGCGTTATTTCACTACTTTGCCTTTTTAAACATATTTTTTTCGTTGGAAATAAAATAACCGAACTGCCACAATTGACGGAGGACGTTGATGTGGAGCAAAGTGCCAATGATAGAATCAAGCCCTAAAGGGCCGGATGTGGCCAATTTACTGGCGTAGAAACGCTGGATTAAGCCTCCGAAATTTTTTCCACAAAACTAAAGGTTCACTATTGACTTAATTTTCTTCACAAACTTCAGGTTTATTACTGGCTTTGCCAATGTTGAAGATCTTGTACTGAAATAAGTGTGTGTTTTACCTTATTTATTTAACTTGTATTTTCTACTTTGTCGACACCATTTTGTTGATATTGGAGCCATGCTAAGAACTAACTTGTGTTGTGGCTACCAGAGATCTATCATTACGCTATTTGACATAAAAAGAGTTTGCTAAAGTGTGCCTACTTTGTTTTTCATTTGGATTAATGATAACCTGGCTTAAATTAGAACCAGACAATATTTTCTTCATACAATTACTACATTTTGTCCACGGCTACGTCCGCGTGGGAGTCGGGTGTCGCAACTTTTTGATCGCGTTAAAAAGTAGCCTTTGTCACTCTCCAGCTACAGTTCCTGAACATAATATTAACCTGTATTTGTTTTATATTATCGCCTCACGCATGTATTTCTGAAAGAGTAGGCAGAATTCTTATATTACACCATTTTGGCATATTATGATTTTTTAGGAAATTTGGGTCCAGTATAATAGGGGCGAACCTCTTAGCTACCGAGGACATTACCAGACTCCGTGCTGCTACTGAAAATTTGGAAAAACTCAATAATAGTTTTGCCCGACCCGGGAATCGAACGACTTCTTGAACCTCAGACGCATACGCAATTCGTTGGACCATGGAAGTAGTTAGGGTATTTTCTGAGAAAATTAAATAATGCGTAAAACTTAGCTCAAAGAAATCAAGTTTTTCGTCTATCACGTTAATTACGTACACCTAGCAAACAAACTTAACGAGGATTTAATGACAAAAAATAAAACATCTTAATAGACCGCCTTTAATTTACGAGCTTAAGTAAAAATCGTATTTTAAGGCTTACTTTTTAAATGATAGAACGTTTTGCTTTGGTTATTGAAAATTTGGGTTTTTAAAGTCTGACAGTCCCCTTCGTCATTCCCCCCTACCCTCCCTGGGCAGAGGGACTCCATGAGGATTTTCCAACCCGATACCAAAAAAAAAACAAGAAAAAAGAAACAAGTAGATAAGCGATAAAAAATGGCGTCTTTCAATCAGCTGCGTTCCACGATCAAGAAGTGTGATGTATATTATTTATAATACTCACTAAAATTATCTTTCTACTTAAAGCTGTCTAAAGAGATAATCTCAGCTTGTCACCGTTGGATTACCCCTGTAGAACTAGACTAGAGTACCTACCGACTTATCGACAATGCGATATGATTTTCTTTATACAAACACTAGACTTCAGAGGAGTTCAGTGTAGTCAGTTACTTTCGCGACTTACGACTACGTCTCTTCTAAGTTATAATTCGCATTATTAAATAATTAAAGGGTTTTTGTATGCAAAACTCAAGAAAAAAATGGCTTTGCTAAATGTTCAATTGAGTTATGTCATA
Source organism: Euclidia mi (assembly GCA_944739405.2). Taxonomy (NCBI): domain Eukaryota; kingdom Metazoa; phylum Arthropoda; class Insecta; order Lepidoptera; family Erebidae; genus Euclidia; species Euclidia mi. The sequence continues at coordinate 28,960,776 of OX123202.2, forward strand.
AGAACGCTTTATGCGCTATAAAAAGATTTTCAATGATGACGAATATAACATAAATGTATTGTGAGCTTGTCCAAAAATATACTTGTAGTCCTTTCTTGCAAGTTTACAATCGTTATTATAGGTACTTATTTCAATTTAATTATTTTACAAGTTTATACTTATTAAAATTGACACTAACTAATGTCTTAAATGATATATATTATTATATGTACAAAAGTCTAATATTAAAAAGTGAAAATATGTACAGGCGTCGTAGAATAGTTACAATTGTTGTAAGTATTTATTTCAGTTTTAATGTCCTCGTGTAAAAAGGCTAGAATTGATTTGCTTTGATATCAAACAAATTTTAAATAGTTCGTTGATAAATAGTTTTGTCTTAGTGATTAATGAGTACATTTTCGATAAGTTCATTAAAATACTCTGTAATTGTTAAACGTACATTTTCACACAATAAAAACAAAGTATGTAAAACGCTCGTCGTTTACGGTGCCTCATCTCATAAAAATGTTCTTAATAATTATTTAAAATAAACATTTCAAATAGAGCACATAAGAAATATCTACTGTTAACGTGGAATTGTCTTATGTATATGTATGTACGTTATATATGATATGATACAACTGACTCAAATGCTCAACAATAAATATTTTAGCGGGGCCTGAGAATATCGTTTACTAACTCTGTGTCGCAAAAAAGAAAAACATAAAATTCCATTCAAAGTAAAACATTAAAATTCAATATTATGTCTGTATTTCAATTGATTTTATTGTTTCATAATCCAGTACATCCGTGAACATGGAGCTTGCAACAGTGCCGAAATATCGGTTACTCCAAACAAAGGTACGTGGTATATATCCCGAAAGACAATTTAAAATAAGTTTAATTGTTTCATCTATGACAATTACTAATTGAAGCCGACAATGCTCGCTTTCACTACAAAACACGAGCTGAACGGCCAAGAAAACAAGCAAAACGATTTTATTCCTATTGTTCGGCATTATGTGTGGTTTTATTCTAGATTCCCACAGTTTCCAAAAAAATTATGACATGAATGTTTATTATCATTGTTTTATGTTCTTGTATTGTTATTTTGGTAGTACAACTTACTAATATTTTAATCATTTTAGAACTGATAGATTTACCCATATGCAATAAGAAAATCTACATTTGGATTTAAGATAGCTAATGAAACAACAATAGTTGTGTTTGTAACAATTGTTGCATGTTTTCCAGAAAGCTAATAAAATTCGCTATCAAAAGTAATCACTACATAGTATAAAACAAAGTCTGTTTTCTGTCTGTCTGTCCCTATGTATGCTTAAATCTTTAAAACTACGCATCGGGTTTTAATGCGGATGGAAGTTTTTAATAATAAGAATGATCATGTAATCTATTAAACAATAGATGTCAACCTTTTACAAACTTTCCCAATCAAAATGCATTAGAATACGAATTATCAATTCGAATTGTGCGTACTTTGAATTCTTAAATATCGTTAATCACGTTTCCGAACGAAGCAAACTTCATTTTGATAGAGCGCATCTCAAATTTGCCTTCTGTTTCCTCTTTTCTCCCGAATTTCGTTCTGAAAGCATCACTGATGCTGGTCGCATTAAGTAAATAACGCTGATATGGAACTTCATCAATTAGAGTGACCGTATATACCCACCGTATATAGCCACACTTGAATAACTGACTGAGCACAACGTTCGTCACTTCGACACTTACAACTAGAACAAAAGGCCATTCTGTCTACGGCTGCTTTCTGGGTATCATATTATTTTATCTAATTTGACAGACATAAATCAACCGGCTCTGTATGTCACACTGTTAGCAATTTACAAGCAGGATATTTTTCATGAAGTCTACCGAAAATTATTAAAAATATTCTCACAAGCGATTTCACTTCTACTCTTCAACATTCGAAGAGGAACACACAATGATATTTATTTAAGTGGTTGAGCAGACTTTTGCTTTGTGTACAACTCTAACATAATGCATCAAGAGTGCACTAACATGGCGACGAATGAAGAACAAAAGAGAATATAACTTGCGGTGAGCGCAGGTATTGTTATAATAAACTCCAATGAGGTTGCATAATGAAACGATCCACAGAATAAAAAGAAGTAAGTAGAGGTTTCAAACAAATATAAACTTATACATACACATACAAGTAAAACTATGAATAAATTAGTTGGTGAAGTAGCAACATGGCTATAATAATAGTCACTTTAGAAAACGAGATGTATTTTTATTCTTGTGGGTTACCCAAATCAAGGACTCAATCGAAATTCTAGAGACTCCTCTACTAGACCACCGTAAGTCCTTCGAAGACCTGTAGCTGCGGAGCCACCTGAATCGTGGTAAGAATACTTTCCAGCAACACTGCAGCATCAAAGTCTATCCACATAATATTACCCAGCCGCGTTCAGTACGTGGACTTGCCTTAGTGTCTCCCTTACTTAGATGTCGCGTCTCCAACCCGAACAGGGACTTGTGTGGACCTTTAGTTATGGTAACCTATACATATGTTAGAAAGTTTAATGTAACTTCTTAGATATAAAAGTGTGAGGACGAATGACATACTTTTAATCAGACCTTTTTCCGTGGATATGTTGTATTTAGATCGAACCCCCAACACTCGGCGCAGTTTTTAGCCACTTATCCAGTATCGCCTAAATTGTTTTGTGAATACATTACACTGAATCTCAATAACTACGCCCTTGTTCATATAGTTATGGTAAAAACGTTGTAAAATTTACGACAGGTACTACAATCGATCGACAAGCTATAAAAAATACATTACATGTTTATGTAGTTGAACGGCTTGAAAAAAGGCCTCAACATTTGTATATATTTGCTGACACGCTTCACACAATAGAAAAACAATGTAGAACATTATAGCGGAACACACATAAACTTTACGAGAACAAAATAAACCAACAAAATAGTAATAATACGAACGGTAATAAAACATATGTAGTACATATTGCTTGCTAGTATTACTGGTTCAGAAACTGCGCCAAAACCTCATTTGAGCACATGTGGCCAAAATGAACGGCGAGTGTGCCCGCAATTATTTGCTTACAAACATATTTGTCGCTAGCGTACACGTTCCAAGGGCCCTACAGTCCCTCACATTTAACGAAGGCTCCTCCATATGAAAGTTGATCATATCCGAATTTCGCTCAAAAGGGTTGAAATTGAAAGGTATCGCGCGTATACCGATCGGCAATCTATTCAACCCACAATTTTGTAAGCTAAACATTTTACTGGGCATCTATCATAATAATACTGCACGTTTTTATGTATTCAGAAATAAAATACGTTTTGCTATTCGTGGGAAACCGTCGGATTACACCCTGAAAATATATTGTAGCTACAACAGTTTCGTTGAAATGTTAGCAATACTATCGACATCTATGTAAAAGTTTGTAGCAGAAGTGGATTTGTACGAGTGCATTTTAGTGTACTTTTTATGTCCCTTTATTGAACATTACTGTTTCCCGCAATTTCAAAGTGCTTCAAAATCAGCCGATTCAATTAAACTTTCGATAGCTATTTTCCCTTTAGAAGGTTACGTTAAGGTAAAATATAAATGCTTTTTACTTCAGTTGGAATATAAACCCATTGTTATATTAAATGGTTCTTACTTTAGTAGTTTGGGTTCAGCGATTATCATCCTCCTAGCGTTATCCCAGTTTCAATTTGGGGTTCGCTTACTTGTACGTATGATGATGGGTTAAAAAAATTTAAGATAACACGATCAATTGTGTTACATATTTTGATAGAATGGCCTGTGCCTCACACATTATATCAATAAAATATACTACAGATGTTCGTAATGCTACGCGGAGTTTCAATTAATTAGTCGTGAGGGCCAACAGAATCTTCAAATCAGATCTTCAGGGAGAGACCTAGTAATTGAGATCGAGACCTAACACCAGGGCTAAGTATGAAAGGTAATTTCAAAAAGGATATTCACTGCTAAGGCCTCAGGAGAAATGAATGCTCATTTCACTATGCTATATCTGATAAAACAGTCTGCATGATACTAAAACATGTATATATAAACAAGTATATATATCTCACGCTATATAAAAAAAATACTCTAGATGCTCGTAATGCTGCGCTTTGTTTTAATCAATTAGTCGTGAATGCCAGCAGAAGGTTCAAATTTGATCTTCCGGGAGAGGCCTAGCAATTGAGATCGAAATCTAACACCTAAGCTGAGAAAAACTTTCCCTCAGCTTAGAATTAGTCATGAGTGTTTGGCATCTCTGGCTATTCTCTAAGTGTAAAGCATAAGCAGGAAATACAGGTCGTTGTTTGCCGCCCAGGTAATTTTAAAAAGTATATTCACTGCTAAAGCCAAGGGGGAAATAAATGCTGATTTCACTATGCTATATCTGATAAAACAGTCTGCATGATACTAAAACTTGTATATACCCAAGAGAGATTAAATCCAGATAAACTAAGCTTTCCCATTAAATATGTCAAATTGTATTTTCCAAACATAATATTCGATTCTGAGAAATCATCAAGGATTCTACGAGCAGGAATTATGAATATAAACCAGAGGTTTAATCCTCAGCCATTTTAATTTTTAAGTACCTAATGGGTTGAGGGTTAATTTATGTCCTCAAGTTTCAGAACTCGGTTCCTCGTAATTATGATTTATTAGCTTTTACTTATAATGACGTCACACCTGATTTTGATACCTCTGTGCCCATTTTTTTAATTTATTTTTTTATAGTAATAGGCGGCAAACTAGCAGATGGATTGACTGATGGTAAGCAATTACCGCCGCCCATGGACACAAGCAACATCACAGGAGTCACAAGTGCGTTGCCGCCCCTTTGGGTTGGGAAAAGGGATAGCATGAGGAGTGGGATGAGGGAGAAGAAATAGGGGATAGGGCCTCCGGCACTCTCACTCACCGAACGAAACGCAACAGTTTAGGTACTGTTACTTTACGTCGATTTTCTGTGAGAGGGTAGTACTTCCCCGATCGAGCCGGCCCATTCATGCTGAAATCAGCAAGGCTCTACTACCTGTGAGATCTACCCACAGATATAGATCTACATAGATAACGCAATTATCACGATTTGTATTGAAACCAAGCGTGCCGACTTTTTAATACCTACTGTGACGTTGCCTGTATCACGAAGTCGAAGCGATGCGCGACAGTATCGCTTGTGCGATATTCATCGTCTCCTAACACACAACGTCAGATCAAACGTCCGAAGCAAACGCGGCAATGTAATGTGAATAAAGTTTACTTAACGGTAAAACGGTCGCGCGGGGACTGAAGTTAGTGGCGACCAAGCTCGACGCTTGGTCGGAGTTCAGACACGCGAAGTGCATGCATTTGCGTTATCTATGTAGATCTATGTCTGTGGATCTACCGTTTATATAATAAAGTACAATAAAATAATTCTCAGAGACGTTAACAGGGCAATTAATTACGAATCCCGTTTTACTAGACTTGAAATGAAAGGAGCTAGAGTACCTACTTCACTTCAAATTGGACCCATCTCAATGTGAAAACTTTCTTCACTTTGACTATAAAGATATTATTTCAGATAGAAAACATTTTCACGAAACAGTAAGCAATTTCTCGTCATGGTTTCACTCTACCGCGGGGTTGTATTATAGTCACGTCTCAGTTATTAAGAGGACCAGAATGGTACGTACGTGAAGGCAGCAGAGTGCAGAGTGCGTGGTGGAAAACCGTTTATTAAGTAAAGAACGGAAGCTCCGTGCTTCTTGTACTTGCCGCAGTATTTTGACTTTTTTTTATTACGTTTCTGTCAGTGTAAGAATACAGTGTAAGAATACTGTGCTCTTACATATTTTATTGAAACCGCTTCTAAATATGTTCAGTAGGAGGATGTCATTCCTCTCCAAACACCTCGCGTCTACAAAGTCGATTGCAGCTGTGTTAGTTCATATATCGGGCAGACTAAGCGTACAATCGCTGAAAGAGTAAAGGAACATATCGCAGCTGTAAAAAACCGACAGATTAATAAGTCGGCGATAGCTGAGCATTTGTTGGAGTCTGGACCAAACCACTGGATAGAACTGCATCAACCACAAGTCTTATCCACCGATCGTCACTGTTACTCCAGGATAGTACGTGAAGCGGTAGAAATCAAGAAACATAACAATTTCAACCGGGAGGATGGATATAGATTATCGGCTACTTTGAATCCAGTCATCAGCAAGTGTAGACACCGCAGCAGTGATAAATCTCAACAGTGTGTAGACGTCATTAGTGTAGTGTGTCGGAGTGCCGACATTGCAAACTTAAATAAAGACCAAGTGAGGGTAGGTGCCGAAACCCGCACTACCACAAGACGGCGCTGAGCTCTCATCAGTCTCTCCGCGACCACGCTCGGTGCAAGACGAGCGAAACGTCGGAACCAAATAGTTATTTATACCTTAAATAAGTTAGTTGTACGCGATTAAGACCCGCTAATTTATTATTGTGAATGATGTTCAGTAGCTTTTTATTTTTCGCGAACAGGCAGCTTTTATTAAAGCTAATAGTAGTTCATATTGAACATACAAAATTATGTAAATGGCGCGTTCCGGCTAAATAATATTATATCATGATCTTGTTAAATATGAATGAATGAATAAATGTTTATTTTCAATAATATAACTCACATATTACATAAATTACAAACTTCTGCCAAACTGTAGAACAGTTTGTTGGCAGATGCAGGCTCCTTTTTATCTAATATATAACAATCTGTAATTCAAACATATTTTATTTTTACATATTAATACATATACATACCCAGTGTTATATGTTATATGGTGGCATAGTGATTCACAATACAATTAAACAATAGACATGTTGTTATATTACGTTATGTTTACCTGTACAGCATCAAGTAATTTTTTTTAACTTTATACACAAATGTTCTTTTAGTTAAAACGCTGTCACTTATCTGCGGCAATTCATTACAGATATTTGGCACTAAATATTTCCTAGTCCTTTGACCATAATAATTTTTATAATGAGGTACTTCCAAAACGTGTTTACATTTATTTCTTTGTCGTGGCGGCTTACTTAGGTATGTTTTAAATTCGTTACTACAAAACTGTTCAGCTGCTATCAATAGTTTAACCCTCTCGTGAACTGGCAACATTTTACACACTACAAACAGTTCTTCATATTCACTACTTTTACATCTGATCTTCGTTTTTTTATCGACTAATAGCTTCATGAACCTTATTTGAATAGATTTTAGTTTATTGACGTGACAACGTCTTATAAATTGGTTTGCCGGGTGACACTTCAAGAAACTGCGTTACGCTCCGCTCACGTTATGCGCTCACAATGAGAGCGAGTGAGAGGTACGCGTCCCGCCTAAGAGCGAGAGAGACAGACATAAAAAGTGAAAGGCACGCGTCTTTCATCCTTCTTCCTACTATACGAATGAATATTCACATTAAAATTATTTTACCACTCAAAGTCGTTGTCACGTAAAACTTTCGCCCGTATACCGACTTTACAGGCAACCAATTTTTAAATAAGTTTTAAATGTTCTAACGTAGCTTGCAAATCCATAGTTAAGCAGCAATTCCGCTAGCTCATAAAACACAGTATACATAGTAGCTTTGTCCAAAATATAACTGAGGTGATGAAATCTTCCAAGTACCAATCTAAGTTTTTCACCTACGTTATCAATGTGAATTCGCCAAGAAAAGTTGTGATCAATGGTTTAGCCCTAGGTACTTGTATTCTTTCACCACCTCAATCAATAGGCAGTTGCACACTGGGCTAGCTTGATGCAAACACTCATAAGTGTGTCCCACAACTTTTGGGATACAATCTTTCTGTCTAATATAGGGTGAACGTATATACATACCTGTAGTCTTCTTTATATTTATAATTATGCCACTGTCATGTGCCCATTTTATAATGTTGGTTAAATCTCGCTGAATATTGTGTTCTATCACATTTAAATCTGTATTCGCATATAGTAAACACGTGTCATCAGGGTACATATAAATACTACAATTTTGCACTACATTGCACATACTATTCACGTGCATAATGTAGCCGACGGGACCGAACACCGAACCGGTCGGCACGCCACAGATGACTTGCGCCGGCGGCGCCCCGCTCACTCCTCCTACCGCTGTTATCAGCGTCCTATGCGACAAATATCCTCTGAGCCAGTTATTTACGGGTCCGGCGACTCCACATTCTTCCATAGCTTGAAGCAGCTGGTGATGTTCCAAAGTATCAAATGCTTTTTTGAAGTCTATGTAGACCACCACTAACTGCTTCCGCTGGCCTAGTGCTTCATTGATCTCATCAGTGAACCGTGCCAGAACCATTTCCGTGCTGCGGCCCCGCCTAAAACCGTGATGGGCATTTGCTAATACACTATGATGTTCAAGGAAACAACTTATCTGATTAACTACATACTTTTCGACTATTTTATTAATTGAAGATAATATAGCAATGGGCCTGTAATTAGAGTAATCTGTGTGTGAGCCTTGTTTGTAAATTAAATAGGTCTAATTAATGCTGTTTTCAGTTGGTCTGGATACAATGCCTGTTCCACACATTTTATAAATTTTGTTAAAATGGGGCTCAATATATCTTTCAACAATTTGATTTGTTTTAATCTAATTTGATCTATTCCTGGTGCCTTATCACAACCACAGATTACTAAATAGTTACTTCGTAACAGATACATCACCCCCATACAAAAACAAAAATACCTACGCTATAATCACCTACAAAATCTTAATAATAATAGCCGTTGTTCGCAGTGAAGAGAAATGTACCCTAAGCACTCACGCAAAGAGTTGCAGATTGTGTGACTGTACTGTACTGTACTGACTGTACGTACAAGCGCGTCATCGAACGAAGGCGCTAGGGTTATTATGATGATTTTGGTAAAAAAACGAATGTTGAGAAATAACCATATTTTTATTTTCTAAATACTTTTATATACACGAGTCAGTTAGTAAATACATATTGATAACATATTTAATAAAATTAACAATAAGTAATATGTTATAAAAAGAAATAAAATGTATAATAATAGTACGTAGTAGGGGCGTATTGCCTATTTCCGTTTAACGGGCACAATACCAGACAATATAGTAAGTACGTACATAAGATTCTGACATTAAGTAGATTTTACTTAATAAAAACAACATTTATATTTATTTCTAGTAACCTAAATTTATCAATTTACGAACATTTACATATCTAGTACCTATTTTCTTTCTTACCTTTGCTCTTAATAAAATAAACGGTGTCAATTTGTAGATGAAATTTTATATAAGTACCTATTTATATCAAATCTTATACCATTATTTACTACATAAATCATTGTTTGTCCTTCGGCAATGAAAAATCAACAAGCTTTCATTTGTTTTGTGCCTTTAACACCCTTCCACGGCACAATAACTTCGTGGTTTCAGCATTTCTGTATGAAAGCGCGGGAAACGTGTCGTGCGTACACGCTGCCGGGCGTGCAGCGGCCCTCTGTCGTTTGTACCGACAGCGGTACACGAAATTGTAGGTATTTATCGCGCGAATTTGAACCAGTGACGGAGGCCTGTCACAACTAAGTTTATTTATAATTTTATCTATATCCTCGGTACATGCTCTTTGATATCTCATGGACAATAATCTATCTTTTACATAGGTAGATCTGTCTAGAAATTTATGATGACAACTGTGCTTTATACCTTATACTAGCTTTTGCCCGCTGCTTCGCTCGCGTAAGTTTCTGTTAGATAAAATGTTTTTTACAAAGTCCTCTACCCTCCTCAAGGAACATGCGGTTTTACACAAACTCTGACTCCCTTTTCTACCCTCTTAGGGGAAGGATTTCCAAAATAAATGTCGTTGTGTTTGCTAACGTCATTTGCGGATCCAATAAACAAAGTATGAAGTTAATCCCTAGAAAGCGTAAAAAGGTTTCATACAAATTCAGACTCCCCTTTTTGTCCACTTAGAGTACAAATTTCCAAAAAGACTTTCTTAGTGTTCACTAACTGATAACAGTAACATACATTTTCTTTGAATCCATCATTCGTAAAAAGGACTCAACGAATTGTTGGTGGTCTAAAAAGAAAAATATTTGTGGAAACTTTACGCTCTATGCCATTAAAATTTAGCGCAGAAAGTTTGTTAGATTTATTATTTTTGCTTATTCTATACGTACCAAACTACTGTAATTTAAAGGGACTAAGTTTATAGTTTACAAGACTTCACGCACAGATCCGCCCGCGTTAGACTACTTAACCTCGCCTGAGGGAAGAATTTCCATTTAATTTCACTTATTTCTCTTACTGCTCTCAAGGAACATATGTATGTTCCTTGAGAGCAGTAAGAAAAACAGTAAGAGAAATATATGGAGGTACATTCTTACATATATTTATCAAAATTTCAGCTTCTTGCGGCCAACATTTGTGGGCTGTGTATTCTCTGTCAGTCATTACTGCAAGAATGTTACATACATTTTATTTTTTATAGACTTACGCCTGTTTCCCCGAAGGGGAATGAACTTTTAGGTTCCACGTAATAGGGGGCGAGCCTATTGCCGTACCGGGCACATTACCAGACTCCATGCTGTTACTGAGAATTTCCTACCGGAAAAACCCAATAACACTTTGCTCGACCCGGGAATCGAACCGGAGACCTCCCAATCCCACGCGCACATTTATGCCGCGAGACCAATGAGGCAGTGTTATATACATACTAATGTGTATGTATTAAAAATGTATAAGTATGATTATTACTTATCTAGTTGCCATAGTACAACCTCTACATAGGTTGGGATCAGATGGCTTTCTATAAGTAGTCTTAAGAGATTATCAGTACTAGGATTTAAAATATTTTACTATTAATGTGACACAAGGTGCCAATCATTGTACGATCGCTCTACAGGAACGCCACGTGAGTAGCTCCATAAAACAGATTGAAAATTTATTTGTATTTTCGATTCAAGAAGACCAGGCTCGAGAGATCTAGACGATAATTGCAAAGTATATTATATGATTTTCTATGCGATTTCTGAGCAATGTCTGAACCTTAGAGAAGGAATGAAAAGAAAATATAAATGATGCATCTTTCGCATTCTCCTTCACAAATTGTTAAAGTGAAGTGAACTGACACGTAAGTTATTATGGCGCAGATAGGAATGCTCTGGAACCGACACTCCTTATAAACTGCCGAAATGATTCGACAGAATGCATTTACTTTACTGTCAGTACACCTAAATTGATAATGCTATATCATTTCTGGGAAACAACAGGAATTAAGGGGTTGTAAAAAACAACTGTAATGCAGGTTACAATTAAATGCATTTGTATCGTTTCGTGGTTGGTTTTCTTTAATGCATAGATTATAATTGACGACAATCCCCAGTACGACAAAAGTAATGATAATATCCAGTTTTAGTTTTTACCTGTTTTTAAACTGCCCCACTGCTGCGCTCTTTCACATGAAGACAGTTGTCAGGGTCAACCACGTTCGCTAAGCCGGTGTTAGTCTCCCGACAACATACGAAAGAAAACGCTCAGACATACTTAACACGAAAAACGCCACAAGACTTTAAAATTTTATATATTATTGGATCAGAACGAACGTTAGCTAACAATTCAGTAAAACACGGCAAAAGCAAGTACAAAACTCAATATAATTCCTTTACGAAACTTTTACTCAATGATGTTATAATTATAGCAAGCAAACAACGTAAAACCATCCAACACCTTTTACAGGAGCACACACATTTAACATAGTTACGAACTTTCAAAGAACTCCATTTTGTTTTTGAAGATGGAAAATGAAATACATATAAAAGCTAAATGAGGAGTCTGCATTTTTCTATTTAATCAGAAAGTTTTTATAGGGGAAGTATATTCATCTTTGCTTGTCCGTCGTTTATAAAAGTATAGAATTTTATGATGTTTTCACTCAGGAAGGTTAGTGCACTCTTCAGTTTATTTCCAGTCGAAAGTAATTTAGGACCAGTAACCGCTGACCACAGTGGAAGTACTACAAATGATTATTAAAACTTGTAAAAGTGTATGGGTACTATAATAATGTACCAGAACTTGAACGCCGTTTTGCGTACACACTTTGTTCTTAGATTACACCTGGGAAACTTCTAAATGGTAATTAAGTTCGTTTGAGTTTCGTCCCGGACCACGTAGAGATGAGCGCAATATACATAGAGATTCAGCTTTATTATAATACTAGTTCCACACGCAGATTTCGCGAGAATGGCGGCTATTTTGCCTCTTGGTTTAGGCAATTTTCTATACCCATATTATGTTGCATTTTTGGGTTAATCTGCTTACGAATACTAAGCACATATAATCATATGTTTACGCTATATCCCATTTTAAAAAAATGGGTTGAGGCAAAACATGTAGGTATCCCAAGTATATACATTTTATTTTCCCAGTATTTAGATATAATTATTACACAAGCTATCAATTGAAAATTACTTGTGTATACAACTTAACGGTCACATTCATCAGTCATTGTCAATCACCTCTCACGTTAAACTACTTACACTAGAATGTTTTTTGTACCGCAAAAAGTGTAGAATCATTATCACCTTGAAGCGTAACTCATCGTTGCTTTTCTAACATTTTGAGAGCCTACTAAAGTAGACAAAAACGAAACCGCCTTAAACTTGAAATTAGTAGCCGGCAACTTACAGTAAGATTTATTAAAATAATTGTTATAATAAATTAGTTTGATCTTAATTATTGATAACTTCAACAAAAAACGCCCTGCTTTGCCTTAACCCCTCAAAGCATTTTGGCCACCATCGAGGCATCTCAGGACACCCGTAGAAGTATTTTGGCCACTTTCGAGGCTAGGCTTTCAAGCTAAGTACAGCGCGTAATATTTTCGTTGAAAGAATGGTGATATTTCTATTTATTAAGTTAATATTGTATATCAAAAGACGCGTAATTAAATAAGCTTTCGAATGATATTAATAAACACCAAATAATGTACTTGAAGCCCACGCAAGAGCGGTATAAAGCACGCCCGGTATTATATTTTCCCGCCATTTTCGAGCACGCTATTATATTTCTAAAATATTCATATTTCTCGTCGATTTTTATTATTGGCGGTATATAAGTATTGTACACGGTTAGAAAGGTAATTTAATTTACTTTCCGAGGTAATAAATATAATGGAAAGAAACATTTAAATTTTAAACACTTAAAAAATATAAAGTATAAATGATTGTTAATTGCCGCCAATTTTCGTATTTTATTTTTTTTAACATATTTTTTTGTTATATATCAGATTCAAACCTAGATAAGTTTCTTTTCAACTAGATTTTCAATTTAAAAAACCATATCTGATAAGATTCCAATAAGAATTATTCTTATTGAACTTTGCACAATTGTTTACTTTTTCCCGCAAAAAATAACCGCCATACCCGCCAAAATTTTCGAAAGCCTATATCTCATGAATTATAGGAGTATTATATATCACATGATAGGTTTATTTATATACTCATAATAAAACAATAATTCGTAGCATAAATATAACGTTATCTATATATTTTCATTCAATAAAAAATAAATGCCGTTGTTTCGGTAATTGAATGAATATAGCCTCTTGAATTAAATTATTACACAATATTTATTAATTTTTTGCTGTTATTTTATATCTAATTAGTTCATTCACAATTAAAACATAAAAATATCAAATATAATTATATTATTTGTTTACAATGATGTTTTGAATCCATAATTACGCCCCGCACGCAACATGCAAAGACAGTGAAATATACAAAAATTTCAAATGCTGACATTTAAATAATTTTCTAAGCAAGCATTACTTTAATTTTATTTTTTTGTAAAGCCTATACCACCAAAATAATAAAAGTAAGTAATTTATAACCCATATTGTTATCATGACAAACAAAAATGGCGAGTAGGTCATCGACAGACGACATTGTTTACAATGGGATTAAGTTCGGCGGGTCGCATAAACTAAACATCCCGTCATTCAGTCACTATTCAAACATTACTACAAAGCTTATTTAATCTACTTTCATAAAAACATCATTTCAAATATCAATACCCGAGTAATGAGTCGTAAGTTTAGGCAAGTGGCCTTGCTTCGCGGGTGGTGAGATAACGACCGCGTGATGCTTTAGCGATAAATGTCAAATTAAAGCGGTACCTTGAGCGGTTATCAAACCGCCATCGGTTTATTTACATATGATAAAACAACACCGCAAAAACGCAATTGAAAAAGTCTAACGTTTTTATACGCTATAAAAATAGAGGCACTAGCTATTTAACACCACATCATCTGAATGATCAATACGTTTTCGAATGTTTCAATTATCCTCAGAACAGAAAGAATCCTTATAACTTTGACTAAAATTCAACTTGAAACATCACATTTAATATTCTCTCCACGCCACTTGCCTTCGTTTTACTTCTAAGGCTTAGTCGACTTTAGCGAGAAGTGGGTAGATTTTAATCAAAATAACTTGCTCGCTTTGCCCACTCCAGACTACTGAGCTTTGTCACCGCACGTAGCTTTTACGTCATCCAATTAGTGGAAAAAACCGTTCTACTCGAGCACTCCAGTGGGACGTCACCTTAAGGTTATAATCATCAATTTCGAGATGCTATTGCCGTAATCTTTGATTAATCCGCCCGATTTCTAATAATAGACTATGTTATTATTATAGGACGATTATAATATGCTTAGCGAGTGTCCGGTGTTTAATGTTAATATTTTAAGCGAAGCTTTATGGGAAGTTATATTAATAATAATGTTTAGAAATTTAATAAATACGATCTGATAGCTCAAGTCTCTAGAAGAAACTCACTATAAGCAATTAAAGCAATCCTCTAAACAACACTACGGTAAAACTAAAAATATAAGACGCTATAAAACATCACACAATACATAAACCAAAATTTGCCAAACAAAACTCATTCCCAATTACTTAAAATCTTACACAAATTATGTAGTTAACGTTGCGCAAAGTCTTGAAAGACCTCGAATAATGCGGATACTGTGGAGGTTTTGTAATAAAAAGTTTTCAGTATAAGACGAACGACATCCTTCAGAGAGCTATTCAGTGCAGCGAGCTCGTCCCCACAAATGACATACTTTGCGACCGACGCATCATCTTCGGATTAGACTGTCGAAGCCCGTATCTTTTTTCCTCTGGAAGGTTCATATTTTTATTCCAGTATTACTTTTCGTGAAGGTATTTGTAGTTATTTCATTTATAGAGCTGTGGAGTACTAGCTTACGCCTAGCTTTATTAGGTATCCAGAAAATTTATTTCGTAACCTATATCTGGCAATATATTTAGATTTATTCAGTATTTGTTTTTTATACTTAAGATAAATAAATAAATAAATTTACTTATTGTTTCACAAGTTACTAAAATTATGAGACACATTTATATTATCAACACATGAAGTTGCTACTATTTATGTGCGGCTGGTACATAAAATAGGAAAACCTGAGCCTTAAGTACCAGCATCCTTCCGATGACACGGTTAAACAACTTACATAATTACTGAGACACTATAATATACAACAATAGTAAAGAATTAAATTTAACAAATAAAAAGTAATAAACTAATATTTGCCTTTAGCACATTTAAATTTAAATTAACCTTGCATTATGAGTGTGTGTGGGTGTGCGTGTGTGTGCGTGTGTGTGTTTGTGTGCGCGTCTATGTGTTAAATGGTGAGGTGGAGTAGATTCTTCGTCTCGTCATATGATTGTTTTTGAAGCCATTCACTTATGATGGTTTTGCAGTCATGTTTGTTATAGTAAGCTATTGTTAGTACTTTATTTAATTTATTGTAAAGAAAACGTCCAAGAAAGCAGAAAAACTGTTGGCTGAATGAAGTTCTACGGGTCGCATCAAGTGGGAATTGATGGCTGCGAGTATTTGGCTGTTGAGAAGAAGATGAGGTAGAATGGCCGGATTTAGAGAGGTATGAGTGTTGTCTTAATACAATTTGTTGAATAAAAAGTTGTCTTACTGTTAGGACCTGACAGTATTCAGATCGTTCCCTGGTAGGGTGTCGGTATGGTTTAAAAGTGGACACTTTCAATACTGCTCTCTGTGCTCGTTCCACTCGTAATAGATGGCTTTTGGGTGCCCCACCCCAAGACGAGATACAATAGCCTATCAAAGATTGGCAAAGAGCATAGTAAACCGTCTTGAGGATATAAGGCTCTGCCACATGTCTTAGGTGTTTAAATACAAAGATAAGTTTACGAATTCTGCCCGTCAATAAGTCAATGTGTTGTACGAAACTCAATCGATCATCCAAAATTACACCTAAATATCTTATGGCTGTAGCGTTTTTTAATTTCGGGCACTCACATGTGGAATGCCCTAAGATGGTACCTAACATAGCTATTCGACGGTGTTTTATATACATTTATGTGGACACACAATATTAATTCAAAAGGAAACAATTTGTTATACTTATCCATGTAAACAACTTTAATTTCAGCTTCCGCAATTAACTTTGATTTTTGGCGTATAAAATTATGAAAACGATGTAAATTTTATTTCCTATATCTGGTTGATATTTGAAAATAGGGATTAATTATAGAGGGTAGTGGTGGAGTCCAACGGTGGTTATTTTGGGATATTTGACCAATATAATAACTCATAACTACACCTTAAAAAATAGTCAGCTGAAGCGTGTTGATTATATACGAGATCTTGGTGTTATACACGACTCAAAACTTACATATGAGAAGCACGTCGATACCATGGTTCAAAAAGCCAATAAAGCCATGGGGTTTTTAAAGAGATCTTGTTCCCAATTCAAAAACATTAAAATTATTAAAATATTATTTTGTTCTTATGTTCGTAGCTCTCTAGAATACTGCTCGCAGGTATGGAATCCGCTGTACAATATCTATATTTCTAGAGTAGAATCAATACAGAGAAACTTCACCAGATACCTGCAGTATAAGTGCAAAACCGAGGATCCTAATTATGAATCGAGATGCAGAAGATTTCATTTATTACCGCTCAAAGAGAGAAGGACTATAGCAGATATTTGCTTTCTTGTTAAACTGGCTCAATCGTACATTGATTGTCCTCATTTACTCTCTAAATTACAATTGCGCGTTCCCACTCGATCGGTTAGGAATCCTTATGTTTGTCTCAATGTGCCACGTTGCACCACAAATTATAGACAGCATTCATTTTTCTTAAGATCCGCTAGCTGCTACAATAGGTTGGTTGACTTTCCTGAATTTGACTTATTCACTACTAAACCAACTGTTTTTAAAAAAGTAATAAGCACGCATTGGTTTGAACTGGTTCAATAAGTTTATAAAAATAATATAATTTTGAGTGCTTTATATTTATTAAACTGTCATATTAATTTTAAAACAAGCTCTATGTATTTATATGTGAAAACATGTAATTGGTTATTAGTTGTATAATCAGTGTATATTTTAGAAGTTAAAACTGTTTGTTTTCCTAATAAAATAAAAATAAAATATTTACGGAATGTAGTCCGCGATCATTATTTGCGGAATATTCATAAATTCATTCACGATGATAGGTAATTTGTCAAAGTTATTTCCATTATTATAATGTAATTAAATTGTTGTTTAAGTTCTCATCTCTCGTAATTTAAAATTATATACAGAATATATTTAAGTCTTCAATAAGTTTGTTACTGTCGTATGCAAAAAATATTAAACTTGCATTACTGTGTCGTAAAAAAAAATCATTATTCTATGCGCAATTACGTTTACATTTGAATGAAACCTTCAACCTCATTTACGTACAATTACACCCGAGCACAAAACACGAGCACCCTCCCCATATAGCATAGCTTGTATGTGGCCTTTTCATCTATATTCAGATGGTTTACGCAGTGATTGTAAATTATTGCAGACACTTCTTCTGATGACTGTACAAGCCAATTCTGGAGCGGCAAGATCGACCGCATCCAGAACATATGTGCAATGTGTTTGGTGGGTTTGATGGAAGATTGTCACTTTGGTGCCGTTTGGCCCTAGTGTCGGCAAGCCTGTCGAACCACTCTGTGTCATGGCGCTTTATACCCTGTGCAACCTGATATCTCCACTGGTCCCTAACTTCAGCAAGCTTCTCCCATACGCTATGCTTGATGTTGAACGTGGCCATGTCACGCTTGACGCAGTCCTTTAAGCTATGCTGTCCTTTAAGGACAGCATAGCTTAAACAATATAATAGCAATCAAGCGCATCTGAAAGGTTGCATCAGACGATTGCAAGTTGTAATCTAAGGAGAGTGCATGTACGTTGTAGGCACTCGGTAAAGTGAGGTCTCACCGCGGTTTAGCATAACTACGCCACTGCAGTGACCCATCCGACGAGCTATTGAATTAAGCCTTAGATTGGATTTTAGTTCTAGAAAGCAATATGTGTAAGTAAATATTACGTACAGTTTGATTTACTCGCCTTGTGTGGTGTGTTTAATTTTTTCGCCATACTTGTTTAGAATTTAACTGTTTAGTACTTTATTTAAATATGTGCAAAACGTAACTGGTAAAGAGTGTAGTGTAGTAGTAAGTAATAATAATTACTTGTAATTATTTATGTTCAGCGATAGCCAAGTGGATAAAATAACAGACTGCTGCGCAGAGGGTGACGACGCGCTTATCTGCCTTTTCGAAACTAAGCGCATATTAAAATGTTGAATATTTATCGAACGCCTGCCAGTTTATACTACTTCTCTATTTAAGAAATAATTTCAAATGGCAATTGTTTCTTGGAACAAGAAGTCTTTTAAATGACAATAAATAATTCATAACCATCATACAGAAAGTCGCCGACAGTTATACACAATAAAAATAAACAATATAAGGTATTATTACGACAACACAAAAGATAAATTCAAAGCACAAAATATTAAAGCAGTTTTCAAGTCCTCGACGATTTAACAACATAGTATTGTCTACTAACGAGACCCAAAGTTTGAGGGGAGCGACTCGCAGAAAAATTATAATACGAACGGAGACATTTTCGTCGTGGCCCCATTCATCTCCCTGAGTAACCATAATTGACAAGATAACCGATATAAAAGGTTAACATTTTGACACAAAGATAATACAAAAATAGCCTGTCCAAATTGAAACTCGCTACACTCGGTATATTAAGACCAGAGTTATTTTTGTAAAGGAGAGATAACGCCTAAATCGTGGGTAACATCAAAGTATTTTTTTAGGCACGTAAAACCAATACATTAAGTATGAGTCAAGTGTAAGCCTTGTATAAAGGAAAACTGTTCTGCCAATATTTGTGCTGTCTCGGGTCGCACCTCGTAAACACATTGCTATTCATGGTAGAAGTAACCAAGTGATCATGCAGAATCAGACCTTTGTCTGGCGAATTAGCGAGAGTGGTTATTGATTAAAGATTCAACATAGGTACCTGATTAATATTTTTCTGCAGAGAAAAGTAAAATAAATATTTGCTAGCATGAGGCTTTAGTACAACAACATTTCGATACATTACTCGAACATTCTAAAAAATAAATGCAGTCTTGTGACATTAATGTAAGAAAACTGGGTAAAAAGTAGGTACTGTATAAGTTATACAGCTTTATGAAAAAATACTGATTAAATTAACTAGGAATTATGAGTTGTCTTGTAAAGGCAGCGATAGCCTAGTGGAGATACCAACAGACTACCATGCAGCGCATATCGGGTTCGAATCCACGGCGCGCACCACAAACTTTTCAGAGGTATATATGTGCCTATTGAATTGTTAATTATTGCTTGCGCCATACTTCGGAGAGTATGTTAAGCCGTCGGTCCCGGCTTTCATTATGATCTTTGACAGTCGTTATAGGAAGTCAGTACTTCTGAATAAAACTGACACTAGTCTAAACCATGGAATATCGCTATAACTTTGGGTTGCCGAGGTCAGACAGGCAGTCACTCTGTGGAAAAGCTAATGTACAGTCAAATTCAAGGTAGTAGAGCCTTGCTGATTTCATCATGAATGGGCCGGCTCAACCGGGGTAGTACTACCCTCTCACAGAAAATCGACGTAAAGTAACAGTACCTAAAATGTTGCGTTTCGTTCGGTGAGTGACAGTGCCGGAGTCTCTATCCCCTATTCCTTCTTCCTCATCCCACTTCTCATCCTATCCCTTTTCCCGACCCCAAGGGGCGGCAACGCACTTGTGACTCCTATGGTGTTGCTTGTGTCCATGGGCGACGGTAATTGGTTACCATCAGGCGATTTGTCTGCTAGTTGGCCGCCTATTAACATAAAAAAAACGATTAGACTAGTAAGCGGATCCCTGGTTGCAAATAGGATAACGTTAGGAGAATGATGGTATTTGTCGCCTTGTACCATTTCATTAGTATGAGGTTATCGGCCTAAACACAAAACATAAATAGATATTGTCACGTCACATGTAACTCGATCCATCAATGTTTTACCGAGCCCAAATGAATAGTATAATCTGAGCGTCGCATTCAGATTAGCCGATTCGTTTGTACAAAAGTCAATTAATGAAACTTACATGTAACATAGTATTTCAGTAATTGTTCGGGTACGGTATTAGCGGCAATTTGCAATTAGTGGCCGTAGATGCCGTAGTTAATTCTAGTATAAATGGTACATTTGTATAAGTAATATTCGTGTTGAACTAAACCACTATTGTTGTAGACGTTTGTGGATGGATCACCGCTAAAAGTGTCCATTATAATTACTAAGTACTGTTTTGGAGCACCGTCTTGTTTTCTACGTATAAGGAGAAACAATAAGATAAGTACGCTGAATTACTGTATGTAATTTAGTTCATACGCTGTATTTCAAGAATATCTCCATTGTTCTTACGAATTAATGTGAAATCTGCTTTAGTGTAGATTATAGACCTTAATAGAGGAACCGATAGCAAGATTAGATTAAGATCCAGGAGTAGGTAATTTACAGATTGGTATTTTGGTAGACAGTATGTAATCGCAGCAGCAGAGATATCTTCCTATATCTCGGATATCTATACTGCTAGATAGGTAGCAATAAAACCAGACAATAAAATGCTGTCGATTAAGTACCGAAAATACTCCTAAATTGCCCGATGAGTAAAATTTGGAATTGCGTTTTTTGTTTATCTGCAGCTGGCAGATATCTTGTGTTTATGGTATTTATAAAAGCAATAGACTTCAATATAAATATAATTCATACTGTATTCGTCTATAATAACAACTTCTACAATTTGCAAGAGACTAAATATTGGTGTTACTATGAGTTTAATGTAAATCTGTTGGTAAATCCAAGTTACTAAATAAATACTGTAAATGGTGCACAAGCCAGCGACAGACACAGGTAGTTGTTTCTGTCGCACCATATTTAAGCAAGGTTTTAGCGTAACAAATGGCTCAATTACTCTGTTATTTTATTACTCACAATTTGTGACATTAATTCTTTCATACCAACTTGCAAACATTTGAATTACCAATAATATTACGGGTGCGGTTTTGGAAAAATTAACGTTCCATTCTACCTCTTGTTACCGACATTAAAATGTTTGCTAAATATGCACTGGATTAAATTAAATTCAATTTATTTATCAAAAACACAGATACATTAAAATATTCTTTTAACATACAATCAAACTTAAGGTTAAGCGGTTTATTAATAAACTAGAAAGAAAACCACTCCTGTACTAGTTAGAAAACTGTATCACAGTAAGTGGGTTCTCCCTTTACAAAATTCTTGGTATGTATTTTAAAAATACCACTTGAGATACGAGATAACTGCCTTCAGATACTTTCGAGCGTTCAAGAATAACACACATAATGTCTATTTGCCCCGTACGTTTCAGCATGATTTACGCCAATCATCTTCTAATCACATCAGTCAATAGTTGGCAACCCTAGCTAAAGTAAACACCCGATCTATAAGTAAATTTTAAATAATTTTGCAAATTAAGTCTAAGTTAACTAAAAGTACTTACAGTGCGTACCCTTCGCTAAAAAATCTTAGTGTAATCGTTTTCCATAGCAATATTGAACTCAGAATATTTATGTACTCCATAACAAGTGAATACTGCAAGTGTCGAATAAAAGTGACTTTACCACGAAAATCAGGCTACATTCAACCCGAAGCTATAAACAGTTACTATTGTGATTCAATGACATTGCACACCTAATGTTTATTTGTGATCAGACTACAAGTTTTCGTAAAAAGGGTTTGTGAACATCGTATTTTTTCTCAATTTTAAACACAAAACAAAATATACAGCAGTACCCACAAAGCAAAATTTCGTAACGGGCGCGTTCCAGCTCAAAATATAACAATACTTCAGACATTACATTATTGGTGCGAAAACTCAACTGTCAATTCTCCTTTATTTGAGCACCTGTCTTTTGAGATAAGTTTCGTTATACGCAGACGCGCTAAGTCAGTAAATAAGTATGTCTGCTAAAGTGATAACATGCGCAGGATGCTTATATAAATTAACTAACAAGGAATATTTGATTTGCAACAATTGTAAGGATGCATATGACATAGTCTGCGCAAGTGTTACTCGGCAACGATTCATATCGATGGACAAGGAAGGGAAAAACAAATGGACATGCCCCGGTTGCCGCATCAAGGAGAAAAAGGTGTCGCACGGGTGATCGATTTTCACGGGATAGCCGGGATCGATCACTCGCCGAGCAATAAAAAGAGATGCTTAGGTTGTCTTACGGGAAATAAATAAAAATATCACCAGGACAGATTAAACTCGCGTTATATTCCAGATTCACAATTTTGATTAATAAAAGAACCGACACTAGGGGTTAACCGGCTAGATAGTTATCCAGGGCGTAGGTCGTAAGTTAACACTCCACAGGTCCACGGATGGATACTCAGCTTTTCGTGTCTCCCAGCAGAAGCAAGCCCCAACCACGTGTGTCGCCGGCATATATACGGTCGGCAAGCGGGTGAGGCTCCCCACCGCAGTGCGTCATCGCAGTGGGGCTCGCGAGCGCGGAGGCACGACGTCACAAAGGGAGACAATACAAATACACCTATCCACCCCAGGACAATGCAACAGAAGGAGATTGATAGTATGCAAAGAGCGGAGGACCAATATTCTAATACCAATATAACGCATCGAAAGAAAACCACTCGTTCACCATGTACTTCACCCCAATCCTCATCGTTTGATCCTGCCATTCTATCCGTAATTAGGGCTGAAATTCAATCGGCAATGCATGACTCCATGCAAACTGTAATTGAAACCATTTTAAAGAGAGAATTAGCACCCATTAAAGAAGAACTTTCAATCCTCCAAGAACTTAAGTCCGGAGTTGAATTTATAAGAGGAGAATACGACCGACTACAGTCTAAACTAAAAGAAACCGAGGAAAAAGTCATTACTCTTGCCAAACACAATACCACACTGGAGAACAAGGTAGAAGATCTAACCAAAAGAATTAATTTGCTCGACCAACATGCTCGAGAAACTAATATCGAAATTGGTGGCATACCAGAGAGTAAATCGGAAAATGTAATGACTGTGGTCAAGCAACTCTGTTCGACTATTTCGATGCCTATACAAGATATGGACATAGTTTCTTGCACGCGTGTCAGGAAGATGAATGTAGCTGACAAGAAACCACGGTCTGTTATTGTCAAGCTACCAACAACCAAAACTAGAGACAACATCCTGGCTGCAGTCACAAATTTTAACAAAACCAATTCTACAAACAAATTGAATTCTTCCCATCTAGGCTACGGCGGGCACAAATCACCAGTGTATGTGTCTGAACATCTCGCTCCTTTTTACAAAGCTCTGCATGCGCGTACTAGGCATCTTGCTCGTGAGAAGGGATACAAATACACATGGATACGCAACGGCCGCATATTTGTTAGAAAAGATGACAATTCGCCCGCTAAACAGATCAAATGTTATGATTCGCTTAGTGCTCTATAAAAAGTAAATAACCACGTTTTCATAATGGTCCGTAAAGCTGGTTTTTAAATTCAACATTTACTACCAAAATTTTAGAGGGCTTAAGTCTAAGACCAAAGAAGTTAATTTGGCAATCAGAACTTCAGATTACGACGTTATTGTTGGGACTGAAACTTGGCTAGACAATGGAGACAATTAACTGTTTGGAGAAAAATACCATGTATACAGGAGGAATAGAAGTTCTAGCAGATTTTCGAATAAAATTGGCAGTGGCGTAGTTATAGCGGTATCCAAGAGTCTAATCTCAAGAAGAATTGAACATTTCGAAAGCCTCAGTGAAGACTTGTGGGTCACAGTGAAATACCAGTTGAACGATAAAGTAATGAGAGAAATTCTATTTGGCGCACTCTATTTACCTCCTCCGGTAACGGTATCGTCACTAGATTATATCTTAGAAAACTGTAATAGAGTCATGCAATCGTACCCTGGTAATAGTATAATTCTGGGTGACTTCAATTTGGGATTTATTGACTGGAAATATGATTCATCAGCTCCACCTAGACTGTTGCCTTTTAATTATGCCTGTAATTTAGGATACCAATTGATAGATTTTATGTCGTTCAATAACTTATTCCAGTGTAATGATATCAGAAATCACAACAATAGGATATTAGATTTAATGCTGTGTAATTTTGAGGGAGTATCTGTGGGACAGTGTCAGAATCCATTAAGTAAACTCGATGCTCACCATCCAGCATTAGACATCAATATCAATATCACTCGTTCTCTTGGTGCAAACAAACAAATTGCTAGATATAATTTTAGAAAAGCAGATTATTCCCTCATAGTAGCAAAGCTGAAGCAAATTGATTGGGTTTTAGAATTAATGCCTGTGAACGACGTTAATGTTGCTGTTCAAAAATTTTATGACATTCTAGAGTCTATCATCGCGTCCACTGTCCCCAAAAGTAAACACCGTAATCTAAAATATCCATTATGGTTCACTCGCAACTTAATTAAATTAATAGCGGAAAGAGATAGGATTCATAAAAAGTTCAAAATCTATAAAAATCCCCGAGACAAGATTGAATTAAAACTATGTAGTAAACGAGTTACTTCCTTGATAGCCTCTTGCTATTCCGATTACATTTCTAACACTGAACAAGCAATTAATAAAGATCCTAAGAGGTTTTGGACTTTCGTTAAACAACAGCGTGGAGGAGGTTCAAATCTACCCGGGGAAATGTTTTTGAACGATGATAAAGCACACGATGGAGATGGAATTTGTGGAATGTTCGCCACACACTTTTCTTCCGTTTATTCTAAAGAAAATGTCACTTTTATTCCTGACAAAGGAGACTTACTTCCACAACTTTCATTAAATAACATAGAAATTACCGAACAAGCAGTTGAAAAAATGTTAAAGTCCATTGATGTCAGGAAGGGTGCGGGTCCGGATGGAATACCTCCTTTATTTATCAAAAAGACATATAAGCAATTGAAACTGCCTCTTAAAATTATTTTCGAAAAGTCATTAATTTCTGGTATCTTTCCCAAAGATTGGAAAATCGCAAACGTGGTACCTATCTACAAAAAAGGTGATAAATGTAATATAAAGAACTATCGACCTATATCCATTTTAAGCATTATACCGAAACTTTTTGAAAAAATAGTTTGTCCAATTCTAACCTGTCATTTGGAGGTTGTTTTGTCTAACTTGCAGCACGGCTTTCGAAGACGAAAATCCACTCTTAGAAATCTCCTTAATTATGTGACCGATCTTGCCACTAGTGTGGATAAAAAAACTCAAATAGATAGCATATACACTGATTTCACTAGCGCGTTCGATAAAGTCAACCATAACATACTTTTATCGAAACTAAAATTCTATGAGATTCATGGCTGTTTGTTGTCCTGGCTGGGTTCTTACTTGACGGACAGAGTGCAAAGAGTTACTGCTAATGGCTTCACCTCTTTTGACATTATTCCTTCTTCAGGTGTTCCACAAGGATCCCACCTTGGGCCAGTCCTTTTTCTTGCCTTTATCAATGACATTTCAGATCATATCGCATACAGCAAGTGTTCAATGTTCGCGGATGACTTGAAAGTTTATTAAGACATTAACTCTCCCAGCGACGTTAACCTTCTGCAGGCGGATTTAGATGCCATTTTTAACTGGTACTGTAGGAATAAAATGACCCTAAATCCTAAAAAGTGCGTTCATATCACTTTTACCAAGAAGAGGAACATAGTTCCGTCTTCATATTGTATTAATAATGATCAATTGGAACAGTCTACATTGGTTAGGGATCTTGGGGTGCATCTTGACCGCAGACTAAGCTTTGTCAACCATATCGACAGCATTATTCGGAAATCTTGGCAAATGCTCGGCTTCATTAAGCGCACGTGTAGAGATTTTAAAAATACAGCCGTATTGATTAACCTGTATAGCGCTTTTGTTCGCAGTATACTGGAATATGATACGCCGCCGGTTTGGAACCCCCAATATAATGTTCACACTGCAAGATTAGAGCGTCTTCAACGCAATTTTACTCGATATCTAGCGTTCAAAGATCGTCACTGTCCATATCGTGCTGATTATTATACAAGGCTCAATCATTTCAATATGAAGTCTTTAGAAATAAGGAGGCAGACCAATGACTTAATAACACTTCATAAAATAATACATGGTAGAATAATTTCCCCTGAAGGTCTCAGTTGCTTAAATCTGAACGTACCCCACGGTATACCTAGACGACCTATAGAAAGAGTTTTCAATCCATCTCGTAGTAGAACCAATTTGGGTAAACACGCCCCTTTGAACAGACTAATGAGCTCGTACAATAATATCACTTCTAGGAATATCAATATTGACGTTTTCCACATGGCAGATCTTAAGAAATTTAAAACAGAGTGTATCCAAGTGTTGTGTTCATAACACATTTTCTTGCTTTTTGATATGCATACATTTTAATTTTGCAAAGGTTTTTATAATTTGTATTATTGGTTTGTATAGTTTTAAAATTCTAAATGCTTTATGTCATTTTAAATGCTGTGTACACCTGTAAAGGCATCTCATTTTGTACAAGACCTAAATCTGATACTTATATTGTAATAGTATAGTGTTGTGTCGATGGTGTAACTAACCAAATAAATAAATAAATCACGGCTACTGTAAGACATGCCAAAGCATCGACGCAAAGAAAAGGTTATGTTAGTATTAGTAAATTTCTCTTAGCGCTTTGAAGATGTAAATTTTTCGTTCAAAAGAGTGCATTTTAATAACATATGAGGGCTCTTCTGCCTCAAAAGTATAAAATACTCCAAAAAGCGAGCACAAATATTCTAGTACATGTGCGTACATGCATACCTACACCTAGCTTATTTTACGACTTCAATAAGGCGGATTACTTTATATCCGGCAGACGCCTAGATGACGCGAGTCGAAATCAAACATACCTTAATTTGTTCCCAGTGCTTCTTTCAGACATTTTACATAACAAGCATTACAGTTACGCCAGCTATCATATTTATAACCAACGTATAAGAAGTCTGGAAACTTCGCTCCTTATCTATCCGTGCTAGGAAATTGCTTTTCATGTTGTTGCTTTAAATTTATGTACATCAATCACTAGCGTTATGGGTATTAATGGCAGTGTAATGAATACATGATTATCTTAAGTCGGTGGCAGTAGCCTACTGAAGATGCCAACATATAGTTATGCTTCCGCACGTATTAAATTGTTAATTATAGCTTGCCCCGTGCATGGACTTGAGTATACTGGGATTATCGCTTTCCTTATGGGTCGCGGCGAACACACGGCATGTCGCTCTATGGAGAACCGAAAATTCTCCCAAATCTGGTTAAGCCCTGACGTCAGGTTCCAGGAGGAAAAGTCTTCGATACAACCAACGTATCGAAGACGATAATAATGATGACTTACATTTGATACAGTATTTTGATACAGTTACGAAGCCGCTCCCGTTCTCTTTCAACTGTGATATCTAGGCAGATAAATTGTGGCTATCATATTCCACTTGCCTCTTACCGAATATATAAAAAAACTATTATTTTACTAAACTTTACCCCTTACAAATTTCAGGAATATCTAAATTCAGAATTAATTATATTTAAAGAAGAATGAATGTTACAAAAATCTCGCCTTGCCTATGACATCTTTTTGTTTGTTAGGAACGAAACTCAAATTACCGAAAGAAAATCGGATCCAGTTAAACTATAAACAAGACAAGCGATTTCAAAACTGAAACAACACGGAGTCGCAGGCAAATCTGTAACAGGTTTGCTTGTGCCGGGCCTAAGCCTATTATGTGATTAAGTTTGTTCTAAGGCTCCAGCAAAAAAGCAGAGATTACAAATCCTGGTGAAGTAGATGATACGCACTCGTCCTTCCCTCTTCGTTGATATTGGCACACTTCGTGTGTTTAAAACTTTTTCCGTTGTAAAGTTCGTCATTCCACCGGGTGAAATGAAAAACTTGTTTGTTTATTCACGGATTTTTCTCGTTATCCACCACTGTTTCTTGCTTTCACGTGCATTGCATATATGTTGGCTCGTATCCCTGTATTTTTAGATATAACACGTTGAATGTTTCTTTCGCCTTATAGTGCGTTGTGTGGCGTTTGATTAAGGAGGGCTATCCCGTCAGAGTACTGTTTAGCACATAATTATATTGCTTGTGCTTGAGTATCTCATGTCAGATCTTTTTCTTAACTATTGGAGGTTGATACAGAGAGATTTTTGAATGTAAGAAGACAGGTTCACAATCGTTTGCGTCTTATTCACTTTATTATAAATTATTTATTAATCATCATCATCAGCCATTAACAGTCCACTGCTGGACTAGGTCTCTCCTTTGAAAGGAGGAATTGGCCTACTATACCACGCTGGCCAAACGGGTAGGTACAGCGTTTGTATCAAGTTTTCCTTCTCTTACAGTGCTGTTCTCTGCGTAATATGCTCCCTTTGTCGGCTCTTACGACACCCATGGGATCATATGGGGTAGTGACAATACGTATTTTTAATCCGTCACCACACGGACACACATAGATTATGAATAAAGTGGTCTTAAAAATAAGGCCAGACTATACTACCAAAGAAATATTAACCTTTAAGTACTGACGTGCCTTAGTCATGGTGACGTGACGTCTTCCAGACGGCTATCTACGGAATTCAATATTCGAAATATAGATACCTAGATCTGTAGATTTTAGATTCGTTTTTGACAGTTTTTGACATAAGCTAAATACAAAATATGTCAAACACGAATCTAAAACAGATCAATCAGATTACAGATCTATCTATAGTTCGAATATTGAAAATGGCCGTAAGTAATTAATCGAAATAGGTCATTTCTATTTACTGAATTGCACATTGTTTAATTGTATTATGATTCGTTTATTATTATTTTATCAAGTTAGGTAAAAAAATAACATTTTTATATAGGAGATCAGTATTTATTTGATAGAAATGACAACCAATCGAACCCGGGACCAAAAAATATAAGTTATAATCTAAAGGATAAAAAGAATATTTAAAATTTTGGAAATTTTCTTATATTTTAAACATAAGTCTTAATTAATAGTACTGCTTAGGCAGCGATTTCTTTGACTTTTGACACATTTTACATTGTTTTTGACCCACAACACTAATACTGACCTTACGTGTCAGAGACACTGCGCAGCTCTACAGCCGAATGTGTTAGCGCACCGCTAGTGAGCTCTCGACTGAATGATGGACATGTTAGATCCCGAAGGTACAGGGAAGGGCGCGAGGGTAACTTTAAAGGCCTTTTAATAAAACATTTGTTAACCCGCCGTCTGTGAGACACCGACGTCAGTACTTAAAGGTTAAGTAAAATATTTCGTAGATAAGAGGCTCTTCCGCCTCTTACCTACTAAATATTTTGCTTATACGTATATATTTTATGCAGATTGTGTTAATCTTTAATCCATAAGAAAAGATAATACTGCCTTTATAGGAAACCATTGACGCGTAATTACCGTTTAAGTTGTAAACATCAGTGACTCAGTTCCGCGCAGAATCAAGATGTCTCTCGAGAGTAATTTATAATAATACCTATAGCTATAGATACCGTGTAATATTTCCCATAGGTAGAGACCTATGGGATATATATATATATATATACTTAATAAATATGCTAAGTTATATGGTATAGAACAAGGTCGCCATACTCGTTAAGAAAAAAGAAAGTAAATTAGTTTAATAAAATAATAAATAATAACAGCCCCGTACTAGTAACAGTTTATATAAATAAACTATAGCTGAGCCCGAAGTTACAGTATCGTTATTTAAGGTTCTACTGCTCCACATGCGTGGCTGCATGATGTTATGAAGCCTTTATCCTTGCCTAATAAATCGCGATCCAACGACAAAAAATATTCAAGTTGAAGTAGTAGTAGTTCCTGTGATTAGTGCGTTCAAACAAACAAACAAACTCTTCAGCTTTATGATATTGGTATAGATTCCACTGCTCAGAATTAGGTTGGGTCCACAATCGACCACGTTGGCTAAGTGTAGGTTAGTTCACATCACATGTCTTTTTAAAATTCTTTCTTTCGTCCGTTTAATTCATTTCCCCACGACCTTTTCCATTAGAAAGTAGATATATACTTAATAATTGAATACACACATAGTTTTTAATCCCTGGTACGCACCGTAGCTGCGTATGTTTAAACTCAAGCCCTTTGCGTAATAGTCAACTAGTCTCCCCACAAGATAATCGCTGTTTAATAATTTAACTTACTAATATCGTCTACACTAGTAACATACATGTCGTCTTTTTATATAAGACTTGCATAATTTCACCTCGCAAACACATTCGACTTTCAAAATTCAGTACAATATTTTTACAAATGTTTAATTACCAGCTGGACATATCTCAAATATAACGCGAGAAAAATACTCAACACTCTCATTTGTAGCTTAATGTGTGAGAATGCCACTGGCGAGCACTATACTAAACTTGCGATAAAAACCATGCAATTAGACCTATTGTTTTGGAATATCGATGCATTTTATAACATCTATTGTGAAGATCCTCGGGTTGATTTTATGTTATGTATGATAGGATACAAATGACTAAAATGCTCAACAATAAACAATTGGTGCGGCCTGAACAAATTAATCATCATCATCATCATCATATCAGTCAAACGACGTCCACCGCTGGACATAGGCCTCCCCCAAGGTTTTCCACACAGACCGGTCTTGAGCCGCCCGCATCCAACCGCCTCCCGCGATCTTGGCGAAGTCGTCGGTCCACCTTGCGGGGGGCCTACCTCTGCTGCGTCGTCCGGTACGTGGCCGCCACTCCAGAACCTTTCTGCCCCAACGGCCATTGGTTCTTCGAGCTATGTGCCCTGCCCACTGCCACTTCAGCTTGGCTATCCGGAGAGCTATGTCGGCGACTTTGGTTCTACTGCGGATCTCCTCATTTCTGATTCGATCTCGCAGGGAAACTACAAGCATAGCTCTCTCCATCGCCCTCTGAGTGATCTTGAGCCTTCTGATAAGGCCCATAGTGAGCGACCACGTCTCTGATCCGTAAGTCATCACTGGCAACACACACTGGTCAAAGACTTTCGTCTTGAGACACTGCGGGATATCGGACGAGAAGATATGTCGTAGCTTCCCGAACGCTGCCCAACCGAGTTGGATTCGACGATTGACCTCCTTCTCGAAGTTGGACCTACCTAATTGGACTACTTGTCCCAGGTAGGTATACTTGTCGACAGCTTCGAGCGTAGAGTTCCCAACCTGAATAGGAGCAGGTACAACATGGACGTTCGACATGATTTTCGTCTTGTCCATGTTCATCTTAAGACCTACTTGTTGGGAGACTCTACAGAGGCCATCGAGCATTGTGCCTAGGTCTTCCATGGTCTCAGCCATGACTACGATATCGTCTGCGAATCGAAGGTGAGTGATGTACTCGCCGTTGATGTTGATGCCGAGTCCATTCCAGTCCAGAAGCTTGAAAACATCCTCCAGCGCAGTGGTAAACAGTTTCGGGGATATGACATCCCCCTGTCTCACCCCTCGCTGGAGTTGAATAGGTTTTGAACTCTGGTCCTGGAGGCGGACTGACATAGTGGCGTTTTCATACAAACACTTCAGCACTTCGATATATCGGTAGTCAATCCGGCACCGTTGGAGAGACTGTAGCACCGCCCAGGTTTCGATCGAATCGAAGGCTTTCTCATAGTCCACAAACGCCAAGCATAGGGGCTGGTTATACTCCTCGGACTTCTGTATAACCTGCCGCAGCGTATGTATGTGGTCTATGGTACTATAGCCTTTACGGAAACCGGCTTGTTCGGGAGGCTGGAAGTCGTCTAGCTTGCTCTCGAGACGATTCGTGATAAACCTCGAAAACAGCTTGTAGACGTGGCTCAGAAGTGTGATGGGTCTGTAGTTTTTTAAGAGGGTTTTATCCCCTTTCTTAAAGAAAAGCACCACCACACCTCTGTGCCACGCCTGTGGCGTTTTACCCTCGAGAATGACGGAATTAAATAGCTTCCGAAGGGCTTCTCTAGCGGGTGCACCGCCGGCCTTCAGAAGCTCGCTCGTAATTCCGTCATCACCCGGCGCCTTGTTGTTTTTGAGCTGTTTGAGAGCCACACTAATCTCGTGCATGCTGACGTCCGGGATATCTTCGGTATAGTGTCGGGTCAATCCAGCTCTAGGGTCTGACGCTGGAGTGCTTGCGGGTTGTTGCGTTGTCGTGTATAGCTGTCCATAGAACCTTTCGATCTCCTCCGAGAGCTCAGGCTTGGACAATACGATTCTGCCATCTTCCGTCTTCAGCTTTGTCAGCTGACTCTGCCCAACAGACAGATCTCTCTGGAACACTTTGGAACCCTTATTCTGCTCGATCGCCTCACGAACACATTTTGTGTTGTATTGGCGGAGATCGCGAGTCAGAGACTTAGAGATCTGTCTGTTGAGGTGCCGATATTTCGGCATGTCGTCGGAGGATAGCAGAACCATCTTGCGCCTTTCCTCTAACAGCTCGAGGGTTGAATCCGAGATCTTGCTGGTTCTTTTGCTTTTCTGGGGCTTAAAGAATTTAGCCCCTGTTGTATGGAGAGCATCCACGAACCCGTTACTGTATACGTCCACATCTACGCATTCGCCCAGGCATTCGAAACGGTTCTTGAGTTCGAGCTGAAAGCTCTCGGGGTTTTGGATATGAACCGGTGCCGGTCGGAGCGTGGACTTTATCAACCTCGACCGTTCGAGGCTTGTACAGATATTCAATGTGCCTCTTACCATTCGGTGATCGCTCCCCACTTTAAGTGAATTGATCACGGAGACATCATTGAATATCTGCCTCTTCGTCGACATGATAAAGTCGATCTCATTTTTGGTTGCACCGTCTGGACTTACCCAGGTCCACTTACGGCATTCTCGCTTCTTGAAGAAGGAGTTCATCATATAGAGTCCTTCCTTCTCCATAAAGCTAGCCAGCAAGTGACCCCGGGAATTCCGATGCCCATAACCAAATTGCCCCACTCTCAGCTCATCACCGTCGCGTTTGCCCAGTTTCGCGTTAAAATCTCCCATGACCACGGTGTAATGGGTTTTGTAGCCATGTATAGCCCGAGATATATCCTCGTACATGGCTTCCACCTCCTCATCGGGGTGTGACGAGGTCGGAGCGTATACCTGTATGACCTTCAGCGAATACCGCTTGGATATTCTGAGTATAAGGTACGCTACCCTGCTCGACACACTCCCGATATTTACCACGTTGGTCACGAGAGATTTGTGGACGATGAACCCGACACCACCTTGGGACTGTTGGTCGCCCTCCCAGTAGAAGAGCAAGTTACCGGAATTGAGAACTATCGAGTCCTCCCCCTGTCTTCGGACTTCGGATAGGCCTATGATATCCCATCGCAACTTGCTCAATTCTTCTTCCAGCTCGTCAATCTTCTCGTCGGTCCGCAGTGTGCGTGTGTTCAGTGTTGCCAGGGCCAATTGTCGTTGGTGGTGGTAGCCCGATCTCTTCCGGAGATTCTTCGCACCCCTTGCCCCGCCGTTACCATGGCCGCTACCATAACCAGGACTAGCGGGGCCGCCGGGGACTAGGGGCCGGTTTTTATAGGTGTGGTTCATATGGGGGGATTTGCCATAATCGCCACGCTTGGCAGGCGTATTGGCGATCGCAGTGGCGGAAGTCTTTAGTGCTGGACGCTGCTGCCCATCTAGCATCTTGGGATTTTCTTCCGCCAGGTTCGGATGGTTTGACCGCCATATTTCGGTTGACTGCTTGCGCTGGGGGAGATACTATGACGATTATCTACTCGTCAGATTAACTCTCCCAGTGGGCGGTGGGGTCGTCACGTCCCGACGCCGTCCCGAAATTAAGAATATCGGTTATTTACTTTGAGTCGCAAAAACACATAAACAATAATTTCATTACCATTTAAACATGAGTCATTAATTTAATACATTTATTTTGATTTGTTTGTTTCTTCAATAACAATTACCTTATATGTCGACCATTCTCAAGAAAACAAGCAAAACGATTTTATTCCTATTGTTCATGGCATGGCATGTGTGTGGTTTAGTTTTAGATTTCCAGTTCTTTTGTGTGCATGATTCAGGCTGGAAAAAGGAAGACTGAAATGTTTTCTCATTATTAAAATAAAACGAGTAAATATATTCGTGACATTGTCAATCCTTTGAAACTTCCAGTACATATCAGGCGGGCTGAAATGGAATGTCGTTATCCTCTTGGGTGCCCGTGGTCAGATGATAGTCTCACACTCTTTAGAAAATTTATAATCTGTCAAATTTAGTTGAACTAGAATGCGGGCCTCCGGGCTTCAAAGGTAAAACTGAAACTACGCAAGGATGATGATGATGACTGAAATGGGCGCTCGCAGGGTTTAACTGTAACTGAGTATGCGAGAAATGTAATGTAGTGTAGGCAGTTTGAATGTACCAAAGGCGCTTAAAACAACGAGCAAAGCACAGGGAAGCGTGGAACAATAAAAGCACTCAAACTCATTTAAAAAAAGAGGTAGGTACTGACAAGGATTTTGACAGGCAGATAAAACTTAGTGCATAGGGTTCCCACCAAGAACTTAGGGTCCCAAGCCAACCTCATCTGCAAGTGGTACACATGCCGGTCAACGGACGAGGCTCTGGCAAAGAAAATATCCCGATAAGCGGCAATAGGCTCGCCACCTATTATGTGGGATCAAAACACTGGCAAAAAGTGGGCGTTTAATATGCCTCTGCCTACCCCTTCGGGGAAACAGGCGTGAGTCTATGTATGTATGTATGTATAAAACTTAGTAGCTAGTGGATTTTGAAGAATTAGTTAAACTTGGAAATTTACCTAATTCTTATAACACCCTTTCATAAAATATGAAAGGGTGTTATTCAAATGGTTAGCATAGTACCTATAAGTATTTTTGTGAGCAGAAAAATATAATCTGTAAGCAGAAATAGGTAATTGATCAGCAACTCATGGCCAGTAAACATTTCAAAAGCAATCAGCAATTTCTGACATTCTGGATGGCTGTAATTATTTTTGTAAACCATGTTAATTATTTAAGCTTCTGTGAGCTGCTCCTGTTTGATAAAATTTGGCAGTCACTCAGAGATTAAGCAAACAAATATAATGTAAGTAGACACTATGTCCAATTTTCTAGTTTAATAAACTATGTTGAAGGAGCCCTGCATCGCAGGGCTCCTATTTTTGGGTTATAGAATAGATAATTTCTATTTACTGATTTACACATTGTTTAAATAAATCATGATTCGTTTATTATTATTTTAATGTAACTCCCAGGGTCCCATCGATCAAAACACTTTGATACATATTACGAATAGTCATAGCGGATTCCGTGAACGTTAAATAGATTAGAAACTAAACAAGGGCTTGCTAATATGTAGTTACTCCCCTGAGAGCGTTAATTTGGTTCTAACAACACGCAAGGGAATAATGTAAAGGTCTTAGGTACATAAGTATGCGTATCGTCTCTCGCGGTAAACAAAGCATTAGTTGTAAGTATGTATATTTGCGTCTATATATTATAACAATATATTGTTAATAATAAAAATCTGTAATCTGATATGATCACTTGTGTGTTTATACGTACAGTAGATTTTAGAATTAAGGGCATATATTGGTGGGCTATGTAAGTACCTGCTAAAAATATTTTACAACTGTATTATTTTTTATTTATTGATAGACTCACGCCTGTATCCCCAAAGGGGTAGGCAGAGGTGTAATATTACACCCACATTTTGCAAAGAATTTTAGTTCCCACGTAATAGGGGGCGAGCCTATTGCCATTACCGGGCACGTCATTGTATTATTTTTATGTTTTACAAACTGTGTTTATTTACTATGTGTGGCATATCCAAAGCTCATACCTTATTACTCTCTACACCTCTACAATCTGAAACTACTGGAGTTAGAATGAATATTTTTACCATGCTAAAACGTCGGGGCATAAGGTACTAGAGGATGGCCGCTGGCTTCGGTAAATCTCTTCTTACTTGTCTTACCTCTACGGTCCCCAAGGAATATACATGCCAAATTTCAGCTTCATGCGCCAAATAGTTTTGGTTTTGTGATCTCTGTAAGTCAGTTAGCAACGCAAGTAGTTTATACATACAGATATCACATTTATCTTCAAATAATTACGCGCTAAACACCTGTTACACAAATACAAGTATTGAGCTAAAATGTTAGAAAAATTAAAAGGTAAGTAAATGCCTCAATAAACGTCCCTCTCCACGAGTTTAACTCGCACTTATTCAGTTGTTTTGTATTTGATATTTAAAATGCATTTTACGATAATAATGTTTTAATGTCTTCAAATGCAAAGCAGATCAAACAGATAGCCATCACTTTAGTTTTATAAACAATTCAAGAGCTTACCTATTACACAATTTGGACACCCTCTGAGTTACTGCCCAACTTTTCACATAGGCAATACGTCGTAGCGACGCTAAAATGTGACAGGTGGCCACCGCGCCTACCAACAAACTGAGTAATGGCCTGCTAGGCTTCTTGTAACAGTCCATAAAAAGGTCATTATTCCATAGATTTTGATATAATATTTGAAAAAGACAATAACATATCACCTTTTACATCTTAATATCCTATTTTGACTAACGATAAAAACCTTAAACACAAACTGCTCAGTTAGTCAGTTTAGAAATAATTGTTATATGAGAATTATTGCCCAATATAGTCACGGCAGAACCTGAGTCAAGCAAACCAGAAAGGGGTAGATTCTTAATGGTTACATTAACATAGGGTCGAAAATCAGTATTAGGTTTTTGATCACGGATCGTCACAGAATAACTAGAAAAATACACTTTTAGAGTGTTGAGCCAATTTTTCCAGTCTTCTTTGTCAAAATATTTAGGTTTAGAAGATGTACAAACGGTAGGGTTTGTCATCTTATTTGACGAACGACGATCCGAGTAAATTATTTTTTTTGAAAACGATTTATTTTTACAATTAGGACAATTTACGAATGTAACAGGGATGTTACATTCGTAGGCCACACTTAAAACATATAGGATTACGGTCACGCTTGCACGTCCCTAGCGAGTGATCAGTTGAACGACATCGCGGGCAAAACACAGACCTCTTATTAGTGATTGTTGTAGGAACAGCTGATTTAGATATCATGTCGACATTATAGTGTTGTAGGTTAGGCACAGGTGTATCGTTCGGTTCAACATTTATAGATGCGACGGAAGCGTAGTTTTTTAGTTTAGACGGTTTATAGTACTGTGAACTATTATAGTGACCGTGCGTGTCCTTTTTATTTATGTAAGCTAAATCAAGTGCTACTGTGTTAGACGTAGAGTAACTAGGTTCGTGAAATTGTGAACTTAACCACTGGAACCTCTCATAGTTTAGGCAAAGTGTTTTAAGAGTGTCTATAGTGTCTATAGCCGTAGTACACGAAGCTAATACAGTAGAATAACACGGTCTAATATTGTGAAGCAAAATATTTAGTTTTTCATGTTCGGTTAGTAACGTATTCGGTGATAATCGCTCAAAAAGTTGGAACATAATTGATAAGTAGATGATTATACCCTCAGTTTGACCTTGAGTACGATTACGAATCTCGGCTAAAAGTTTACAGTCATAGTCGTGCGGTGTAAAATCAGCTGTGAGTTTACTAGCTAGTTCGTCCCATGTAGAAATGGAATTTTTAACACCGCGAAACCAGTGTAACGCATTACCCGTAAAAATTTCGGACGCGTAATCGAATAATCTATTGGCAGGTAGATTTCTAACCGTCCTAAATTCAGTCGCGCGTTGTAGGAATTCGCGAACGCAGCCTGTTTCGTCGAATTTGTGTTTCGATAGTTCACCAACCCTCTAATGCTCGCATTGAACAGTTACCGGAGCCGACGCTGCCTGTGCAGGGGTAGAATCCGTGCAAGTCATCGCGGTCCCGGCTTCCGTTGATGGACATTTGAGTGTTCTATCTCAATTAGCTCTGACGACAGCATCTGAAAGCGTTCAGTCAGCTCGGATATTTTCTTGCCGTATTTAGAATCAGAGTTATCAAATCTGCTCAACCTGTGGTAGACCTGGTTGTGCAAAGCCGTAGTTCGCTTCGCCAAGTTGTGGTCGTATAGTTCCTTAAGGGAAGAGATTCGCGAAGCTAAATCGGTAACCGACATGCTAGCTCCCTTGAAGTCGGCTGCTATGTCTAGGCCTGACTCCAGGATTTTGTCATTCGGAATCAGCTCGAGTAGCTTAGGTTCTGCTGCTGCTTCAGTAAACCTAGAACAGAGGTAGCCGGCTCCTCTCCGCGAATAGCGACCTCGTAGGCTAGTTCATTCTAACCAAGTAGGAAGTACTTGATAGGGTTAGTGCTCATGATGATATAAAATGTAAGATAGGTGTGATAGAAAAGAATGTAAGTATATTACAGCTCTCCGCGTGCACTAGTTCTGCTTTACAAAGAAACTACGACGATTCGGTGTAAAAATGTAGACAATAGTGACTTGCAAAAAGAAAAAACCGTTAATTCAAATTGCGAACTGTTACGTAGGGAATCGGTAATTGAAATTTGAATTAGGCAATAGGAAGATAACACATAATAGGTATACAAGAATAAAAATCGAAGATAGACAGTAATACACAGATACACACAAGTTAAATAGTACGTACCGGTTCGCTGATGTCTGCACCTCCTCGTTTACAAAGACTGACCTCCTAAAAAAGAACAACTGCAGTAATTGGAAGTGAGACAAATAGAGTTGGGCACCACTGAGACGGAAGATCTTAGGTAGGATGTCGGGGTTCCAGAGAAACACTGCTAGGCTGAACAGGTTCTTTATTATGTCTCACTACCGCTTACATACAGTATGACCGAACTAGGTAAGCACTGGCCTGAGGGCTGGAGTAGACTCCTGCTGCTCTCCGACGCTCGCAGGGTAGACTGCTCGTAGGGTCGACGGTGAGCTCAGTGGTCGAGGTGTAGGCTGAGCAGCAGGGTCAGGCGGGGCAGCCGATGTGGGCCGAGCGGTGAGGCTCAGGCGTAACCCGGTGCAGTCAGGCGTCCGTGGCTTGGCTGTAGGAGGCTCGTAGGCAGGAGCTGATGTGTGGGCGGCGGCTGGTAGCGGCACGGCGCCAGCAGCTCGTGATTGTAGCCCGTAGGAAGAATCGTGGCCCGTAGGGAGAATCGTGGCCCGTAGGGAGAACTAGAAACAGCATAGAAAATATACAACAACCGGTCCGGAACAGGCGGTCAGGGCACAGATACTACAGACAGAACATATAGGCACACAGACAACTAGAATATGCTTACCCTCAGCGGGACAGTAGACAGAGAAGTAGAATAGTACTTGTTTGTCACTGCAACAATCAGCGAGACGGTGTGTAGGGCAAGTGCCCGATTTAGATCGCGCACCCATCTTATATAGGTATAGACCTATGAGTCACAAACTGTCTATGGCTCTGAACATTACCATATAAGGTAATATTGCGAAGCGCTCTGCGGCTAAGCTGGCGTTAAGCGCCTGTGAGATATTATAACGCAATACGTAGAGTATTACGTTACAACATGTTATGTACATGTTTGTGTAGTCGAAGCGGTAACATTTGTATATGTCTGCAAACATAAACTTTATAAAAACAATATAAACCAACAAAATAGTAATAATACGAATGGCAATAAAATATATGTAGTACATATTGCTTGGTAGAATTACTGGTTCAGACACTGCGCCAAAACTTCATTTGAACACATGTGGCCAGAATGAACGAGGAATGTGCCAGCAATTATTTGCTTACAAACATATTTGTTTGTTTTCGGCGGTAGGCGCTCAAAACTGTCAGACGTGTCGCAATTTTAAAATTGAATTTTATTTTTGAAAATATTGATTTTATAACAAATTAAACAATATATTAGCATTTAAATTATATTAAACTGCTAGTACTTACAGTGATTCACTCTGATGTAACAGAAACATATTTAAATAGTTAAACCACCTGCCGGCAAAATCACACAATCACAACCTTTCAAACACGAATACTATTGTCATACACAAACTTCACAATGTCCCAGCTTGACAATATCCAGTCTGTGCAGAAGAGCTTGGAAGAATCTTTTGCTCGAAGAATGGCTGACCTTGAGTCCCAAATCCAGTCTGCGGGGCCAGCTAAGGATACAGTGGCAAAAGTAGCGGAGGAGTTTCGTACATTCCGGGAGCTCATATTCAGCATGCTAGGTCTTCTGCGCAAGCAAATCGAGGAGTGTTCAAGCGCACTAGATGCAATGGAGACAAGGCACCGGCGAAAAGATCTGATCTTCCTAGGAGTCCCAGAGGCAGAAAAAGAAGACAGCAGTGCCTTGATCCTGGATGTTCTTCGAACGAGGATGGCAGTCAAGGATATTGGTGAGCACTGCATCACAAATTGCCACAGACTTGGAGCCAGCAAACAGCGTGACAGGCCCATCTTGGTGCGGTTTGCAAGGGCAGAGATCAGGACTATTATGGAGGGCAAAAACAGCGTTAAAGGGCTCGAAGATCTCGGTTAAGGAGTTCCTGACCAAAGCCAGGCAATCGCTGTTCGCCAAAGCCCGACAGCATTTTGGAATGCGCTCTTGCTGGACTCAGGACGGCACTATCATCGTTAAAACTCCGGATGGAACGCGCTCTAAAATCACTTCCACTGGTGAGCTGAGTAATCTGTTGGCAAAACATCCGAAGGCGGCGGGAGATACTTCTGCAGCAAATAACAGCGCCGGCAATGCAAAGACTGTGCGTAAAGTGTAACCCATTGTGAGTTGACTGTTGCCATTTCGCGTCACTTTGTTTTTGTCTGAAACCTAGTTTTATATTATGGTTGCTTGTTTTGTGTCGGCCACCCAGCATTCTAGTGTTTATTGAAACTTTTATCATTACCCACAACATGCGCACGATTATTTTTACTTATATTGATTGTGTCACTGGACGCTGACAATTTTATTGACAGCTATTGTCATTAATGCCAAATGTCAAAACTGCGTTTTGTTTGTCCTTTTTTCGATTTTCTGATTTGATCTTTTTTTTTTTCTTTTGTATATTTTTGTGTAAATAAATTCGTGTGTTTTGTTGGCTGGCTGACACAGGGTTGCATTCGGAAATGTTTGTTATATAGTTACCTACTAGGTTGCATCCATTTTATTGTGCGGGTTGGCTGGCGGGTGGTGCAGAGAGTGAAACGGAAAAGTATTACCAGTTACGTAAGTACATTTTACATATCTACCAAATTTTAGTATTTAAAATATTTATTTATTTATCTATATAATTATATTTATATTTGTGTAATCATACATATATTTTTTTTTATTATGTCATCTGACGATGATTCTTATTATTCTGCCAATGAATCTCTCAATAATGATAGTTTTAGCTCTCTAGGTGATCTCTTAAAAAAATCCTTTGATCCATGTTTAGGGAAATCATTAAATGTGTGCCACATAAACGCTCAGAGCGTGCCCAGCCACTACGGTGACTTTTTAGAAGTTTTTTCGAACGCCAATGCTCATGCCATCCTGGTTTCAGAGAGTTGGCTCAAACCTCACCTCCCTTCAACCACTTATCCCCTGCCAGGGTTTATTTTAATTAGGAACGATCGAGTCGGCCGGAGGGGCGGCGGTGTTGCCATCTATCTTCGCGCCGATTTTCCCTATAAAATACTCGCCATCTCACCTTCTGATTCTATTTCATCAGCTGAGTACCTTTTTCTTGAGGTTTGGGTCAAGGGGGCCAAAATCGTACTAGGGGTTATTTACTGTCCTCCCTTAACAGATTACTTCTCCAGTATAGAATCTATACTGGAATCCTTGGGGTCAGAATATGCCCACCATATCATCATGGGCGATTTCAATACCAATCTCCTTTCTCCTCAGTCCTCTAGAACCCGTAAACTCCTACAGATTGTCGAGTCATGTAACCTCCACATTCTGCCTTTACAAGCAACTCATCACAACATTGATGGGGAGGATACATGGCTAGATTTAATTTGCACCTCTGCTCCTTCCCTAGTTTCTAAACATGGCCAATATCCCGCTCCTGGTTTCTCCCATCATGATTTGATCTTCCTCTCATACATCCTAACGCCTCCCCGTTCCCCTCCTAAGGTTCTGCATGTGCGTTCCTTTGGGCGTATGGACGTGAATAAGCTGGTAGAGGATGCGTCGTCTATAAACTGGGATCAGTTGATGGCATCTACGAACATTGACGACAAAGTTGAAAAATTCAAAGCCACTGTACTCAAAATTTACAATGCTCATGCACCCGTTAGGAAAGTTAAACTAAAGCGTCCACCTGCTCCCTGGATCACGAAGGAGGTCCGGATAGCAATGAAACGTAGGGATCGTGCTTTTCTTAAATTCAAAAACCATCATGCCGATGATTATTGGTCTCGATATAAAGTTGCAAGGAATCGGTGTAATCAGGTGATACGTAACGCCAAACGCCGCCATATTCTCGACAGCATAAATTCCTCCTCTCCTGCTAATATCTGGAAGTTCCTTGGGACTCTAGGTATTGGCAAACAACGAAATTTTGATCTGCCGTTGACAACTGGTTTAGATGAAATAAATAAACATTTCGCCTCTTCTAACCATTTGAATCATCTTACCAAATGTCGCACTGTAGACTTCTTGTCCAACCTTCCTCGTCCTGACATAGAGCCTTTTATATTTTCTTCAGTTACCTCGGGTGAGATTAAAAAGATCATCACATCCTTAAAATCAAACGCCGTAGGCTGTGATCACATTAGTCGAAGGATGATCGTCACTGTAATAGATGAACTGTTACCTGCTATTACACACATCATCAACTTTTCGCTTGACACAGGTGCGTTTCCCCACCTATGGCGTAAAGCCTTAGTGGTACTTTTGCCTAAGATTCCTTACCCTACTCTTCCCAACCATTTCCGTCCCATATCAATCCTTCCTTTTCTTTCGAAGGTGCTTGAAGCCTGTGTCCAGAAACAACTTTCCAATTTTATATTTCGGAACAATCTGTTAAGCCCATTTCAATCTGGATTTAGACCAGGACACAGTACGGTCACCGCTCTCCTAAAAGTGACTGGAGATGTAAGGGCGGGAATGGAGAACACCAAAGTTACGGTGCTAGCTTTGGTTGACTTCACGAACGCCTTTAACTCGGTTAGTCACGAAATCCTTCTTTCAGTCCTCTCCAGTTTTCAGATCTCACTTGAGGCACTCGAATGGTTTTCCAAATATCTCATGGGACGTCAGCAGTGTGTTCGCCATAATGAGTCTTCATCAATATGGTGTGACTTACAGTCTGGCGTTCCTCAAGGTGGCATTCTTTCTCCATTATTATTCTCTATTTTTATAAATCTCCTGACCCAAAAT
Organism: Euclidia mi; assembly: GCA_944739405.2. Taxonomy (NCBI): domain Eukaryota; kingdom Metazoa; phylum Arthropoda; class Insecta; order Lepidoptera; family Erebidae; genus Euclidia; species Euclidia mi. Next base: position 29,004,636 of record OX123202.2, read on the forward strand.
CTTCAGTGTTCGTATCACTTGTACGCCGACGACTTGCAGCTATACGCACAAGCAGACGTTGACAGTATCGGTTCGGCCATCGAGGAAGTAAACCAAAGCCTGTCCGCTATATACGACTGGTCAGAACGATTTGGTGTTACCGTGAACCCTGCAAAATGCCAGGCCATAATTATAGGAAGCCAACGCATCATCAACAGGTTAGATACTGAAACATTGCCGGCAGTAATATTTAACCAGATCAGGATACCCTTCAGCCCAGTTGTGAAAAACCTTGGCTTGCATATGGATAGCCATCTGAACTGGCGGGCTCACGTGACATCTATAAGTAAAAAAGTTACGGGATCCTTACGCTCATTATATAGGCTAAAAAACTTTCCTCCTACTAACACCAAGGTAATGCTCATGCAGACTTTAATCTTTCCTATTATCGACTATGGTGATGTGTGCTGTTTTGACCTGAATGCAGACCTTCTCAATAAACTAGACCGGCTTCTTAATAACTGCATTCGATTTGTTTACAATCTTCGCAAATATGACCATGTATCTAACTACCGCTCTCAACTTAAATGGTTGCCTATTCGCCAACGCCGCAGTTTACGTGCGCTGACTACACTCTTCTCTTTTCTTAACTCTCCCTCTCTTCCCTCTTATCTTAGTTACTATCTTCAATATTTAAGTTCCAATCATGACAAACATTTAAGATCAGCAAATAATCGTCTTCTATTGTGTCCCTCTCATACTTCAGGGTTTGTTAACTCTTCCTTCTTCGTTCAATCTGTCCTGTTATGGAATGCGCTCCCTCTCGAAATCAGGATGTGCAATAATCGGTTCACCTTTAAGCTGAAGGTTCGCAATCACTTGTTGTGTAAATTGGCAGAATCATCTCAAGTTTAACTGACTATCTTTATTTATATATATATATATATATATATATATATATATATATGTGTGTGTGTGTGTGTATATGTGTGTGTATGTGTGTGTGTGTGTATATATATGTATACATATATATAAATGTTTTGTATTTATTATTATTATTACATGTATTTATTCATAATTATATACCTAGTAATTATTCAAGTATTATTCTAATATCATTACTCATATTATTATCTAATGTCGCACCTACTGTTATATTATCTCTGCACCACCCTAGGTTGACTGGTAGAGAATGCCTAAGACATTAAGTCCGCCTATGTACCACAATTTTGTAGTGCAAGAAGTAAAATAAATTAAAAAAAATATATATATTTGTGGCTAGTAAACACGCTCCAGGGGCTCTACAGTCCCACACATTTAACAAAGGCTCCTCCATATGAAAGTTGATCATATCCGAATTTCCCTCAAAAAGGTTGAAATTGAAAGCTATCTCACGGATTTATACCGATCAACAATCTATTCAACCCACAATTTGGAAGCCAAACATTTTACTGGGAATCTATCAAAATAATAACGCACGTTTTTATGTATTCAGAAATAAATTACGTTTTGCTATTCATGGGAAACCATCGGATTACACCCTGAAAATATTTTATAGCTAGAACAGTTTCGTTGAAATGTTTGCAATTCTATCGATATCTGTGTAAAAGTTTGAAACAAAGGTGGATTTGTGCGAGTTCATTTTAGTGTACTTGTTATTTCCTTTCATTAAAAATAATTATAATCCGCAATTTCATAGTGCTTCAAAATCTTAACTATTAGCCCTCTAGAAGGTTACCGATGAGGTAAAATGAAACCCATTGTTAAATTAAATGCTTCTAACTTTAGTAATTTGGTTCAGCAATGATAATCAAAAAAATACATATGTGAGGATTAAAAAAAATTAAAATTACACGATTAATTGGGTTATTTTAATGGAAAGGCCTGATACCTTCAAAGAGCATATCAGTTCTCTCAAGCTATATCAACAAGAACATACATTAGATGCTCGTAATGCTGCACTTTGTTTTAATCAATTAGTCGGGAGTGCCAACGGAATCTTTGAACCAGATCTTCCGGAAGAGGTCAAGCTATTGAGATCGAGGTCTAACTAATGGGCTGAGGAAAGCTTCGCTCTGCTTAAAGTTAGTACCTAACATACATGAGTGGTTATCATTACTTCCTATATTCTATGTTGTAGCTTAATGTAGGCAGGATATGAAAGTTGATCATATCCGAATTTCCCTCAAAAGGGTTGAAATTGAAAGGTATCGCGCGGATTTATACCGATCAGCAATCTATTCTACCAACAATTTTGTAATCTAAACATTTTACTGGGAATCTATCAGAATAATAACGCACGTTTTTATGTATTTTGAAATTAAATACGTTTTGCTATTCGTAGGAAAGCGTCAGGTTACACCCTAAAAATATATTGTAGCTAAAACTGTAGTAGTACCTACTGTTTCCCGCAACTACAAAGCGCTTCAAACTCAGCCGATTCAAATAATCTTTCGATAACTATTTTCCCTTTAGACGGTTCCCACTAAAGTAAAATATAAATGCATTTTTCTTCGGTTGGAACGTAAATCCATTGTTCAATGTACTGTTTCTAAATTCAGTAATTTGGGTTCAGCGATGATAGGTAATCGCAAAATGGATATGATGCTAGTTAAAAAAAAAGCAATCGCCAAAGAGCATCTCAGTCCTCTCACGCTACATAAAAAAAATACTCTAGGTGCTCGTAATGCTGCGCTTTGTTTTAATCAATTAGTCGTGAATGCCAGCAGAAGGTTCAAATTTGATCTTCCGGGAGAGGCCTAGCAATTGAGACCGAAATCTAACACCTAAGCTGAGAAAAACTTTCCCTCAGCTTAGAATTAGTCATGAGTGTTTGGCATCTCTGGCTATTCTCTAAGTGTAAAGCATAGGCAGGAAATACAGGTCGGCGTTTGCCGCCTAGGTAATTTTAAAAAGTATATTCACTGCTAAAGCCACAGGGGAAATGAATGCTGATTTCGCTATGCTATATCTGATAAAACAGTTTGCATGATACTAAAACTTGTATATACCCAAAAGAGATTAAATCCAGATAAACTAAGCTTTTCCATTAAATATGTCAAACTGTATTTGCCAAACGTAATATTCAATTCTGAGAAATCATCAAGGATTCTACGAGCAGGAATTATGAATATAAACCAAAGGTTTAATCCTCAGCCATTTTAATATTTAAGTAGCCAATGGGTTGAGGGTTAATTTATGTCCTCAAGTTTCAGAACTCGGTACCTCGTAATTATGATTTATTAGCTTTTACGTATAATGACGTCACACCAGATTTTGATACCTCTGTGCCCATTCTACCGTTTATATGATAAATTACAATAAAATAATTCTCAGAGACATTAACAGGGCAATAAATTACGAATCCCGTTTTACTAGACTTGAAATGAAAGGAGCTAGAGTACCTAATTCACTTCAAATTGGACTCATCTCAATGTTAAACCGTGGAGTGAAAACATTCTTTACTTTTTGAGTATAAAGATATTATTTCAGATGAAATGAAAATATTTTCACAAAACAGTAAGCAATTTCTCGTCATGGTTTCACTGTACCGCGGGGTTGTATAATAGTCAGGTCTCAGTTATTAAGAGGACCGGAATGGTACGTACGTGAAGGCAGCAGAGTGCAGAGTGCGTGGTGGAAAACCGTTAGTTTAGTAAAGAACGGAAGCTCCGTGCTTTTTGTACTTGCCACAGTATTTTGAGTTTTTTTTATTACGTTTCTGTCAGTGTAAAAGCACTGTGCTGTTACATTATATCTTTTCAGGTTTTTGGTCCTAGGCTCCGAAATAAGCCCTTCATGTAATCTATAGACTAGCTAAATATTTATTGCTTTTAAAATAAAAGATCTGGTAGCAGGTAAACCTACTGTGTCACACGGTCAATAAACGGTTGGTGGTGTACTTTTGTAACTATTAAAAGGATTGAACTGAAACCGCTTCGAAATATGTTCAGTAGTTTTTTATTTTCCGCGAACAGCTTTTATGATAGCTAGTAGTAGTTCATGTTCATATTGAATATACAAAATTATGTAAATGACGCGCTCCGGCTAAATAATATTATATCATGATCGCGTTAAATATAAAAACGTGACCAAAACTACAGAATATCTGATTATATTTGACATCCGCCCCAATTCATAATCCTCCTTGCGTTATCCCAGTTTCAACCCGGGGTCGCTTCCTAGTCTAACCGGATTTGGCTGAATATTAGCTTTTCCACGCAGCGAGTGCCTGTCTGACCTCCGCAACCCAAAGGAATAACGAAATTCTATGGTTTAGACTAGTGTCAGTTTTATTTTAGAGGTACTGACGCCCTATAACGACTTCCAAAGATCTTCATGACAGCCCGGGCTTAACGTGCTCTCCGAGGCACGGGACAAGCGATAGTTAACAATTCGATACGCACATAACTTCGAAAAGTCTACTGGCTTTTCGGAGTTATGTGCGTATTGAATTGTTAATTATCGCTTGCTAAACGGTGAAGAAAAACATCGTGAGGAAACTTGCATGTCTGAGAGTTCTCCATAATGTTCTCGAAAGACATGTGAAGTCTGCCATCCCGCACTTGGCCAGCGTGGTGGACTATGGCCTTACCCTTCTCATAACTCTCTCCCTGTGCCCCGTGGATTCGAACCCGATATCCTCTGCATGGCAGTCCGTTGGTATCTCCACTAGGCTATTGCTTGGCATCCACCCTAATCAATTAATAAAGTAGTTAACTCTACCAATTTTTTGTGGTACAAGTTATGTTGCAATCAAATAAATTGTTATCCCAAAACGATACCCAACAAAATAGCTTTATGATGCAAAGTGAATAAATTGAAACAGGCACTTTAGGGATTTAATGAGTGCGCCATCAAGTGGTTAACGGAATATGCCATACAATTTAATATGTTAATTTAATCAAACCAAATCAGACGCATTGGTTGACTGTGAACAAGCTATAATTAACTCAAGCATAAAGCTGGTCACAGACTGGACAATAGTACATATTTTAAAGTCATCAATACATGTTTTAGTGACGTATATCGGCATAGCAACAAACAGCATATACATAGCACATATGTAGCAGTATCATGAAGCAGATCAAAAAATGGTTTCGATGAAAGTAATCATTAAAACCTTTATTTCCCATATTTATTTATGACAGATAGATTAAGGCACCTACACACAGTGCCGGCCAAGCCGCGTGCAACGGGTGGCATACAAAGCCGCCGACTTTGCCGCACGAAAGAGCCGCCGGCATGGCCGCCCGGGTGGCGTGCCGCACGGGTTGCAACTTGCTACTTATAACTGGAATAATGCCCGGCGGCTTTCTGCGGCACATGCCGGCGGCACCGACGCTCGACGAAAGCCGGCGGCCCGTGCCGCCGGCACTGTGTGCATGATCTTTGATATAAAATTGATTAGGTTGATTTTTGGTATAGATTTTTTTAGTTGCCGTGATATATATATATAATATACAAGTATAGTACATAAATTATTATATATATATAATTATTTATGTACTATACTTGTATATTTGTATGTAGGTTTATAATTTGGATATATATTTGTGTATAGTTTGAAATTATGTGTTATTTATTAGGTATGTATTTAAAATAACGTTTATTTGTTTATTTGTACCTAAAAATCTACGTAATTTTGTTTGTTTAAAGTCATTTTCGTTAGACATATATTACACCTACTTCATTTCTCTGTGCACCACTTTAAGGTATACTGGGAGATAATGCCTATGGCATTAAGTCCGCCTGTATACATTTTGTATGTATATGAAGTTTTAAAATAAAATAAATAAATAAATATATGTGTGAAATATAGCAGACGTCGTCATATTTAAAAGTTTTCTACTATAAAACACGTAGCATAGTAGCTAGGTACATTAATTTTATATTACAGCTCCATAGTACAACGCGCTTTATAAATAACACAATTGATACACCTGAGTTATTCAAAGCTACTGCTACGCATTCATGGCTTATAGGGTGATTTTATGTAGCTTATGTCTCTCCCCGATTAATGGAAAATCCAACACGAAAGTATTTAAAATTCACGTGAGTAGCTCCATAAAACAAATGACAATTTTTATGTCTTTTGTATTGAAGAAGACCTGGTATCAAAACCATTACTACAAAGTAAATCTGTGATTTTCAATATCTGAGCAGAAGGCTGGTTTGTTCTTTGCTCAAAGAATCAGCATTGCCATCTAGCGTGGCAATGCTGCTAGCCTTCTGGGCACGGTATCCGATGACATTGATGCGGAGGCATTTTACGAAGCCTAAACCTTGTAAATATTTTCACTTTATAGATTTGTTTTATGTTTTTTTTTGTATTAGATTAGTTTAGATTAGATTAAGCTTCAGTTATAAAATTATGTTTTTCTAATGTACCAAATTAAATAAATGATAAACTTCTGAGCCATTTTAGAACCTAAGTTGAGGAATGAAAAGAAAATATAAATGATGCATCTTTCACGTTCATCACAAATTGTTAAAGTAAAGCGAAGTGAACTGACACGTAAGTTATTATGGCGCAATTAGGAAAGCTCTGGAACCGCCACTCCTTATAAACTGCCGCAATGTTTCAACAGAATGCATTTACTTTACTGTAAGTACACCTAAATTGATAATGCTTTATAATTTTTGGGAAACAACAGGAATTAAAGGGTTCTAAAAAATATCGTAATTAAGTTGCCAGACAAACAACTTGAATGCAGGTGGCAATTTTATGCATCCTATTTCGTGGATGGTTTTCTTTAATGCACAGATTATAATTTATGACATTTCCCAGTACATCATCATTGTCTTGCCCTGGTCCCAAATTATTTGGGGTCGGCGCAGTATGTCCTTCTCTTCCATACTTCTCTGTCACCAGTCATCCGATCATTTACCCTTTTCTCTTTCATATCTATCCTTACACAGTCCATCCATCTTTTCCTTGGCCGTCCTCTCCCTTTTCGTCCTTCTACATGCATATTCATCACTTTTTTACCTACATACATCTCATCTCTCCGCATAACATGTCCATACCAGGCCAATCGACTCCCTTTTATCTTTTCATCAATGGGCGCCACTTTCATACTACCTCTAATGTAATCATTCCTAATTCTGTCCATTCTTGTCACTCCACACATCCATCGTAACATTCTCATCTCTGCCACATGCAATCGTTTCTCGTCCATCTTCTTTGTAGCCCAACACTCAGCTCCATACAGTACGACAGGTCTTATAACCGACTTATACATGCGGCCCTTTAATTTCACAGGCATTTTGTGGTCGCATATTGTGCCTGAGACCTGTCGCCATTTCATCCATCCTGCGTTGATTCTTTGCCTAACATCCCGATCAATTTCACCGTCATCTTGCAGGAGTGAACCTAGGTAGCGGAAATCGGAGCTTACTGGTAGAAGTGTACCGCCGAGTGTTACCAGTATAGGACTGGAGAGACCGCCAAAGTCACAGAACATATACTCTGTTTTGGTTCTGCTTATTCTCAGGCCTACATTCTCCAATCTCTGCCGCCACTCCTCCAGCTTGCTCTGCACCTTCTGTCCACTCTCTGCTACCAGAACGATGTCGTCGGCAAACAGCATGCACCAGGTTGCCTCTTCCTGTATGTCCGATGATATAGCATCCATAATTAACAGGAAGAGGTAGGGGCTAAGGGCCGACCCTTGGTGCAAGACATTTCCCAGTACGTTAAAATATAATGATAAATATCCAGTTAAGTATCGTTTTACCTGTTTTTAAACTGTTCCACTGCTGTGCTGTTTTCACATGAAGACAGTTGAGTCATAGTCAACCACGTTCGCTAAAGAGATTGTTAATAATCAAAATCGACAGTCTTGTGCATATCAATTATAAAGATAAAATATTTTTTTCTAATCAATATCATACCTGTAACACGACTTTGTGAAGCACGAAGTGAGAAGATCAGAGCAAAAGTACAAATAATCAAGACAATTAAATTGTCTGGTAGGTAGTAAATAGCAGCAGCTTAACTAATTTCAATGAGACCATTAAAATAACGACTTAAATATCTTGTTAAAATCACACCACTATACTGATTTTGATAACATTTACAAAAAAGTTTAACAAACGATAACTCTATGAGAGACATACAAATACAATCAATATAACGAAAACAGTTCACTTATCATCATCAGCTGCAGCCTTTTGTAGATCACTGCTGAACTGCTTCTCCTACTTTGCGGCACAATAGCATTGTGAAGCAATCGGGAGATTTGGTCTACTTTACCACGCTGGCCAGTCGAGTTTTCTGTCTCTTCCTCACGCTACTATTTGCTACCTGTATTTTACTTAGTCACATCTGACGACACGCACGCAATGAAATGGGGTAGTGACCAATGTTAATCCGCCACGACACGGAAACTTATAAAAAAATCATTTATAATAAAACCAAATTTAACCATTCGCTCAGAGCATAATAATACAAAATTAGTAAACTAAAATTAAAACTCTACACAATTATTTAAATTTTATTCAAAGTATGTGAAATGTAGTCCCAAACGAATTCATTCAGCTTAAAGTTAAGCCGAGATTTCAATTAACAGTCTTATTCTTACGTACACACCAGAATTTGAATGTCGTTTTGCATACACACCTCGTTCTTAGATTACACCTGGGAAACTTCTAAATGGTAATTAAGTTCGTTTGAGTTTCGTCCCGGACCACGTAGAGATGAGCGCAATATACATAGAGATTCAGCATTATTATCCAACTAGTTCCACACGCAGATTTCGTGGGAATGGAGGCTACTTTGCTTCTAGGTTTAGGCAATTTTCTATACCCACGTTATGTAGTATTTCTTAGTTAATCTACTTACGAATACTAAGCGCACATAATGCTATGTTTACGCTATAAGTGTACTATATCTCATTTAAACCAAATTGGTTTGAGGCAAAATATGTATTCCAGGTATTTGAATTTTCTTTCTCCAGTATTTAGATTAAACCTACCACAAGCTATTAATTGAAAAACCCTTGTGTATACAACCCGAAGGTCACATTCATCACTCGTTGTCAAACACCTCTCACGTTAAACTACTTACACTAGAATGTTTTTGTACCGCAAAAAGTGTAGAATCATTATGACCTTCAAGCGTTATGCTCTATCTCCATTGCCTTTGTAACATTTTGAGAGCCTACTAAAGTAGACAAAAATTAAACTGCTTTTCACATGAAATTGGTAGCCGGCAAGTTATAGTAACATTCATTAAAGTAATAAGTTTAAACGAATTAGTTTGATCTCAATTATTGATAGCTATCAATAATTGAGATCAAACTAAGCTTCCACAGTGGAAGCTTCCACAAAAACGTTCTGTTTTCTTGCAAAATTCTTCCTTATCAAACCGCCATCGGTTTATTACCATAAGATAAAACAACACTACGAAAAGGCAATTGTGAAATTCTAACGTTTTTATTGGCTTCAAAAATTGAGGCACGGCCTTTTATTATTTAACACGAGATCATCTAAATGTCAATACATTATCGAATGTTTCATTTATCTTCAGAACAGAAAGAATCTAATCTTCGACTAAAATTCAACTTGAAACATCACTTAATATTCTCTCCACGCCACTCGTCTTCGTTTTACTTCTAAGGCTTACTCGACTTTAGCGAGAAGATGGTAGGTTTTATTAAAAATAACTTGCTCGCTTTGTCCACTCCAACTACTAAGCTTTGTCACCGCACGTAGCCTTAACGTCTTCCAATTAGTGGAAAAATCCATTCTGCCCGAGCTCCTTCCAGTGGGACGTCACCGCTAGGCTATAATAATCAATTTCGAGAGGCTATTGCCGTAATCATCGATTAATCCGCCCGATTTCTGATATTAGAAGATATTATTATTATAGGATCATATGCTTAGCGTGTGTCCGATGTTTGATGTTGATATTTTCAACGAAGCTTTATAGAAAGTGATACTAATAATAATATTTGGAGGTGTGATATGATCCAAAACACAAGTCTCTAAAACTTGCGATCTTTTACAATCACTATAACAAATTACATGACTTTAGTATTTCAACCAGCATGCATTATCATAAACCAAAATTTGACAAATAAAACTCATTTTCAAGTACTTAAAAACCTATAACAAATTATGTAGTTAACGTTGAAAGACCTCGAGTAATACTGCTGATACCGTGGAGGTCTTTTAATAAAAAGTTTTCAGTATAAGACGAACGACATCCTTCAGAGAGCTATTCAGTGTAGCGAGTTCGTCCCCACAAATGATATACTTTGCGACCGACGCATCAACTTTAGACTTCTTAGACTGTCGAAGCCCGTATCTTTTTCCCTCTGGAAAGTTCATATTTTTATTCCAGTATTACTTTTCTGTGAAGGTATTTTGTAGTTCTTACATTTATATAGCTGTACAGTACTAGCCTTCGTCTAGCTTTATAAGGTATCCTTTCAATTTATTTGTAACCTACATCAGGAAGTAGATTTAGATTTATTCCGTGATTTTCCTTACTTAAAGAGGTAGAGCAATTCAACGATGTTTTATATACGTTTTTCTAGATACGCAATATTGATTCATATTGAAGCTAGGCTCATTCAAATATACCTACGCATCTAACAAAACTGTGTTATACTTATCCATATAACAGCTTTAATTTCGGATTATGCAATTCACTTTGATTTTCGGCGTATAAAATTGTGAAAACGATGTAAATTTTATCTCCAATATCTGGTTTATAATCGAAAATTGGGATTCATTATAGAGCGTAGTAGTGGAGTCTAACGGCAGTTATTATTAGATATTTACTGAATAAAGTAACCGTGATCAAAATTTATGAAACATCGGCGTAATGTGTTTGGTGTGAGCGGCGTATAAATCATTATTTGCAATTTGTCCATTAGAGTTACTTCCATTATGATAATGGAATTAAATTGTTGTTTTACTCCTCATAGTGTTAATGTCCCGTTTTAATTTTATACAGAAGATAGCAAAGTCTTCAATAATTTTGTAACTTTCGAATGTCATAACTAGGTTATTTTAACAAGGCATGAGTAAAATATTATTAAACTTATATAACTGCGTCATAACATTTTTCTTTGCGCAATTACGTCTACATTTTCATTAAACCTTCCACCTTTTCTACTTAAAACTAAACCTGTAAAAACTAACCAGTATGAACATCTCATCATCATGGGCGATTATAACACCGATCTCCTTTCTAGACACTTATCTTCTTGACATTATCGTGTCAGCCAGTCTTATATTTCTTGACATTATCGAGTCAGCCAGTCTTCACGTTATGCCATTGCAGGCCACCCATCAAAATAGCAGTGGGGTGGACACGTGGCTTGACTTGATCCTTTCTTCTAATCCCTCCCCCGTGACATGTCACGGCCAACATACTGCTCCTGGTTTTGCCCGTCATGACCTTATTTTCCTTACTTACCGCTTAAAACCTCCCAATACCCTTCCTAAAGTCCGGTATATGCGTTGTTTTGGTCGTATGGATGTTACTATCCTCCGTCAGGATGCTTTTACGCTAAATTCGAACAACATGTTTTCTGCCTCCACTGTAGATGAAAACGTAAATGTTTTCAACAGCACTATATTTTAAAAAAAACACCTGTTTTAGAATCAGCTGTTATAAAAGTTTTTAAATAAAATACTTTAAGTATATAAAATATAATTTAAATGTTTAATAAGTATAGGTAATATCTAATACCTGCCAGTCAAGTGTTATCTCCACTTTACAACAACAAGAGTAGCACAACACATTCACTAGCACTGCACCTTTATGATGGAGACCTCAATAATCAACATGCAGCAGTATTTTGAGGAGCGAATGGCCAAATTTGAAGCAGATCTCAATAAGAAGCCTTCTAGTTCCAGCAGCTTGGCAGAGGAATTTGCGGCATTCAAAGACTTCATTCTGCAATCGTTGAAGTCCTTTTCCCAGCAGTTAGAGTCTGTCGCCCGCCAAGTGGACAGTATGGAGATGCGCAGCCGCCGTAAAATGATCCTGCTGCACGGTGTTGAGGAGGGGAAGAACGAAGAGACAGCTCAAGTGGTCACACAAGTCATCAAACAGGATCTCAAGTTGGACTCTTTCACAGCGTCAGACATCAAACGATGCCATAGAATGGGGCGGCAGCTATCCGGTAAGAAGCCCAGACCCATCCTCATTAAGCTCCATAGCGTTGCGGTACGGGACACCATTTGGTTTTCTAAAACCAAGTTAAAAGGAGCGGGTCTTACGCTGTCCGAATTTCTGACTCGATCGCGACATGCAATTTTCATGGCAGCGCGAGAGAAGTTTGGTGTCGCGAAGTGCTGGACCAGGGAGGGCTCCGTGTTCGTTATAGACGCCAATGGTCATCGGCATCGGATTTCATCCACGGGAGATCTCGACAAGATCAAGGGCTTGGACCCGGAGAAACCTGCGACGAAGGCGACCGCAACGAAAACCAAACGAGCTCCAGCACCGAAAAAATAGGGTTTTTATGTTCTTTCGTGTTTGTTTACATGACCGGGTGAATTACTTTTCGTTTTACTTATTTACTACCTTCTTTCTTATTATATTTTCGAAGCTATACCTTATTTTATAAATCTCACTTTTTCACTGTTGACATAATATTATTACTTTTAACACTTCTCATCTGACAGCTGTCATACCATAGATTTCTACCTATTTGAAACTCAGGCTTTTAATACTTGCTTATCTTTTTTACGGAGTACCGAAATTTTAATTCACCTGGTCTAGTTCTTCCAACTGTCTTTTATTTTATTATTTTTTTTTTTATATATTTTCACTTTGTTTGTTCCGTTTTTGTTACTCGGGAGATACTTCATTGTTTATTTATGTAACACGTAACTGGCGGGTGGAGTTAACGACTATACTATACATATATTTATATATACATATTTTTTTTTCTTCAATATAAGATATATATTATTTTTATATTATATTAATTTATTTATTTTTATATTAATTATTTGTATTATATTTTATTTTATTATGTTACATGACTATTTTAGTAGTGATAGTGACAGTTTCCACTCTGTTAGTAGTCATAATGATAGTTTTGTAAGCATTCCTCCTCTACCTGAAATACTTCAATCAGAGTTTGCCGATGTACCCCATAACTTGAATGTCGTTCACATCAACGCCCAGAGTATTCCTGCCCACTTCCAGGATATGCTGACTACTTTCGACTGTAAAAATATCCATGCTATTCTTATTTCTGAATCATGGCTGAAACCATGTCTCGCTTCTGTTTTTTACACTTTACCTGATTTCCGTTTAGTAAGAAATGACCGTACTGTTGGCGGTGGTGGCGGTGTTGCCATTTATCTCCGTAATCACATTCCTTACAGTGTTATTGATATGTCAGCACAGCCACCTCCGCTTAATGCAGGTGAGCATCTCTTTTTAGAATTAAGTCTCGCGCATACGAAGGTTCTGCTTGGTGTCTATTACTCGCCTAACTGCCATATAAATTATTTTTCATCTTTCGAGCGTATTTTAGAAACTCTATCAACTTCTTACACTCACACAATAATCATGGGCGATTTTAACACTTGTCTGTTAAAGCATGATTCTCGCTCTTCTTCCTTATGTAGAATAGTGGAATCCTGTAACCTGACTATTCTTCCTCTAAATGCTACACATAACTTTCCGAATTCAACTCCTTCTCTTCTTGATCTTATCTTTGTTTCTTCACCTTCTCTTGTCGTCAAGCATGGTCAATTTTCAGCTGATGCATTCTCCTACCACGACTTAATTTTTCTCTCGTATAAACTTCGTCCTCCTAAGCCTAACACTAAAATTCTTCTGCAACGTAATTTTGGTGGCATGAATGTGGAGAGTCTCCGTAGTGACGCTCGCAACATTAACTGGGAATCTGTGGAAAGCGCTCAATCCATCGACGAAAAAGTTGAAAAACTCAATAGTGCAATTATTCGACTATTCGATATACATGCTCCTGTCCGTGCAATAAGAGTCAAGCACTTGCCTTCGCCGTGGCTAACTGAAGAAATAAAACATCTGCTATCAAAGAAAGCAATGGCTAAAACCAAATATAAATGTCGACCGACTTCTCGCAATTGGGAAAGCTATATTGCGATTAGAAATCACTGCAGCAAGGTGTGTAGGAAAGCACAACGCCAACACATCCATAAATCTGTTGAGAACGAAGACCCAGCTAAAGTCTGGAAATTTCTAAGATCACTGGGAGTTGGAAAGTCAACACATGACCACAGTTCCAATAATATTGACATCGATTTACTAAATCAGCATTTCACTTCTTCGTCGCAATTTGATGCGACTACTAAAGCTAAGACTTTACACGATCTTTCCACGCTTCCAACTCCAAATTATCCACATTTCGTCTTTAATCAAGTTTCTGAGTGTGATGTTAAAAGGTGCGTATTATCGATTTCTTCCAATGCTGTCGGTAATGATTGCGTCAGCCGTAAGATGATTCTTCCTATCTTAGACGAAATCCTTCCCATCCTTTGTCATATACTTAATTATTCCTTATCCTGGGGCGCATTTCCAACTGCTTGGAAAGATGCCCAAATTATTCCTTTGCCCAAAAAATCGAAACCTACTTCCTATTCTGATTATCGTCCTATTTCCGTGTTACCTTTCCTTTCTAAAGTGCTCGAGCGCCTAGTCCATGTCCAACTCACTACTTTCCTTAACAAAAACCTCCTATTCAATCCTCTACAATCCGGATTCCGTCCTGGTCACAGCACCGTTACGGCACTGACCAACATTACCGACGACATTAGGTTCGGTATGGAGAAAGGCAATTTAACGGTACTTTGTTTACTGGACTTTAGTAACGCCTTTAATACCGTTGATTTCCACACTCTACTCGGTATATTACGCTCTATTAACATATCTCCACCAGTGATTGATTGGTTTCATAGTTACCTGTTTGGTCGTCGGCAGCGTATACGGGTCGAAGACTCTTTCTCTTCGTGGTGTAATACGACAGCCGGCGTTCCACAGGGTGGCGTTCTCTCTCCTTTACTCTTCTCAATTTTCATAAATTCCATCTCCTATCAACTTCAGTCATCCTACCACCTTTATGCAGATGATCTTCAAATTTACACACAGGCACCGGCGCATGAGCTGTTTGAAGCATTTCGCATCATGAACTCTGATTTAGAACGGATATCTGCTTGGAGCCTGAGATTTGGTTTGCAGATCAACCCTGTGAAAACACAGATTATCGTTGTTGGTAGTCCCAGGATGATCTCTCGCATCGACTGGAATCTGCTACCCCAAATTACTTTTGGTGGTATCCCAATACCTATAAGTGACTGTGTGAAGGACTTAGGTGTTTATATTGACAAAACTCTATCTTGGGGACCACAAATCACTGAAGTTAGTCGCAAGTTGTTTGCTGCGGCGGGGACTTTGCGAAAACTGCGGAACTTTCTGCCGATTGCCACTAAGATTGCACTTGCAAACTCTCTTCTATTACCTATCCTTGACTATGCCGATGTCAGCTATCTAGATCTCACTGAGGAGCAACTTGATAAGCTTGAGCGTCTTCAAAACTTCTGTATTAGGTTCATATTTGGATTACGTAAATATGATCACGTTTCTAATTTCCGCAATAAGCTCAAGTGGCTGCCAATTCGCCTTCGGCGGAATACTCACATTCTTTCCTTACTCTATAATATTCTTTTCAATCCTTCTACTCCATCTTATTTGAAAGAACGTTTCAAGTTCCTTAGTGACTCTCATTCAAGATCGGGTCTTAGGTCATCGGTAAATTTGAGATTGGAAATTCCAATGCATTCCACTACTTTTTACGATAAATCCTTTACTGTACAAGCGGCACGGTTGTGGAATGCATTGCCTGTATCCATCAAACTGGCTCAAAATATCACATCTTTCAAAAACTTAGTGAAAAACCACTACTTAACTCTTTAACTTTCAATAATATTGTCAAACTCACACTTTCTTTCTCTCCTTTTTTTACTATTGTCTACTCCCATTACTTAATTTATTATATTATTGTTTGTATGTATGTATGTATATATAGTATAGTATATATATTAGTGTATTTGTATACTATAGTGTGTATTCGTATTTTGTTTGGTATAATTTCATTACTACGCCAAAACTGCCCTATGTCTGGCTCCTTACTTCTCTTTTCCTTATGGGTTGCCTGTAAGAGATTGCTTTTTAGCGATAAGGCCGCCGTTTGTGCAATATATACTTATATGTTGTAATTCCTATGTCAAATTTAAATTTGGTGTACAATAAAGATTATTATTATTATATTTGTCATCTATTCTATGTCCATGCACCGGTGAGGCGTGTGAAACAAAAGCATCCCCCAGCACCCTGGCTGACGGAGGGTGTTCGAATAGCAATGCGCCGTAGGGATCGAGCGTTTAGAAGATATAAACAGGACCGGTGCGAGGAAAACTGGGTGCTTTTCAAATCTGCAAGGAATCGGTGTAATCAAATGGTGCGAAATGCCAAACGTCGACAAATTCTTAACAATATTACTTCTACATCGCCTGCCAATATTTGGGAGTTCCTTGGAACTCTTGGTATTGGCAAGCAGCAACGGTATGAGTTCCGTCTGACACTTGGTTTGGATGACATTAACCAATATTTCACCACCTCCACTCCATTGGATCACCAGACCACGTGTCTGACAGTTAACTCCTTAAACAACTTACCCCAACTTGACATTGAATCTTTTCAATTTTCTCCAGAGTCCTCAGATGATATCAAAAAGATAATCCTTTCCATAAAATCTAATGCCGTGGGGTATGACAACATCAGTCACCGCATGGTCATTACCATCTTGGACCAACACCTGCCGGCGATCTCCCACGTCATTAATTTTTCCCTTGAGTCTGGTTCCTTTCCGTCCTTGTGGGGCAAGGCCCACGTTATCCCTCTTGCCAAGACCTCCAATCCTTCTCTTCCCAACCATTTTCGACCCATATCCGTTCTTTCTTTCCTTTCTAAAGTGCTAGAAGCCTGTGTCCATAAACAATTGAGTCGGTTTATACACCTTCATAGCCTGATGAATCAATATCAATCTGGATTCAGACCTGGCCATAGCACTACTTCCACCCTCCTCAAAGTGACTGCCGATACTCGAGAGGGCATTGAAACTCTAAACACTAACTTACGGTTTTGGTTTTAATCGCTTTCTCCAATGCCTTCAATACCGTCAGTCACGACCTCGTTTTATCCGTCCTCTCCTATCTTAAGGTTTCACCTAGGGATTTGGGTTGGTTCTCAACATATCTTCGAGGGCGTCAGCAGTCGGTAGAACTTGATGAGTCATACTCAAGATGGGCTGATATAGAAGCTGGTGTCCCTCAAGGCGGTATTCTCTCTCCCTTGTTATTTTCATTCATTCATTACTGTCTGTCATTTTTATAAATCTCATAACTAAAAATCTTCAGTGTTCTCACCGTTTGTATGCCGACGACTTGCAGATATATACCCAGGTAAATGTAGAGTCGTGGTCTATGGCAATCGACATGATTAACAGGGATCTGGCTGACATAAAGACATAAAGACATAAAGACATATTTATTTCTGCATTTTGGTTGTTTACAACACTTATACATGTCAAAACCCTATTCTAGATGAAGCCGGCTTTTCCTAGCTAAATGACTTCTTGAGAAGAAAGGCCGAAACAAACTCAGAGTCATTGCTTTTTTTGTCATTTCATCTCTTCGTTTATATTTTTTTGAAGTCCAGACATAATAGGTTTAGACGCGAGTACAATGCAGGATATCATCTGACGCTTATAACTGACTCAGCCCGCTGATGGCCTGAGATACATAATTGGACTACAAGGTTCGGGATGACTGTAAACCCAAACAAAAGTCAGGCCATTGTTTTGGGCAGCGAAGGCTTATTAAGAAAATTTGACGTAACATATTTTACAACCATCACATACACCGGCACGGCCATAGATTGGTACCCTGTTGTTAAAAATCTAGGGCTGCATATGGATGCCGCACTTAATCGGCGAACTCAAGTGACCCAGGTGAGTCAAAAGGTCACTGGACTCTTTACCACCTCAGTCAATAACTTGCTCCCATCCAAGAAGATCAAGACAATGCTTGTGCAGACCCTGATTTTTCCGTTAATCGACTATGGTGATGTAATCTACTATATGACCTGAATGCAGATCTTCTCAACAAACTCGACCGACTTCTCAACAAACTCGACGAACTTCTCAACAACTGCATTCGATTCGTTTTTAATCTTCGCAAGTATGAGCATGTGTCTACTTACCGTTCCCAATTGAAATGGCTTCCTATCCGTCATCGTGGCAGTTTGCGTGCTGTCACTACCCTCTATTCTATTCTTATGTCTTCCTCAGCCCCAAATTATTTAACTAGTCAATACCAATATCTGTGTTCCAACCACGAACGTAGTTTGCGATCGTCTAATAATCTTCTTCTTACTGTCCCTTCTCATAACACATCCCTTTTGCATTTTTCCTTTCTCGTCCAGTCTATTCTCCTCTGGAATGCCCTCCCTCTAGAAATCAGGACGTGCAAAACCAAGTACTTTAATGCGAAAGTAAAGAAGCTCTTGTTAGCAAGACCTTGTTTACTTTCTTTTGTATCATATTACACACACACACACACACACACTAACACACACACACACACACACACACACACATAATTATTTATATATATATATATATGTTTATTTAAGAATTATATTATTGTACCTACATTATAAGTATTTAATGCACCTATTACTTTTCTCAGCGCTGATCAAAGGTAGACTGGAGGATAATGCCCATGGCATTAAGTCAACCTGTACACAGTTCAGTGTATAAATAAATAAACAAATAAATCTGAACACAATACACAAACCCTTCCATATAGCATAGCATAAACAATTTGATAGCAATCAAGTTCATCTGAAAGCGTCCATCAGACGATTAGTAATTTTGTTAATGTGTGCAGAACGTAACTGGTAAAGAGTGGATGTTATAGTAAGTAATAATAACTACTTATTTTTATTTTTGTGCAGTGATAGGCTTGTGGAGAGACATGGACTGTGTCTTTTTGAACTTATGCGCGTATTAATCTTTTAATTATTTAATGGACGTCCAGTTCTGGATTTTATACTACTTACTTATTTTTAAAAGAATTTCACATACCTATCAATTGTATCTGAAAAAGTAGTATTTAAAACGACACTGAATAATTCATAACCTTCACATAACAAAAATAAACACTATAAGATTAGTTCTTGACGTTCTTACGACGACACAAAAGATAAATCCAAAGCACAAAACAGCAGTTTTCAACTCCTCGACGACTTAACAACTTAATATTGTCTACCAACGAGACCAAAACTTTGAAGGGAGCGACTGGTAGAAAAATTATAATACGAACGGATATATTTTCGTCGCGGCCACATTCATCTCCCTGAGTAACCATAATTGACAAGATAACCGATATAAAAGGTAAACATTTTGACACAAAGATAATACAAAAATAGCCTACCCAAATTGAAACTCGCTACACTCGGTATATTAAAGCCAGAGTGATTTTTGTAAAGGAGAGATAACGCCTAAATCGTGGGTAGCACTAAGGTAATTTTGTAGGCACGTAAATCCAATACATTATGTATAAGTCAAGTGAAAGCCTTGTATAAAGGAAAACTGTTCTGCAAATATTTGTGTATTCTCGGGTCGCACCTCGTAAACACATTGCTATTCATGGTAGAAGTAATCAAGTGATCATGCAGAATCAGACCTTTGGTGAATTAACGAGAGTGGGAATTGATTAAAGATTCAGAGTACCTGATGAATATTTTCTTGCGGAGGCTGAGAGGCTTCGGTACAACAAAATTTTGATACATGACTTAAACATTCTGGAAACATAAATGTCATGCGTGTGTCATCTCATGACATTTACATATGTAAGCAAAAACGTAGTGTATTAGTAATACAACATTATACAAAAGATACTGATTAAATTAACTTGGAATTATTAGTTGCCATGCCATAGGCAGCGATAGCCTAGTGGAGATACAAACAGACTGCCATGCAAAGGGTTTGCATCCACAGCGCGCACACTGATATTTTTAGTGCGCATTGAATTCTTAATCATCGCTTGCCCATGCCTCGGAGAGCACCTTAAAAGCTGTCGGTCCTGGCTCTTATGAAGATTTTTAGCAGTCGTTATAGGGAGTCAGTACCTCTGAATAAAACTGACACTAGTCCAAATCATGGCATATCGCTATTCCTTTGGGTTGCCGAGCTCAGACAAGCAGTCGCTCAGTGGAAAAGCTAATGTACAGTCAAATTCGATTAAACAAGTCAGCGGACCTCGGGTTTCAAATAGGATAACGCTCGGAGAATAGTGATATTTGTCGCATTGTACCATTTCAATACTTGGAATTTATCGCCCTAAACACAAAACATAATTAGATTTTATTACGTCCCATGTAACTTGATCCATCAATGTTTTACCGAGCCTAAATCAATAGTGTAATCTGAGCCTCGCATTCAGATTAGCCGATTCGTTTGTGATGACTTTATTATAAAATAAAGGAATTCAAATAAAACACTCGTTATACCACAGAATTATAGACAATATATATTCATAGATAAGCCATATACTCATTCTAGAAAAAGAAAGATACCACAGAGTATACAAGTAATTTTATATTGAACAGTTATGGAAAGGCGGGGAATTTAAATATTAGTTCAACACTCCTGCCAAATTCAAGCCTTCCATGTACCAAATTAATTACAATAGTAGGTAACAACATAGTAAACACATCAATTTAAATTAAGAATTACATAACATATCAATAGATAACATTCCAATTTTGTCTCTCAGATATTGAAATTTATCTCTAGGTAAAGCCTTAGTCAGAAAGTCAGCAAGCTGATTGCTTGTTGAAACATATTTAAGATCAATAACTTTGGCGCAATACTTTTCTTTAATAAAAATATATTTAGTGTCTATATGTTTGCACCTCTTGTGAAAGTTTATGTTTTTAATAACACTGATTGCACTTTGATTGTCTATATTTAGTACTATGGTTTGTTGCTTTAATTCACCCAAGTCACATAACAATTGTTTAATCCAAATAGCTTCTTTGGTGGCAGCACAGGCTGCCATAAATTCAGCTTCTGTTGTAGATAGAGCAACAGTGTGTTGCCTTTGACTGGACCATGTCACGGCAGCTCCATTTTTAATGAATATGTATCCAGTCGTTGACCTTCTGGTTGTGATGTCATTGGCATAATCAGCATCACTGTAGCCAATTAGCTCTGAACATTTCAATGCTGATTGGTAACATAGACCATAATTGACAGTATCTTTGAGATACTTAAAAATTTTCTTGACAGCTGTCCAGTGAGATTCATTATAGCAGTTCAAAAATCTACTCACCAAGCTTACAGCGAACATTATGTCTGGTCGACTTACTATGGCAACATGCATCAGAGAACCAACTGCTTCTCGGTAAGGAAGATTCTTGTCGGGCTGGTGCTCACTTTTCTCCAGCTTAGAATGAGGATCAACTGGAACGCTGTTGGGGTTGGCATTTTCCATATTAAATTTATTTAATAACTGTTTAATATATTTAGATTGATGTATAAAGATGTATTTGTCAGAAACTTGAATGTCCATTCCAACAAAATTTCCAGGTATTTTATCTTTGATATTGTCATATCAAAGATTGTTTTCAAATCATTTGTTACAGATTGCAGAACAGACCTTGATTTTGAAAATAGAAGCCCGTCATCGACATAAATACAGAGATAACACTTTGTTCCTTTGACATTTGCGACATAGACACATTGATCTGCTTTACTATTTATGAAACCAAATTTCTGAAGTACAGAATTAAATGTAGTATTCCAGCACCGTGGTGCTTGTTTCAGACCATACAGTGACTTTATTAATTTACATACTTTATTGGGTTCATATATTAGATCTTCAGGGGGATACATGTATATGTGTTCTTCCAGTTCCCCATACAGAAAAGCTGTCTTAATATCAAGTTGAAGAATTTCATAACCATTTTGAGCAGCTAGAGATAATAATAATCGTACTGAATCATACCTGACCGTGGGTGAAAATGTTTCTTTATAGTCTATACCTTTCGCTTGTGCATAACCCTTTGCACATAACCTGGACTTGAAGCGGGGACCCGTTGGTTGATCTTTGACTCTGAAAACCCATTTAGAGCCAATGATGTTTGTATTTTCAGGTTTGTTTACCAATATCCATGTACCATTTCTTTTATGGGCTTCAAGTTCCTCTTCAATAGACTTTTTCCATTTTTCAGCATTCTCACAACTAATAGCTTCTTTGTATGTTTCAGGGATTTGCTCAGGTACTAAGCATTCATCATAGCAAAGGTAAGTTTGTTGTTTATTTTTATTTCTAGGTCTCAATGTTATGTTGCTTCGGGAGGGAGTATCAACTTTACCATCTGGTAAGTATTCATCTGAATCTGAGTTATTTTTAACAGTATTGTATGAGCTATCTGAGCTATAGGAATCTTTTATGCTTTCTTCATTGGACTCATTTGATATTAAACTGTCTTCATTACTTTTGGGATGTATATCTAATGTTTTATTTTCTGTTTCAGACAATTCCAGAGCGGCATAGTTTCTCTTCACAGTGGATTCAAGAAATACAGCATCCCTGCTCTTTATAACAGCTCTGGTGTTTGGTATTATGAACCTGTATCCTTTTGTGTTCTCGCAATAGCCAATAAAGATCATCTTCTGTGCTTTTGGATCCCACTTTTTGCGTTTTTCTTTAGGCAGGTGGACCATAGCTTCACACCCGAACACTTTCATATGACTGACATTTGGTTTATGACCAGACCAAACTTCTTCAGGGGTTTTAAACAATAAGGATCTAGTTGGAGATCTGTTTATGATATATGCAGCAGTTTTTATGGCCTCAGCCCAAAAAAACTTCGCCAAGCCAGCATTCAGGATCATACACTTTGCTCTCTCAACTAGAGTCCTGTTTAGCCTCTCTGCAGCTTCATTTTGTTCTGGAGTATAAGGTGTTGACGTTTGATGTCTTATTCCAGCACTTGTTAGGAAGTCAAGGAATGGTTTGTTGACATATTCTAGGCCATTGTCAGTCCGAATACATTTGAGTTTACATTCAGTTTGATTTTCAGCTTCTGTTTTGAACTCTTTGAATTTTGACAATACCTCTGTTTTGTTGTTCAAAATGTACACAAATACCTTTTTGGAATAATTGTCCAAAAATGTTAAGAAGTATTTAGCCCCTCCTAATGACTGTGTTTCCATGGGGCCACACTAGTCAGAATGCACCAGTTCCAATAGCTTTGAGGAATGTGATCCTTGACTCTTGAAAGGCAATCTTGTTTGCTTGCCCTCTTGACATGTTATACAAGTTACATTGTTCATTTGTTTATCAGATAATGTTAATCCTTCAGAACATTCTTTCAATTTTTTCAGGGTGTCAAAGTTCAGATGACCCATCCGTTGGTGCCATAAAAATATATCATCTTGTTTAACATCAGACATGCATGCATAATCAGTATTCATGTTAAGCCGGTACATGTTGTTAACTTTTGTTGCTGTTGCTACAATAACATTTTGTTGGTTCAGTATAACACAGCCTTTAGAATCAAATTTAACTTGACCACCCTTTTCGGTAATTTGATGTACAGATATTAAATTCACTGCAAGTTCTGGTACATACAAGACATTTGTAAACAAAATTGTGTTTGACTGATTTTCTCCATTCAGTGTATTCAAGGTCACATCACCGGAGCTACTTACTGAAAGTGTTTTGTTATTAGCAACTTTGATTTGCTCTATAGGTGGTGAGTGTTTGTTTTGAAGAAGGTTTTGATGTCTCGTCATGTGCATGGTTGCCCCAGAATCAATGTACCATGCAGAGCTGTTGTTGTCAAACGGAGTGACAAATGCGGCAGCATATGAACTATTTGATTTAACAACCTTTTCTTTCGGTTTTGACCTGCATTCTGGACTCTTGTGTCCATATTTATTACACTGAAAACATCTAGGACCTTTGTTGAATTTTTTTTTTCACATTCTTGGTTTGAGAACCATGAGCAGAGTTACTGTTTTCAGATTTTACTTCTTGGAGCAATTTAGATTTAACAGAGTCTGCGCTTATTTTCATCCCTGAGCTTTCTAAAGCAAGGATCATTGGTTTATAATGTTCAGGTAGTCCGGAGAGTGAAAGTGTTCCAAGCCACTTTGAACGCTAGCTTCATCAACTTTGAATCCTATATTTCGGAGTTTGTGCGCTGTAGACATTATCTTACTCACGTATTCGCCTATATTTTGGTAACTAGAGAGTGTAGTTGTACAGAGATCACGTAGTAGGCCAACTCTGCGTGTAAGCCCCGAGTCGTCGAAAGCATGGGACAGGTTTTCCTACACTTCTTTTGCTGTTTCTGCCTCTTGGATATGTACGAAGTTGATACTGTCGACAAGTAAAATGATTTTGGATTTTGCTTTTGTGCCCTTTTTCTTGTCAATTGGTTCGTTGTTGGCATTTTCAATACATTCCCAAAGCTCTTCATGTTGGAGGTATGTTTTAACAGCAAATCGCCAGGTACTGTAGTTTTCTCGGCCTGTTAGTTTTTCTATAAGTGCCAGAGGATTGCTACTAGCCATGATAATTGGTATTTTAACGACTTGACGATTTGTTAAAAGTGAACCACGCTGCTTTTAGGTTATGTCGGCACACTACCAATTCGCCGGCTCGAAACTGTTTATAAATTGAATTTATGCGTATGATTAACTTTGCAGACACTTTTCTTTACAACTTGGGCTTTACTGGGCCCATAACCTGATGACTTTATTATAAAATAAAGGAATTCAAATAAAACACTCGTTGTACCACAGAATCATAGACAATATATATTCATAGATAAGCCATATACTCATTCTAGAAAAAGAAAGATACCACAGAGTATACAAGTAATTTTATATTGAACAGTTATGGAAAGGCGGGGAATTTAAATATTAGTTCAACAGTTTGTACAAAAGTCAATTAATCAAACGTACATGTTACATAGTATTTCAGTAAATGTTCGGGTACGGTATAAGCGGTAATTCGCAATTAGTGGCCGTAGATGACGTAGTTAATTCTACTATAATTGGTACATTTGTATAAGTAATGTTCGTGTTCCACTAAACCACTATTGTTGTAGACGTTTGTAGATGGATCACCGCTGAGAGCGTTCATTATAAAAACTAAGTACTGTTTTCGAGCACCATCCTGTTTTCCAAGTATTAGGCAACAATAAGATGAGTACGCTGAATTACTGTATGTAATTTAGTTCATACGCTTAATTTAAAGAATATCTCGGTTGTTCTCACGAATTAATGTGGAATCTGCTTTTATGTAAATTATAGACCATAATAGAAGAACCGATTGCAAGATTAGATTAGGTTCGGATCCAGGAGAAGGAAAATATAAAAATGGTGTTTTGTTACACAATCATGTAATTGCAGCAGCACAGATACCTTCTTATATCACGGATATCTATATTGCTGGATAGGCAACAATAAAACCGGACAATAAGATGGTGTCGATTACATACCGGCAGACCCCCCAAATTGCCCGATAAGTAAAATTTGGCAGGGCGTATTTTGTTGATCTGCGGCTGGCAGCTATGTTGTATTTATAAAAGCATTATACCTCAATATGAAGATAACGCAAACTGTATTCGCCTATAATAAATAGTTCTACAATTTGCAAGAGACAAAATATGGGTTTAATTACTGTAAAATATGTTGGTGTATGCAAATTAATTAATAAATACTGTAAATGGTGGACAGTCCAGTAACCTATGAGTGTAGTGTGTAGTGTGTGTAGGCTATCGTTGCCTATATTTTTAAATAACGTTATCACAAATATGTAAATGCATTTCTAGATCATATTACACCATTTTGTCTGTGGTAATCTAATAACACAAACTCCAACAAAGTTTTACAAGGCCAAAACTTGCTGGTTTTAGCATTAATCGGCTTTTTTGGCCTGAAGAGCGATCGTTCTGGCAGACATTCCAGATAGAAAGGTACGTATATTTAAACAAATGTTTCTTACTTTCTTAGTCACAATAACGGCAACTATTTACTCTAAATAAAAAATGCAGAATTATTTTATTTATCATCATTACTTAGTACTTGTCCAATTTAGGTAACAAAGTGTGCTATTTTTGCGACAGATGGTTGTTTCTGCATACATGCATACACCTCCTGCTACCGACATTAAAATGCTTGCTAAATATGCATTGAATAAACTCTCATATTTTGTATTACGAGATAACTGCCTTTAGATACTTTCGAGGGTTTGAGAATAACACACATAAGTACTAATAACGTTTCCATAATCACGGCTACTGTAAAGTGATGCCGAAAGATTGAGGCAAAGACAGAGTTTTGTAAGCACTATGCGATTAGCCACATGCTGACCACATTCTAGCTAACCGCAATAAAAAATTTGCACCAGATCGACCAGTGCGGTCAGCCGGCAGCCGCATTCGCAACCTTCGGCGTAGCAGTAGCTTACACTCCCGCTGCGCCAACCGGTCGTCAAATACATATGCGTAGTAGTCCTAAGTATTACTAACTTCCTCTTAGCGCTTTACATTTGTAGACTTCATGTTGAAAATACTGCCTTTTAATAACGTATGAGGGCTTCTCCGCCTCAAAAGCATAAAATACATCAAAAAGCGAGCGCAAATACTCGAGTACATATGAGTACATGCATACTTGTACCTAGTTTATTATTACAACTTCGTTAAGGCTTACTTTATATCCGACAGATGTCTAAACGACGCGAGTCGACATCAAACATACTTTAATTTGTTCCCAGTGCTTCTTTCAAACATTTTACATAAAAAGCATTACCGTTACGCAAGCTGCCATATTTATAACCGACGTATAAAGTCTAGAAACTTTGCTCCTTATCTATCCGCGCTAGGAAATTGCTTTTCATGTTGTTGCTTTAAATTGATGTACATAGTTAATCACTAGCGTTATGGATATTAATACTAGTGCAATGAATGCATGATTATCTTGAGTCTAGTGGAGATGCCAATATACAGTCATGCGCACGCGTGTATTAAATTGTGAATTATAGCTTGCCCCGTGCCTGGACTTGAGTATACTGATACTGGTTTATCCATGGATTATCGCTTTCCTTATGGATCGTGGAGATCAGACGGCAGACGCTCTATGGGAAAACGAATATTCTGCCAAATCTGGTTAAGCCCTGACTTCAAGCTCCAGGAGGAAAACAGTTGAACAGTATATTGATACAGATACGAAGCCGCTCCCGTTCTCTTTCAACTGTGGTATCTAAGCAGATTGAAATTATGGCTATCATGTTCCACCTGCCTCTTATCGAATATATAAAAATCGAATTATTTTATATCACTTTACTCACCACTTATTCCACGAAAATCTAAATACAGAATTAATTACATTTATATAGGAACAAATTACTCCAAAAATCACTTTTTGCGTTCGCCATCGCACCGCCTTGTTTGGAACGAAAGTCAAATGACCGAAAGAAAAATTGGATCCACTTAAACTATAAACAAGACAAGGGATTCCAAAACTGTAACAACACGGAGTCGCAGGCAAATCTGTAACAGTCTATTATGTGATTAAGTTTGTTCAAAGGCTCCAGCAAAATAGCAGAGATAAAAAATCCTGGTGAAAAAGATGATAGGCACTCGTCCTTTCCTCTTCGCTCATAATGGCCCACTTCATGTGTTTCCGACTTTCTCCGTAACAAATGTTCGTCATTCCACTGAGTGAAATGAAAAACTTATTTGTTCATTTGCGGCTTTGTCTCGTTATCCGCCACTGTTTCTTGCTTTCACGTGCCATCTATGTTAGCTCTTATCCTTGTATTTTTAGATACATCACGTTGGAGGTGTCGTTCGCTTTATAGTGCGTTGTGTGGCGTTGTTCATAGAGCGGCATCGCGTCACAGTACTGTTTAGCATGTATATTGCTTGAGCATCTTATGTCAGAATTTTTTCTTAACTCTTGGCGGTTGAGACAGAGAGATTTTTGAACGTATGAAGACTAAGTTTATTTACTAATTATAATATATAATTTAGGTCCACTATCATTCGCGTCAAATTCACATTATTATTGATTATTGAAATTTATTGTCATGGTCATTAGCGCAAAATATGGTCAGACTAGATATAGAACCAAAGACATATGAAGTATTTCGTAGGTAAAATCGTTTAATAATATATTTTAGTTGTAACACATCAGTGACTCAGTCACGCGCAAAATCAATATGTCTGCCGTGAGTAATTTACTTATATAATAATGGTGTTTTATAATATTTCCCATAGGCGGCTAATAAACATGATATATTATGCGGTATAAAATGAGATTTCCATATACATTATCGAAATGGTAAGTAAATTATTTTAATCAATCAATCAATCATTTTATTTCGCGTGGCATAGACGCATAGATAAATACCTTACAGTCTAACATACATACAGTGGTTGTTAGTATAAATATACTTATAAACTATGTTAGTATAGCTTCACTTGCACTGTTGATGTGCGCTCGTGTGGCACTTGTTCGCGGAAGCGACGGAACACCACTCCCGTCGGCCAAAAGTCCTCCTTCATCACAACATCCAGAAAGCACGTCGGGACCCGCACCACAAACGCCTTGAAATTGACGTTACGACGCGACTCCAGCAGCTGTACCCTCGGTGTGTATTTCGTCTTTTGGCGCACGTACTCCGCGATGTCCTCCATCTTAGTGGTGTAGTGCAGGCGAGAGACATAGACGGGTGTGTTTGGTGCGGCGGCGCGCACATTCGCACCCTACTCTACAGGGGCCGTACCGCAGCAGTTATTGTTGGTTTTCTGACGACGCTTCCTCCTCTGCACCGTCATAAAACCATCATCAGCTTCCTCGTCGCGGTTCGTTGCCTTCTCCGGCAAGGACGTCAGTGTGGAAGCAACGGGGGTACTCGCAGTAACCTGTTGAACCTCTATTCGTTTATTTCGCGCGGCGATACACGGAGGAGCCGCAGAAACGGGGGCAGGGCTGCGGGGCGCTTGTGTAGCGCACTTAGCAGTCACAACATTTCGCGGCGACAAAACTGCTGACGCGAAACTTGCGACTGATGTGTCGACGCATGCACCTCGGCGCGTGTTGATGTTACTACGCGCCGGTGACCCAGTTAAATCGACAACCTTGTGTAGGTCATCCACCTCCGTGCGCAAGAGTGCAACGGTTTCTTCGGATGCCTGTAACTTCTTGTGTACATCCGCTAAACTAGCCTTCAGAAAAACGATGACCTTCAAAAGGCTTGTGACATCGACGTGGTCGAAAGTGACGTGAGGCAACTTGTTCAAGTCCCTCGCCACAAACGTCGGCACGTCGTCAGGATCGGTCTCCTTCAGCAGCGTGATAATGTCTTGTAGACTTTTTTTTGTCCCGTCACACTTGCGGGACACCATCTGGTCACATTTGTTTAGCGACCTGTACACAAGCAGCTTGGCAGCCGCTATGTCCTCCTCGCTGAAGTTGCTGGAACAGATCTGGATAACCGATACCTCGTCCATGACATCCAGCTTCTGCTGCAGGAACGCCAGCATCTCGTTCGCCACAAGTTTGTCACTCATGGCGATAAAAAAAAGTTTGCGAGCGTCGGGTCGCGCCGCGCTAAACGATATAATATAATTATATTCACGCGTTACACGTCCGCTCTTAGAGCGCGGTCGGCGATTAAGCTAGATTTAACATAGTATAATAACCCTGTACTCATGTACACTATTCAACTGCTCGCCAGATGCCTCATCTCACTATGAGAAGGGTTAGGCCACAATCCACCACGTAGGCAGATAATAATGTGTCTTTTGAGAATTGTGGAGACTCCTAAACATGCAGGTTTCTTTACGACCTTTTCCGATAGCATGTGATAGTTAACAATATACCCACGCACATAACTTTGAAAAGTCACTGGTGCGCGCCGTTAATACGTGGTTTGAACTCGAGACCATAGCAGCCAACTAGTCTCCACAAAACAATCGCTGTTTAATATTTTAACTTAATACCATTGTCTACGCTAGTAACATACATCGCCTCTTTCTGTATAAGATTTGCATAATTTCACTTTGCCAACATAAAACACAGATTATAATAAACACTTGGCTGTTATAAAGTTTCAGTAGAATATTTAACAAACATTTAATAACCGAGTCAAAATAACTCAAACATAATGCGAGAAAAATATTGGACACTCACATGCAGCTTAATTAAAAATCGATAAGTGCTCAGTATATTAACAACACCTGACTTTCAGCTTACCAGAATGAATTAATTTGTGTAACATTATTGCAAATATAGAATAAAAATCATCAAGAAGTGGCAATAAAGAGCTATCACTTCTGACAAACGATAAACTTTGAAAATGTTCAAGAATTATGAAAAAATATCAACCAATCCTAAACGCTATGTTCTAAACATTCTTCCTCGTTTATGTTCTTTGGTGTATCAATTATGTACAATTATAGTATTAGTATAAGCATATAATAGTTGTTTAATATATTATGACCGTACCTACTTCTTACTTATGAAAACACACAAGTGTTTTCATATATCGACAAAGATATTTCAGTCACTCAGTATCTGCATATTTTGTGTCAAACTATCGCTGTTAATTTTTGCTATAACTTTAATAACAAACCATCCAGTCGCTTTTGCTTATTTCTTTCTTATAAGAAACAGATGTATCAAACAAAACCAAGGATAAATATTATTAGCATGTTGCGTATGTTTGTATATATGTGATTGTGTACCTCAATATATTTCGGAGAATGCTTATTTCTGAGGCCATTAAATAGGGGAAAACCATATTTGCAACCATTTCCCTCGCTTAAGATCAACATAATGGAAGAATTTCGAAGGTTAAACAGATGTAACCGAATCCTCGAGAACTCTCATGTATTGTGTGCCGCGATATGGGCTAACAATAAAGACATTATACATCGGTTTCCGTTCCATGTAATAGTCGTTTATGTATACATATCTTGGGAAGATGTTTGGTAACTAATGATATAGATATACCATCAAATATAATATTTTTTTGGCAGATGTTGACTGTCTACTATAGAAACAAACAAATACGATCACATAAAACGTGTGTAAAGCTTTTTAGGATGAAGTCGTTTTGATTTCTACTAAAAGAATGGTCAGCCTTATACACCGTCCCAATATGATTGAATATTTGGACTTGCGATATTTACTTCTCATACCTTACACTAGAGTTTACGCAGAAAAAGAATGAAATCATTATCCTTCTCTCAACATTATTCGACTACATACTTGGCGTAGTTGTTTAAGTGGTCGCTACGCTGCTTAGACGAGTGAGACGAGTGTTGAGTGTTTTGGTTTCGACCCCTGTAACTCTCACACAAATTTTACAGTTGTTACGAGTCTGAGTATTACTTTTTTCCATTCATTTAATGTTTGTTAAGTCCTCTGCGACACAGGCTGTACCGCACTAGAGTGCAGGTTGTCTTAAAATATTTCAGGTACCGGAATTGATTAAGTAATACATTCAAAACCACGATATCGACGCAGTTTATCCGTGAAGCACGGTTACGATCGAACAGGCTCCTTGCTTCACCTTAATGACGCCAAACTTCGCATTAATTCTCACAATATTAATACAGAAACAATGGTACATCAAACAAAGCCTTGTTATATTCTATTAAGTAATACGCTACAGTGGGTATGCATTCCAGTGGCTTCTTCCGTATTGATAGTCATTGTTTACCTGTACGGGGGCAAGTATGGAGAGAAGCTTGATGAGCCGTGAGGGTTAGATGCTTGTTACCCTATACCATATAACCGTGTATATAACCATTTCAATAGATTGTTTTTTCGTTGTACGATTGTCATGTTTTACATTGTACCAAGAAACCACTTAAATATGTTAAGCGATTTGTTTTACGAATTTCTAGTGGCAATCCATTCCACAGGCATGCAGCTTGAATTGCAAAGGATTTTCCATAGTAATTGCTAGAATGGATTGGCATCGCCAGGGTCAAATTCTCAGAAGACCTCAAGGACCTTATATGTGTGTCATGAACGAACTTAAAACGTTCTTTGAGATAAAAGGGAGTACTGGGAATAAATAAAACATTATAAAGTAATGTAAGAATGTGAGTATTCCTGCGAAGACGAATTGGGAGCCACTTGAGTCTGTTGCGAAATTCTGAGACATGATCATATTTGCGTAATCCAAATATAAATCGTATACAGAAGTTTTGAAGGCGCTCAAGTTTGTCTAGCTGCTCCTCCGTGGGGTCAAGATAGCTGACATCAGCGTAGTCGAGAATAGGCAACAACAGTGATAGTGAACTCTAAAGGATTACAAGTAGACCCATGTAAGGTGGAAGCCATTTTTCAATATGCTACGCCTAAGAATAAAAAAGAAGTCAAAAGGTTCTTAGGCATCGTATCGGCGATTTATCCCTAATTTTAGTACTATTCTGCCGTGCTTGTGATAAACACAGTAAGTGCCTTGAAGACAGTTTAGAGAAAAACGCGCTTAAATTTTTTTTCTTTATTTTTAGCATTTCTGCCTCAATAAAGATAAAATCTAAGTTCTTACAAATGTATAACGTAAATATAGGCATGTTTTATAGGTGTTCTATTTTATTTTTTAATTACATGTAATAAAAGTGTTGTAAATCTTAAAAATATATTTATGTTAAGTAATGAAGAAAATAAATAAAAACATTTTCTTATTATTACTACAGTAAGTGTGTGACTTACTGTAACTATCTTTAGTTGTAGGTACATACTGTAACAATGATTATGAAATAAGATAAATGTTTAAATAGAATAACAAATATGATATTTTTTTGCTTACAGTAACTTAGGCACTTACTGTAATTATAGCTAGAAGAAATATGTAAAATTACACCATCCCTCATAAAGCACCGACACCAACTTTAATTACATTTTTCTTAATTATTTGTAAGAAAATGAAACATAACTGATGCTATGAAATCACAGTTTAATAAAACAAGTACAAATAACTTTGTTAAACTAGAAAATTTTAAAATCAGTTCTATTATTTAATTATTTACAGCATTAAAAATGGCTTAACATAACCAAAGGTAATCATTCGTATTTGTACAAAACTTCTTCGTGCATGAAACAATATTAAACAAACTAAGCACTATCTCTAAAACATAACACATAATAAAACATATAGTTTTTCCATAAAACTCTTATTAAACTATTAGTTGTACTTCTTTGTACACAACAAAAAACATAAAAAGACAAAGGCACTTTAATTTCTGATAATGCTCAGAACGAGAAAGAAAAATTAAAATCTTCATATAAATTATGAGATCTTAGTTACACTAACTAAAACAAATTCGTCTTACAAATTATTCTTCATCAGTCCCATCATTCATTTAATTAGATTTATAACCTATTTGTAGAAGTTTAAAAATACCTTAAAAGTCTTTTAAATGACTAGTAAAATGTAGACTTACAAATATATTTTCCAAAGTTACAATAAGAAAGTTTACTTAAGGGTTGTCTATTGTTTACCCGAAGATTATATACCATAATCTCATATTCCCAAATTTCATACACAGACTGCACGGTTGGCGTAGTGGTTTAAGCGGCCGCCTCGCCGCTTGACACTGCGCCGAGTGTTGTGGGTTCGATTCCCACACGAAACAACACTTTGTGTGATCCATAAATTGTTGTTTCAAGTCTGGGTGTTCATTGTGTCCGTTGGTTGTATGTTTGTAAAAGTCCCCCGCGACACAGGATTAATTCCTAGTGCGGGAGTTGTCTTTTTTAATAAATGAAATAAAAAAAAGAATAATAAGTGCACCTTGGCGCCTATCGTGTCTTACTGTAATTATGCTTAATCTTATTTCTTGATCTAAGCCACATTTTCAAATTCTGATATACAGAATTGTAGATCTCGATCTCTACTTTCTGAATATGTACTTAACTCAATATCGACAAAAATGTGACTTGCTGTGATTATCGTATGGGCGGCAGTATTGCCGGGCCTTTGAACAAACTTACCTCTTCCGGTAAGAAAGCTGCACCATTCCAGTGGTCGGTGGAAGCTGATGACTCCTTTTGGAAACTAAAACAATTGTTAAGCTCCGCACCAATATTATCGTGCCCCGATTACGAGAAACCGTTTCAAGTTCACACGGATGGGAGCGCGTGTGGCATCGGTGGGTTGCTTACACAAGAAATAGATAGCGCGAAACTACCTATCGCTTACATGAGTAGGTCACTAAATGCACAGGAACAAAACTATAGTATAACAGAACGGGATACATTAGCAATTCTAACAGCCCTCGAATATTGGCGCTGCTATTTAGATAACGGGTTAAAGTTTGTTGTGTATACTGACCATTCCGCATTGAAATGGTTCCTCAACTTGAGCAACCCGACTGGTAGATTAGCTCGGTGGTAGGTACGTCTGTCAGCCTTTAACTTTGAAATAAAGCATCGGCGCGGCGCAGATAATATTATAACAGATGCGTTATCACGATCCATACCAGTGAATATAATTAGCGCGAATAATAATAATAATAACTTGAACAACCCTAATGTTGACACTGATCAATGGTATTCAGCGTTGAACGAATGGCTGGTGAATTAGTTCCATGCGGGTCACACTATGTCGACACGGACGCTGATGATATAGTATACATACGTAGGGACGATTACGCAGAAAATATAGGTCACTTATTAGGCATATTTGACAAAGTTCAGTCACTCCTTATTCAAGCTCATGCTAGGAATTCCCAAACTTATAATTTCTGCCGTAAACCAGCTGAGTTTAATGTAGGAGACACTGTTTGGAAAATGACTTTTTATCAGAGCGACAAGGATAAGTCCTTCTGTAAGAAACTAGCCCCTAAATTCGGGATCATTCTCACTAGTTCCACCAGCAATTAGTTCCATGGAACTAGTGAGACTTTTTTTCTCAGTAGTTCCATGGACTTTGATAATGGAATGGAACTACTAAGTATAAAAAATGTCTCACTGGTTCCATGGGACTAATTGCTGGTGGAACAAGTGAGAATGATCCCATCACAGTGATTACTAAAAAGTCGCCTCTCGTATACGAGTTTTTGTGTCTAACTATTTGTTACAAACCGTATAGGACTTTCCCTTCTTTCTTTCTATATGCCGTCTTAGCTTGGACAGTAGCGGACTCATAGACCTGACGCAACTAGTCAGATTTTTCTTGTTTAGCCACGTAAAATCCTCTCCTAAGGCGGGCGGTATTGTAACGTATGTCCGGTACCTAGCGACTATGCGTCATTATGCCATCCATACGCTCGGCCAATCAGAGAAGGCCATCGTCCGTGCTCGTGGAGTTTGCCTTACATGGTAATACACCGACATCAATTCTGATGGAGAGCTCTGGTATATAAAGGGGCCGACAGAGAGGCCGGACCGCTACTGTATCGTCACTCTGCCCGAACTACGTGCTACGTCTACGTCGTACGTGTATCCCTGTCCCAGCTGTGGGTAAGTTACTACATTTACTGCGTTAGCGTACTGCCCATCTCTCTACCAGCTAGCTGAGGCCGGCTGGCGCCGCCTGTTTGACTGTATTGGTTGTAGCTCTTCTAATCCTGCTTCCCTTCAATTTCCAGGTCCACCTTGAAGCTTCGGGCTACGCTACCCTAGCTCAATTCTTCTCTCCACTTCATCTGCACCGTCTTCAACGACGCTTCTGCCGACGAGTCTGGCCCTGCCTCAGCTCATCGCGCACACACCGCCGGCGCCTGATCGCTGAAGCCAACGGTCTGCGAGGATCTGCTCCCTTACGCGCAGCCCTTCGAGCAGCCTGCCCTGCACACTCTCGGAGGGAATAGCGTGGGAGACTGCAGCCCTTAGTGTTCAGGCCAGTGCAGTGTTGTTGGTCGGTCATACTCGTGCATAGGATGTGAGACAATACTAGGCAATAAACGTATAGAACTTCTTCTTCGTTTCATTCTAGAACCGTTACAGTACAACATCGTGTAGTCGTCCTATAAAGCTTTATACCCGTTATTATACAGCGTTTATGTGCAATGTGCGAGTTCACTTAAAACTGTATGTGCCAAATTGTGAAAAATTGCACTTTAAATATACTTACTTTGTAATTTTAACACTTAGGTACCAAGTCCCGTGTTTAATTTACACAATCTGTATACACAAAATTCACGCAGCCAGTAGACGCAGTCACTGACAAACAAATAACGCACAGCCTAGACTATTTGGTGCAAAAATCTGAAATTTGGCATGTATGTTCCTTGGAGGCCGTAGAGGTACACTAAAAGGGCTTTCCCGAAAACTCCATGGTATCGAGATGAAGCGCGTATATTATAATAGGGAAGATTACTGCCAAGTTAAACCACCAGATGGCGGTATCACCGACTACAGTAAACAATGAATTTTGGCAAGTATGACATTTGAGTGACAACTTGACAACTCATTTAGACTTCAAACTTTGGAGGCGCGATCTCATTATCTCATCTCAAACAAGTCACTAAAACAGAAACATTGTACCATTTTTATTGTTATTGATAATTACAACTGTGGTAACTGTTTTTCCTATATAAATAAGTATAGATATATTGTTGTCTTGTTGATGACAATATTTGAAAAGCGCGCTACGAAAGTTTGTTTACTGTAGTTGCTTGTGCTGCCATCTGCGTCGAGCTTTGCGTAATGTTCCCTATTAATAAAATGTCCGGACGTAGCTGTGGGCATCCTCTAGTTTATTATAATAGTAAAAGATTTTGATGGAAGAACGATTAAGTACAACAAATGATTATAGCAACAAGATGGTTCCCTTTTCAAAGATATCGTTACCTACTTTGTAACGTATGTTTCTTTCGAAATGGTTGTGAAAGTCAAGATTGGTATCAATTTAATGTAAACTCCACTGAACATTATGTAGCTTACAAATATTTTATTACAAATAAATAGTACTAAGAATAAAGCCCCGGTATGTGCAATGTATTTTACTGTGGCCATATCAAATAAATTTTAATTGGTTTGTAAAATACGAGTATCTGTCCATTATCTTTTTATGGCCTACTCATGCTACGAAAATGTTACGTGAAATAGAGGTGTGACGACATAGGCTGTGCTGTTATTAAAATATATACTTGTGGATCGTCGGTGGGTTGCAGATCAAAAGTTTCTGTTTAAAATTTTGTCAGAAATTCTCGATTGTCCATTACTACTGAAAAAAAAATATCGATACCACGCACTGGTCACAGGTTAGTTAACTGCCGCCCTTTCGCCATTAATCATTATGTAACAAATATTGGTTACAATAGTGTAATTCCTAGAATATGTCGCGAGCACAATGCCTTTTATAAATGTAAAAAGGTCGATATCCTATCAGTGTCCTTGTAATGTCATATAAAAATCTTAATATATAAAATCCTTGCGTTACTGACTGACTGACAGACACGCTACAGCCGAAACTATTGGGCGCAGGAAGCTGAAATTTGGCATGTATGTTCCTTGGGGACCGTAGAGGTGCACTAAGAATGCACAATGAATGGGGATTTCCCGAAATTCCCACGGGATCGGCCAAAACGGGTAAATTTAAAAAAATGCAGGCGTAGCTGCTGGCGTCCGACTAGTCTTTATATAAATTTCGTAACGATTGTGATAGTTAATTAAGTTCTTTTTTTTTAGTTATATAATTTCTGTTAGTTGTTTTCTTTTTTGATTTTATTGTTATTTTATTTTAATTTGGTGTAGACTGTAGAGTATCTGATTGATAGAGCAATCTGAGTGCGTGCCGAGTTTGCCTATAATTGGATTTGCAAAGTTTTTTTTTTTAGTTATATAATTTCTGTTAGTTGTTTTCTTTTTTGATTTTATTGTTATTTTATTTTAATTTGGTGTAGACTGTAGAGTATCTGATTGATAGAGCAATCTGAGTGCGTGCCGAGTTTGCCTATAATTGGATTTGCATTATTTTCAAGATAGATATATACCTTTGTTAGTTTATAATTTTAAAATGTAAAATCTGTTGGCGAACCTTACAATAAATAAATAAACAAATATATAAAAATATTTCGGCTTGTTCAACTAAAAAGTAATTAACACTCACTGTTTTATGTCGCCATTTTACTGTATATTTCTGTATTGTGTTAACAGGGTGAATTACCATACTATAATAATAATCTTTACAATCAAAACTAGTATTAGCAAACTTGATGTAAACACGTATAGAAGGCTTTTATTTTCAAAAAGCTCTACAATTTTAATTTTAAGATTTATTTGCTCCAAATATATATGGACTTTGATTAAAACAATTATTTTAGTACTTTATACAAGGTATAATAATACCCTGTATAAAGTACATTAATTCAAAGAATTACAAATAAAATATAATAATTATTATCATTGCTCATGCCCTAAAAGTCTTGACGTGTATTAGCATATGCGCAAAAGCTACTCATTGTACTTAAGCAAATCTATTTCATGAAGGTTGTCACAAGATTCACTTTAGAATAAGACGATGAACACGAAAATCAATGCTGTATTATTTTGAATAAGCTTTTATTTAAAATGCCAATACAATACTGTTTTTGTATGGAACATTTATTAGAATTATTGTTTTAAGATTTTATTAGAAGCCAGTGGGCTGCTGTCTAATGGAATTATTTTACCTTAATAGAATTTTTTAATAATGGTGCAAAACTCGGCAATAAGACATCCGATTCATGAAAAAATATCCTATTATATCGAGTTGGAACATCTCACGAACATTGACATATACTCTAACGATAGACGGAGCATTCCCTACAAATATTTTGTTCAAATTGTCTAACGTATGACGTCTAATCGTACTAGCGCAACACGCAGGCGCAAGCAGCGCCAATAACTTACAGTGTCTAGTTATTATTATAGCCAATCAACAACAACCAGTCCTGGCATCTTACCAATGAGTATCCAATAGTTCTCTAACGCTACTGGCTGCTTATTACCATTTGCAAAGACTATTTACATCACAGAAGAGATGTTTTCTGCCTACAATATTTCATCAACATAATAAGAACAGTTTATTTATGAAAATAAAGGGAATTAATTGCTGGGGGTTTATTTAAGTAAAAAAATTGAATCTATTCTAAATTTATATCTAAATATATTCAGATGTTTTTATTACAAAATAGAAAAATTTATTCGTGGGCGTAAGTTCAAGACTTTCTTTAGTTGCCTCACGATTAATTCTAATTTTTAAACTTTATATTTATCTTACTATGAGAATTGCTTAAACATATCCTAGTATATAAGGCAGGATTGTTTGTCATTCTGTAAAGATGCCTTGCTGACCACAGAGTTCTAAACCTACACATGTGGCAGATGGTACTATGTGCTGCCATAAGGAAACCAACTATTAAAAAACCAAATATTAAAAAAAACTATGACAAAGTGGCCTGAGTAGCTTAGTCGGTACGGTATCGACACGGTTCGTCGTGGTCGCGGGTTGAAGTCCTGCCTTAAAAAAATATTTTAAATTGCAGCTAAATTTACTCTAGCAAGAAATGCTCAAAAATATATTTTAATAACTATTCAATTGCCACCAAACACAATTAATTTTGTGTTTTTTTGTCTATTGATCGGATAATGGAAATCAGGATCTGTTTTGGCCTCATGGTTCAATATTATTTTTGCGTATTTTTCGATAACTGCAAATGTGTACCTAATATGATGAAGTGTTGAAGTATTCGTTAATACGGTTATTACGATCAATATACCAAAAAATAAAAAGAACACAGAATTAGTGTTATACAACGTCAAATTGGTTTTATAACATTAATTAAACTAAAAAAACTCTTAAAACCAATACCTTCACGAAGTCTGGTCTTAGTCATATATTTTACCTACAGTCACTTGCAATGTATTTCTGCATAGTAGTTAGTCTATGATCGTAAATGACGTCACATAAAAATAAAGAAATACATTTTAATGTGGTATTATGATACATTTAACTCTTTTATTTACATAAATAATTAAAAATATTGACTAACGCTACTACAGATACAAGTTCTGATTCAAATTAATCGATATATCGTCGCCACACAGTCAATAAACGAAGCGGACCCACACCGCAGGAAAGTCAAAGTGACACTAGATTGCTTTGCCGGTATGTTCATGCAAAGCATTTGAACAAAGTAAATGTACTGAATGCTACATCTAGTACTTTAGTACATATATATCGATGCTCACGAAACTAAAAAGCTTTCATTTCCCTTAATTTTCCTACTGAGCGATGGCACAGCATTCTATCCGTCTGTCCACAGAAATCCATTTATCAAAATGTCTTGAACGATCACGTTCAATGGCAATCGGACTTTTTTCTTTCCGTGTAGCAAATGACAAAGTATAATATTTCTCCGTTCATGTTCTATAGTAATTTTCCCCAATAAAACTATACACCGGTGTTCCTTTGGTTAACTTGAGTTTAGTTTACGATGAGCTCTTAAAACCGTACTTTTAGACCCGACACGCTTTTCAAGCTTCGCTTCTTTGGCGTGTGCCTTTACTGTTCTTAATAAAATGACTGTGGCTGATAAGGATTTTTAAGTTCGCTGTTCAAAATAGCAAAAAAACACGATGTCGTCCTTTGAATTTGTTATATTTTATGTGTAAGACGCGTTAGACTGAACAAAATCAGAGCCTTTGACAAAAGTCAAAAGACTTAAAAATCCGATCTACAACGATGCCTAAAACGATAAACATATTTCAAAGGTTTTTGATTCTACAAACTTAACATACTGCTCACCGAATTAATAAATATATTTTCTCACAAAATTATGAAAACAAGAGCATAATTATGTTGAACCTTATAAGAAAACAGATCACGCTGCTTCCGAAATTGAATGTGATTATATTATACTTGATCACTTGGCCACTTGTTTATTAACTAATAAAATATAGTTACTGTCTGAATCAAGGTATACAAAACAAAAAATAAGACAATGTATATTTGAGAATACAGGCGCTATTTCACTACTTTGACACTACTATTTTAAACATGTTTTTTCACTGAAAATAAAATAACCGAGCTTCCACAATTGACGGGAGACTGTGATGTGGAGCAAATTGCCAATGATAGAATTAAGCTCTAAGAGGCCGAATGTGGCCAATTTACTGGTGATGGCGTAGGAACGCAGGGTAAGGCCTCAGATATTTTCTTCACAAAAGTAAAGGTTCACTATTGACTTCGTTTTCTCCACTACCTTCAGGTTTATTACTAGCCAATGTTAAAGATCTTGTCCTGAATTGTGTGTGTTTTACCTTATTTACTTAACTTTTATTTTATATTTTATCGACTATTTTGTTGAAATTGTAACCCTGCTATGATTAACTTGTGTTGTGGCTACCAAAGATCCATCATTACGCCAATTGACATTAAAAGATTTTGCTAAAGTACACTTTGCTTTTTTGTGCATCTATGCTTGGCTGGTTCCTCTTAGCTGCCAGCTAGTAAGACTAATAATAACGTGACTTAAATTAGAAACGGCCAATATTTTCTTCATACTAC
This sequence comes from Euclidia mi, assembly GCA_944739405.2. Lineage (NCBI taxonomy): Eukaryota > Metazoa > Arthropoda > Insecta > Lepidoptera > Erebidae > Euclidia > Euclidia mi. The sequence goes on from OX123202.2 coordinate 29,046,240, forward strand.
TGCATACTACTACTATACTTAGGCCACGACTACGTCCACGTGGGAGACGGCTGTCGCAACTTTTTAATCGCTTTAGAAAGTAGCCTTTGTCACTCCACTCATATGCAATGTGAAAGACGGCCAAAAAGCAAACACACATATTTCGCTTCATAATAATATTAGTAGGTACCTATGAATGACTAGATTACAGTTCCTGAATATAATATTAACGGTTATTTTTAATATTATTAATTATAGACTCACCTAATATCACGCCCACATTTCGCCATGTTATAATTTTTTGGGTTCAGCGTAATTCGGGGCCGTTACTGGGCACATTACCATACTCCGTGGTGCTACTGTGAATTCACAAAAGTCAATAATACTTTTGCCTGACCCGGGAATCGAACGACGTCTTGAACAATTTATTTATTTATAGTCTCACGCCTGTATCCCCGAAGGCGTAGGCAGAGGTGTAAATATTACACCCACATTTCGCCATGAATTTTTAGGTCCCACGTAATAGGGGGCGAGCCTATTCCCGTTACCGGGCACATCACCAGACTCTGGGTTGCTGCTGAGTATTCGGAAAAACCCAGAAACACTTTTGCCCGATCCGGGAATCGAATCCAGGACCTCCGACCAGCAGTCGCATACGCTATCCACTGGACCACAGAGGCTGTCTTGAACAATAATCGATTTTAAACACACACGGCACAATAAAAAGTTTTATAAATTGACTAGAGGACGCCAGCAGCTACGCCTGCATTTTTTTTTTAATTTATCCTTTTTGGCCGATCCCGTGAGAATTTCGGGAAATCCCTCCTTAGTGCGCCCCTACGGTACCCAAGGAACATACATGCCAAATTTCAGCTTCCTGCGCCCAATAGTTTCGGCTGTAGCGTGTCTGTCAGTCAGTCAGTAACGCAAGGATTTTATATATTAAGATAAACCATCGTGTAGTGTTTGTATCTATGCAATAGATATAATACATTGTCTCATGTACACCAGTAGCGTCACTTGACACCTGTCACTTCTAGTATATCTGTATAGTCTGTGGCTGTCACTTCACTACGGACAGTCAGTCGGTAGCTACATAGACTAATATATATTATAACTGGAGATAGACTGGCAACTGTCAATTTGATCAGATCTTAGCGTTGAGCGCCACCTGAATGCCACTCAAGGAACTAAACGAAAATTTTTTTTTTTTTAGCAATCGCTACGTAACATACGTAATTGTATTAAAAGTCAAATGTTCGTGATATTTCCCATGTAACGTTTTCCCAAAAGAAAAACGTTATTACATGGGAAATATCACGAACATTTGACTTTTAATACAATTTCAAAGTTCGTGAAGTATCATTTCGACTGATTTACATTAAGAAATTAAACACTTTACTAGAGAAAATAAATATGTTAATTCCTAATCTGAATCGGCCAAATCAGTTACAATGGGTTCGGATTAGAGGTCCTGCTGTATAGGTATATTTAGTTAGGAATAAATAATGCAAAAATATAATATCAAATGTATTTATTTAGCAACACATTAATTTTACACCAGTTTGTGATTCTCTTTTTTCTGCTCTTTCCTTTAATATATTGATTTCGAGCCTGTTGTATAATAGGATCCATTTGATCATGGTCTGCTGTACCATACCATAATTATAAAAGCTCTTGCCAGTAAAATGAGCAGAACACTACACTTAGATATATGGTCCAAACTCCTTTAGGAGGGCCTATCTTAAATAAGTCACAAACACTACACAAACAACACAGGTAATGCTGAAATAGGTATTCCTGAATATTATACGTAGGAACTGAAGCTCAACTCTACGTAAATACCAATAAAATACCAAGAATCACAAGAAAAAGCATGTAAACACACAGCCGGCAAATTTTCTTGTGACAATGACATTACTGACATTTAGTTTAATTTATTGTTTGTTTTTAATTTATATAACGGTTTCCATTGTTTGCCAACAAAAAATATTTGTGGTCATGCAAAATTGTTTCAAACTAGTAAAATAATATAATAATAATGGTAATGAAAGTAAGTTTTTTTTTATAAATAAATTCTTATTAAACTTTGGATTTATCAAAGAAAATATCAATTTTGACAATTTGTGTAGAGTACCATGGCAACACTGACAAAAAAGTTCCCTCGATTGGTAATTAGATGGCATTATTCACAAAAATAAAAGTTGTTCGACAGTTACCAGGGCATGGGTAGCTAGACACAGTGCGGATTTGACGTGCGCTTTGTGCTCGGATCTAGGTGTAGTAGTGAGCCAGTGTTACATCGATTCGTGTAGTGGTTATATTTGCTGTGATAGCAAATGCTACAAATGGCGACGAGGATAAATACAGGTCAGTGAAACAAATATAATATTTAAAAAAGGAAGGAAAGTGCGACTATTTTTGAGTTTTATGCACAAGGTATACGCTGCTTAGATGTCGGTGTAGTATATTACGTTATGTTTAATTTAAATTTATAATAGCTTTATAGTGAAAGTGACCTGTGTTACGATAAAGGGCGTTGTTAACGCAATATAATTCCTATGAGTTAGTCAATTCAAAACAGCCAAATCGTCAAGGGTAGTATGAATTAACAAAGAACTAAATAAACAAAGCCATTGTATATTCTAATACCTTACTTGACTTTTACAAAATTAATATAGTGAAATAATGCATGTAATTATTAATGTAGGTACTTGTTGGGCGTACTTATTTAGTTGTTGTGGTTGGAACAGGCGTTTTCTGTGCCCCCCCGTGGGATCTCCACCTTGTCGTGGTGGGGGGGCTCAGTAACCGTGGATTGGTGACCCGCGGTGAAGCTAAGAGGGATCCAGGAGGGGACGCTCCGCGTGGGCTTGACGGGGCCTGCGCAGGATGCGTCCAACGGTGCGGGTGCGGGGGACAGTTCTGTCTGTCCCTCGCAGTCGGGTGCGGTCGCGGGAGGAGAGGCGTGTCGGTGTTGCGTTGCCGCGCGCCCTATCTCTCGCGACCAAATGGGGGCGCACCATTCGATGCGTCGCGGTGGGGCCGCAGAGGAAGAGGAGATGCGGTGTTGCGTTGCCGTCCTCCCTATCCTCTGCGGCCGCTGGGTGTTTTGGCGGCAGAGCCCAACACCTTAATCCGCCGCCAAGGGGGTTTTGTTCAGGGTCCGCCTGACCATCTGGCGGGCCGATACCCGTCGGGGGGTTGCGACGTATGCTTGGGCGAAACCCGACCCTCCGACACACGGGTACATGAGGCACACGGGTTGGTTTTTAGTCAGTAAGAGTCTGACAGTCCCCTTCGCCCATCCCCCAGGGCGGAGGGACTCCATGAGGATTTTCCAACCCGAAACAAAAAAAAAAAAAAAAAAAGGCGTTTTCTGTGAACCGTTTGACCTCTACGGTGTCGTATTTCCCATGACAATATATCACGAATAAGCTACTTTTCAATAGCTAAAGAAGAAATAAAGGTAAAAAAAATGGTGGTTAGTACTGTACGGTTTAATTACGACTTTTGCATTTTATGTTTGCATATGGTTGTCTGAATACAACTGTGATCTAGCTATAGCGTAAATATCGAACGGAGGTTCCGGGTTCGATACTCGGGTTAAAAAGAAAGTGAATTTTTTCATTTATTTTTTAGTTAATCGTGTGAGGGTGACTTGCGATCACGAACCTTGTGAACATATGCTTGCCTGCCTAGGAGGACAAATATACCTCTGGTCTCGCGTACAGCCGTTTATGGACAAACCTAGTATGTAATATTAACAAAACTGAGCGTACAGTCTGACTTGCATCATTCCAATAAAAGCAAGTGCGTTTGAGTGAAACGTACTAGTCATTCTTCTAGTATAATTGTAATATTGGTTTTAGAACCAACACCCAGCTTCGGTTGGTTTTCTGCTAAACATAGAACAATAATCCCGGTCTAGACTGTCCTTCGCAGGCCAGCGGCTCTAAAGTTATTTGACTAATCGAATCGAACGTACTATGTTCATAGAGTGTAAGCTTGTACTAAATTGCTATGATTGACCTTTTATTTCCCAAATAGGCGTGTGTGACTTTGCCTTTTAGACATGTAACCAGAGGGACAATTCTCGTATTTTATATGACATTGAAACTATGTTTTGAACTTAATGAGATAATATATTTTGAATTGACTCAGAATTAGTATTCTGCTAATTTTATGTCATTATCTTAGAGTAAGGAAAGAACATGGAATTGCATTAAATAAAATAGCAGCCTTACAGAACATATTTACTTCACTTGACTTATGAAGTCTTTCCAGTGTTAGAGTAAGATACGTATACGAATGGCGTTTCGAATTTTCGTAGGTTGTTACTAATTTTAATTTGACTAATGATGGGCTTACTCGTGGTGAATATCGAAGGAATTTATTTATTTATTTAATCACACATGGCAGAAGCTAGTACATTTGTGGTTAACATATATAAGCAATATAAAATTATAAACTTAACTAGGTTCTTAAATATGCGTATACATCATGATCTGTAAAAATAGGAGAGTGAACAATTAAAATAATAAAATGAAAGAAATAAACTTATTGTGTAACATACGTTACGTTTATGTAACTACAAGTGTTAGTAGTAATTACTCATGAGACATAATATGTTGAACAGCATTCTTAAAAGTTAAGAATTTATTGTTGAATATATCCAATTTGGAACTGTGTTTTGGTGGGAAGTCATTGTATAGTCGACACATCCTTACAATGGGGTTGTAAAATGACGTATTATATACGAATATGAAAAGTGTTTTGATTGATCACTCAAGATTTGCTTTGCCAGAATTAATTTCAATAGAATGTTGATAAATCCTCAGATTGAGTTAAATAAAGGTGTGAATCAAACATGAATACCGATAAGTAGATTTGAACGTAGATACAGACACTTATGTGATTTCATTTGTTAAACCTTTTCAATTTGGGATCTGCCTATTGTTGTAACCGAGTCAGAAACACTTGTTACTCTTTCATAAAAAGAGGCATTTTGACAAGGTATTGCAGTAGTGTAGTCGTGGCTTGTGCAGCACAGTGGCCCATGGGCTACCTTCTTAAGCGATGATTGAGCGAGGCCGTGGGTAGAGGCTGATCTGTAGAGTGAAGGTATCGATGGAATTATAACGTCACTACGAGTGTCAATACAATCCTTATATGAGGGAATCGAGGTGTCTATGATCTAAGTCTCGAGGATTCCGAATTCCACTCGACCATTAAAATTGGAATTGGTTGACAAATATCCATTAAATTGGAAGTGGTCTTCCATTAAATTGGAAGTAGTCTTCCATTAAATTGAAAGTGTTCTTCCATTAAATTGGAAGTGGTCTTCCATTAAATTGGAAGTGGTCTTCCATTAAATTAGAAGTGGTCTTCCATTAAATTGGAAGTGGTCTTCCATTAAATTGGAAGTGGTCAAAGGACCTTAATTAAACTGGAAGTGATCATCGGACTTTCATTGAATTGGAGTTATGGATTCCATTACATTGGAGGCATCAGTCGGCTTAAAGTGGAGGGATGGAGGTGGCCCCTTCGAATTTATCTTGAGGCTGCTGGCATTGTCACTCCAGCTAAAATGAGAGCTGTGCTGATATTCCTAGGAAGAAGCGCACTGCAAGAAATATTTTACCGTTGCCAGGAGCTAGCGTGGAAGCTGTAGTGGATGTGAGTATTTCTGAAGTAGCTATTAAGAAACTTTATGGTACCTCTCACCTAAACAAAACACGACTCTTGAACGGCACGATTTCCGGCTTATTCGGCAAGATGAAGGGGATCGTTTCGAAAAGTTTCTTGTTGAGCTGAGGGATCGGGCTCGGAAGTGTATGTTTGAAGAACCTGATGACCGCATAATGGACCAAATACTGGATAAATTCATGCCATCGGACATAAGAAAAAGTGTTGACAATGGTTGATGAGAAGGCATTGGACAAGGTTACGACTATGGCCAATACCTTGGAGGGTGTGGATTACCAACGGAACTGATACGAACAAAAAGACAAAATAAGACAAATGAAGTTAATGCAATGAGAAACCGAAGCAGTAATGGTGCTAGGTAGGCGGAACAAGAGGGCGAGTTGAGTGATGAGAAAATGACTCCGAGGTGTACAGGATGTGGCATATCAGTGCATGTGTACTGGGGCCTTCCTTGCCCAGTAAAGTGGATTTGGACTGGATTTGGAATGCCAAGGACTGGAGAGGAATTACAGAGCTTTTTAGGAAATTGGGCACGAGGGCAAATATAGAAGACTACTGAAGAGAAGATCAGAATGAATGAAAAAATAATGCTGTCTGAAATAGACACATTGGGATATTGCGACATTAAAGACAAGACCTTTTTACCCACGGGTAAAAAGAACCAAGAATATGAAATATAGCTTACAGCAATTGGACACTCACTCAATGTGAAAGAAAATATAGCCAGACAGAAAAAAAGGCTTTTGCTGTGCCCAGATCAAACCCGTGTACTCGTGTAGTAAGAGGATTTTTGCGACTTCAGGCGTAAAGTACAAACCGAGAAAGACTAATAATGCGGACCCAGTATCGAGATTATGTAAAGATTAAATCACCCAATCCAGTCCATCATCAGAAGAGACTTACATTCACCAGATAGTCGAGCTGGCGAAACCTTGAGCAATCTCAATGCAACAAATAATAAAGAAATCAGGAAGCGATCGGGAGATCACTAATGCTAAGAAAGGAATTTATGGTAACTAGAGGGATTAGTCCGGGAAATCATGCAGAATATTTACGGATGAATTGTATTTATGTGAGAACATTTTACTGAGAGGAAAAGGAATAGTCATTCAAAGGAGCCTAGGGAGGAAGTTTCTGCTGGCGGTGCATGAGAGGCATCCAAGTGTGGTCGCCTTCGTGCAGGGATCTGGTGGCCTAGGATCGATAGGTACGTTGAGTGGGCGGTGAAGAATTGCAAAGGATGCACTCTAGTTAGCTTACCAAGTTCTCTAGGACCTATGAATGGACAAGAACTTTGATATTGCGATCGATCTATTGGGACCATTGCGAAATAACGATTATATTCTTGTGATCATTGTATGTTGCAACCGCTATAAAGTAATCAAGATTACCAGAACTATAACGAGTTCGCAAATTATAAAAATTCCGAGAGAAGTCTTTGGTCGGCTGGGCTGCCCACTATCGGTCACTACTGATAGCCGTTCACTTGGTTCGCGGCGATTCGTGGCGAGGAGTTTGGAAGTTTTGTCATGATGGTGATATTAAGATTTTAACACAGTGCGATATTGGCCACAAATGAAATGAGCATCTAAACCAAAGACAGTAAAACTACTCTAGGTAGATTCTAGAGAAAAGCAAGGTATGAAAGATACACAAAAATTTTGAATACTGAATACTACCCCACCACGGTAACACGAAAACGTCAGAACTATTTTTTAAGAGAATGAACATGGATAAAAACCCAATGTTGAAAAATATAAGTAAGACGGATAAAGAGACTATTAAATCTATATTAAGAGACAAGACGGATAATGAGACCGAAGTTACAAAAGGAAAAAGGACAGAATATGGAAACCGCAAGAGAAGAGCCATAAGGCCAAAACAAACAGAAGGGGACAAGATCTATGTATGGTATGGTAGCACGGGCTGTTTCCGCAACTCCACGTCCTGGCGTGTATTTTGCGTATGAGGTCTAGGTATAAGAAATATAAGGCAATGAAGTATAATTATTTGCCAATGATATATACATACATTATAATGATAAATAAAAAAAGTTAAAAGGGAAGAGATGTAGTGTTTGTATCTATGCAATAAATATAATACATTGTCTCATGTACACCAGTAGAGGAAGTAGCGTCACTTGGTACCTGTCACTACTAGTATATCTGTATATTCTGTGGCTGTCACTTCACTACGGACAGTCAGTCAGTTTGACGTGCGCTTTGTGCTCGGATCTGTGTGTAGTGGTGACCCAGTGTTACATCGATTCGTGTAGTGGTTATATTTGCTGTGATAGCAAATACTACACATCGTGAAAGGGTAATCGGCAAAAATAAACACCCCACCAAACAGCAAATGGTAATCAATTTATGAGATTATGTTATTGATAGCGCGACACAAAGCGTATTGGCGAATGGGTTAAATTATGCAATACCACCTACACGGATTCCATATGAAAACGTCATAAGTAGCATAGAAGAGGTGATAACGCGTAACAAGTTACCGTCTAACGATACGGGTACACTTAGACAGAATGTTGCCGTTATTTTCCGCAAGTCAAAGCCGCCTAAACCCAATATTTCCACAGAAGAGCTTCAAGCACTAAAACGCTGCGTGATAACATGAATACTTTAGTGCTAAAGGCCGATAAGGGAAATGCCACTGTGGATTAAGAATACTTGTAATTATGACTGTAAGATAAGGAATCTGTTAAGTGACACATTAGTATATAAGGCTGTGTCATATAACCCTACCGCCATAGAGACAAAACGCATTATTTGCAAAAGAGGTGTTTGAGCGGTTACATAAACCTCAAATTGTGCAGCCGCCTAAGATGTACGGCTTAACCAAAGTACACAAGACCAACGTACCTTTGCGACCTATAGTGAGTCAAATTAATTCACCCACATATGGTTGGCGAAACACATAAGAAATTAAGGTACTACAACCGTTAGTAGGCAAGACGCACTCTTTCGTGAAGGACTGTCGCCACTTTATAGAAATTATCAAGAGCACGAAAAAGGAACCAGACGCGGTGATGGTGAGTTTTGATGTTGAGTCACGAGTTGTGTAGTTTGGTGAATACACCAATGTTCCTGTTCAAGATTGCATTGAGGTCGTATAGAGGAAATTAAGGGAAAACTGTATGTCTGACAAACACACTGTTCTACTTAAGAATTGCTTGGAAGGAAACTAATTCTTATATCGTGGACAACACTACCTCCAGATCGATGGAGTGGCTATGGGTACCAGAATTGGCCAACATCTGAATGGAGCACTTCGAAGAATCCATAGACATGCAGGGATCAAATGTGAAGCTATAGAAGAGGTATGTCGACGTTATCTTCTGCATCATGAAGGGGAACCAGCAAGACGTGGAACAATTTGCAGACAAATTGAACTCCATACATCCGAACATCCGATTCACATACGAAATGGAGGTAGGCGGATCGTTACCCTTTCTCGACGTTAAAGTGACAGTGTGAGATAATGGTACCCTTGGACGCACAGAATATAGGAAACCGACACACATAGACAGGTATCTCTTAACGTGAACTCGCACCACCATCCGCGGCATTTGGATTTCGTTGTGTCTTTCTTAGTGAACAGAGCGTATGACCTATGTGACCCTGAACAGTTAAATAGTGAGCTATCACATGTTCTGGAGGTCTGGTGCTTAAGTGCAACGGTAAAAGAAGAAGATACTCCGTCTGAAGAGGAAAGATCGTAGACCTGAAGTAAGCTGAGTGCCGGCTTACATGCCGTTTCTAAAGGGAATTATGGACAAGGTTGGAACAGTACTCAAGAAATACTCCATCAAGACTGTATACAGTCCGCTCTCTAAGTTAGCACACAATCTGCTACCCCAAAGGATGTTATTCCTCTCCAAACACCTGGCGTCTACAAAGTCGATTGCAGCTGTGGTAGTTCATATATCGGGCAGACTAAGCGTACAATGTTGTCCGTGTGGTGACGGATTAAGAATACGGAATGTCACCACCCCATATTATACCATGGGTGTCGTAAGAGCCGACAGAGGGAGCATATTATGCAGATAACAGCACTGTAAGAGAAGGCAAACTTGATACAAACCCTATACCAACCCGTTTGGCCAGTGTGGTATAGTAGACCAATTCCTCCTTTCAAAGGAGAGGCCTAGTCCAGCAGTGGACTGTTAAAGGCTGATGATGATGATGATGAAGCGTAAAATCGCTAAAGAGTTATCATCATCGCCCTAGCGTTATTCCGGTTGCATCCAAGACTGACACGCCTTGGAGCCCGAGTTCCGCTTACTGGTTTAACCAGATATGACAGATAGAATCGAAATATCAACTTTTCCACAGAGCGACTGCCGTCTGACCTCCGCAACCCAAAGGGATAGCGATATTCCACTGTTTAGACCAGTATCAATTTATTTGAGGGTACTTACTCCCCGTAATGACTGTCAATGATCTTCATGACAGCCGGGACCGACGGTTTAACGTGCTGTCCGAGGCACGGGGCAAGAGATAATTAACAATTTAATACACACATACCTTCGAAAAGTCATTGGTGATATGACTGTCCCTTGGTATATCCACTAGGCTATCACTGCCTCACAATCGCTGAAAAGGTAAAGGAACGTATCGAAGCTGTAAAAATCTGACAAAACTACCAGTTATTAGACGTTACGAGTTATTGGACAGTTCAGTGAGTATTCAATAATAACGATAATATATTATAGAACTACAACGCTATCTGTGATACTTTTTTTGTTCTCTAGTCAATTGTGTGAATCGTGTGGTGAATCGTGAAGGATTATCCTTCACGATTCACCAAAGTTTTGATAGATAGCAGAAAATAAAAAAATCGTAAGTTAACCGACGTCTTTCGTAAGTCACAGTGGTGGGAGAACAAATCTTTGGTGTTTATCTGATTGGTTGTAGGTATTAAGTTACAGTATTATCTATAGTAATTCATAAGTTTTAAACAAGTTGGATGTTATGTTGAGGTTATTTTTGCTTGTCCAATGACTATCATTATTAATCTCTCAAAATTAGTTATTGGACAAGTGTCCAATAACTGAGATTTTTTCCTTTATTATTTTAGCAATATTGTACTCTAATACTTGAAAGTTAAAACATATTGGACTATATTTTGAGTGATAGGAAGTTTAGACGATTCTTACTAGTGTTTGGACAGGGTGTCCAATGACTTATAATAAAGTGTCCAATAATTCATTGTTGCAGTTTCGAGTCATTTTATGATGAAATAAAAAAGCCTAAAGGAAAGAAAAGAGATTATGATGTCTCTGTTTTAAATCTAGCACTAAAAGAAATTAGAGAAAGTGGCAAAATATGAGAAATCGCTCGTAAATATGGCATTCCCAAGTCAACGTTACATTTCTAACTGAAAAATCCTACCCACGAAACAACCTTTGGTTCAGCACCAATTTTAACCGAAGAAGAAGAACAATTATTAGAGTTTTGGATCAAAGAAATGTCTCGAAAGGGTTTTCCATTAAAGATAGAAGACTTAAAACAAAGTGTCTACAAGTTCCTGACAGAAAACCCGCGTCCTAATAAATTTAAAAATAATTATACCGCAGATGGATGAGTGAGAGGATTTTTGAAAAGACGTCCAACAATAGTCCAACGAACAAGCGAGGGTTTGTCACAATCGAGTGCTTGTGTATCAGAACATACATACATACATACATACATAGACTCACGCCTGTTTCCCGGAGGGGTAGGCAGAGACTACGGAACGCCATTTGCAACGATCCTGACATACCTCACTTGCTTCACTCACTCCCATCAAGTTTCTCATGCATGCTCTTCTGTACAGGGTACTTCTGACTTGTCCTTTTTTCAGGATGTCTCCAATCTGGTCAGAGAACGTCCGCCTAGGTCTTCCCCTTTGTCCTGTTCCATTCACACTTGCCTTATATATCTTCTTTGTCAGTCTATCGTCATCCATCCTCTCCATGTGCCCAAACCATCTTAACAGGCCTTTCTCAATGCTTGTCACTACATCTTCTTTTACCCCACACCACTCTCGTATCACACAATTCTTTACTCTGTCGGTCAAAGACACACCACACATACTTCTCAGTGCTCTCATTTCTACAGCATTTATTTTACTTTCAAATCTCTTCTGCCATACCCAACTTTCACTACCATACATAAGGGTAGGCACTAACACGCCTCTATGTACAGCCAAACGTGCCTTTTTGGACACGTTTTGACTGTTCATAAACGCTTTCAGAGCTCCATTCACACTATTACCTGCATTAACTCTCCTTTCAATATCTTCTTCATTCTTACCATCTCTTGTAAACAACGTACCTAAGTAAACAAACTCATTCACTTGTTCCACTCGCTGTCCATCGATCAAAACATTACAAGCCGTAACGCATTCCTCCTTTTCAAAAACCATAACTTTCGTTTTACTTACATTTACTTTCATTCCTTTCCCCTCTAACGCACCATGCATGATTGCTACCATCTCCTGCAACTCCTCCGCTGAAGATGCAAGTATTACCTGATCATCAGCATAAAGGAGGCATTTGACGAGTAACCCATTCATCCTTAATCCGCAGTCACTATGTTTTAAATCTTGCAAACAACTGTCCATGAAGAGGTTAAACAGCCACGGCGACGCTACACATCCCTGTCTAACACCTTTCTCGATGGTAAACCAGTCAGTGTATGCCCCGTTTATCCTCACACAAGCTCTAAAATCCTCATAAAGGGATTTCAGAGCTCGAATGAGGCTGCTGTCCACCCCATTCATTGACAGCACCGATCACATTTCATTCCTCACCACTTTATCGTAAGCCTTTTCCAAATCCACGAATGCGCAATAGAACTTTTGACCTTTGGCCAAAAACTTTTCGGCTATGCTTCGCAAGGAAAAAACCTGATCCGTGCATCCCATACCCTTTCGGAATCCCGCTTGTACATCCCATATTTTCTTGTCGGTTACTTCCATAACTCTTTCAATAAGTACCTTTGCATACAATTTGCCAACAATGCTGAGAAGGCTAATGCCTCTATAGTTTTTGCAATCTTGTTGCGAGCCTTTTCCTTTATAAAGAGGCACAACTACAGCTGTGGTCCAGTCATTAGGTACTCGGCCGGTGGTCCAGCACAAGTTATATAACCGCTGCAACTGACCAACTATGACGCCCTGTCCAGCCTTCAGCATTTCGACTGTAATCCTATCATATCCTGCAGCCTTACCTACTTTCATACTTCCCAGTGCCTTCACGACCTCATTCACGCCAATAACGCTTTCATCATTGCTATCGTTACCATTCATTTCAGCTATCGGTGTCTCTATCGCCGACCTTTCAAATAAACTTTCAAAATACTCTTTCCATCTCTTCAACACGCAAGATTCATCATTTACTATCTTTCCATTCTCGTCTCTGATGGATGTGTGTTCTGAGGAATGAGTTCTTCCTCGAACTGCACGAACGGATTTCCAGAAAAACTTAATGTTCCTCTGGAAATCGTCAGATAATCTACTATCAAACTCATCTTTCTTTTCCTCTTTTTTCCTTTTAACCATTTCTTTCACTATTCTTTTTGACCTAACAAACTCCTTTCTTGCTTCATCTATGTCTACACTTGTTGCTTTTCCCATTCTTTTATTTGCTCTGGCAGCCAACCAATCTGACCAAGCTTTCTTCTTCTCTGACACTGCTGATTGTACATCCTTGTCCCACCATGTATTCTTAACCTTTCGTATTTTCCTTCTCTTGATCACACCACATACTTCAGACGCTACACATACTACCTCTTCTTTAAAGGCCTGCCATAATTCTTCCATATCATTTATGCAATCGAACCTCTCAAATTTTGCTATCAATCTTCGTTTATACTCATCTTTCACATCTTTCTCTTGTAGATTTTCTACCTTAATTCTTTCCAAGACCCTATTTTCATTACGCTCTCGGTGTCGCCATCCTTTAAAGAGCCCACTTATCCGGCTCAACACCAAGAAGTGGTCTGTGTGGATGCCGATCCCTCGATATGCTCTTGTATCAACACATTCTTTCTCAATCGTTCATCTACTATCACAAAATCAATCATACTTCTTCTAACATTTTTCGCCTCTCGCGTATACATTATGTATCCTTTTATGATCAAACATGGTGTTTGTCACACAAAGGCTCCACTCCAAACAAATCTCAAGCAGTACTTTTCCATTTTCGTTCACACTCTCATCACCAAATGCACCTAACACCCTTTCAAATCCATCTCGCTTTACTCCCACCCATCCATTGAAATCCCCTAACAAGATCAATCTTTCATTATCCTTGCAGTTCCTCAAAATCTCTCTTAAACTCTCCCAAAACTCCTGCCTTTCGTCTTGCTCATGTTGTGACATACCCGTAACTATATTGACCGGGGCGTACACCCCCACAATAAAGAGACGAGTAAGTCCTACTTTCATTCTCATCCACAGTAGCCTAGCATTTACACATTCAAACTCTTTTACACACTCATTCATTCGCGCAGACAGTATTACTCCAACTCCCTTACAGGCTCCCCTTACAGGACCACCAACACAGGCACCCTCCGTTTGCGACCAGCTTACCCTCTGGCCACGAATCTCTCGGCACGGGTCGGTTTACACCTTAGATCGGGGTTTTGTGTCGGGTATGCTCCCTGAAAGTTGGTTTAATTTCGGAGTTTTCCTTCTCCTAGACAGGTTGCCAACCAAGGCTAACGAGGCCCATCTCCCCGAATCAGAACAGAACATTCGTAAATGGTTTACCGAGATCCATAGCTATCTATCGGAAAACAAACTACTATACATTTTAAATGATCCGAGAAGGGTATTTAATGGTTACAAAAGTGGATTCCAGCTTTGTCCTAAAACAGGAAAAAAGTGTTGGCAGCCAAAGGGAAAATGTTAACGATGTCGAGACTAACAATGCGAAAGAATCGATCACAGTCATGTTTCCGTTCTCCGCTGCTGGATATGCTTGTCCACCTATGGTTGTATACAATTATCAACGTATTCCGCAAAAAATTGTGGACGGAGTTCCAAAAGAATCGGGAATCGGTCGAAGCGATAACGGATGGATGACATCGGAATTATTTTTTGAATATATTGCGAAAGTATATCATCCCAACCTTATTCAAAAAGCCATGGATTTGAAGGTCATATATTTTTTAGATGGCCACAAAAGTCATCTTACTTACAATGTATTCTATGTATAATATGTATGTATTTACAAAAAAAAAGTAAATATGTATGTTTATCCATTGTCTAGTATCCATAGTACAAGCTCTGCTTAGTTTGGGACTAGATGGTGATGTGTGTAAGTGGTAGAATATTATTAGAATAAAATAAAAACTTTTTCCTTTCAAAGGAGAGGCTTAGTCCAGCAGTGGACTGTTAAAGGCTGATGATGAAAAATAAAAATAAAAATGTAAGCAAGCTCTGTAAAGAATTGGGAATTGAGGTTTTTGCATTGTATCCTAATGCCACGCGAATTTTGCAGCCAGCTGATGTAGCTGTTTTTAGGCCTGTAAAAGCAGCCTGGAAACATGCTACACGTTTATGGTACCTAGAAAATCCAGGAGAGCCTATTACGAAAGTAAATTTTGCAAAAATACTAGAAATTGCCCTAGAAAAATCATTAAAACCCAATTTGTCTCCACAAATTGAAACAAACTCTCAAAATATAATAACACTCTCAAAGTTTTCGGAAATAGTTGGATCATCTAAAATGTCAGAATTAAAATCTATGAATGGACGCATATTAGAGACAGATCAAAACACCCAAAGGAGACCGACCACAATGTATGGGACTTTGGCCTGGGCGTGAACAATTTAAAATTGGAATTACAATATTAATTTTCAGTAGCCTAAACTAAGTAGAAAACATTACTCGTTTAAGTTTAGTACCAAGTCAGTTGAATAATAAAAAAAACACATTGTTAAAAATTAATATTTATTTTCATTATTCACTCGTTGTCATAAGCGCTATACACTGGACACTGTCATACTGCTGGATACGAGCCTCTTCTCACTGTGAGAAGGGTAAGGTTAGTATATACAAGTCTTTAGAGAACATTTTGGAGAACTCTCAGACATGCAGGTTTCCTCACGATGTTTTCCTTCACCGATAAGCAAGCGATAATTAACAATTTAATACGCAATTAACTTCGAAAGTCATTGGTGCGTGCCTTGGGTTCGAACCGGAGACCCTCTGCGTAGCAGTCTGTCAGTCTCACCACTCGGCTATTGCGGCTCTCTTTGTTGTTATTCACTCAGTTGGCATAGTTTTTTCACACACTCCATACTCCTTAGGTATTTCTTATCAGCTAATAGCTATAACTAATAGGAGTTAGTCAAGTGTTACTGGAGTATGAAAATAAATACCCAACATGCTTCCATTTTGATATTATTAAAAATAATATTATTATTTTACGTTAATTATGACTGTCGTCCGAAAAATATATAAAATAAGAAAATTGTAAAAAAATTCTACCTACTTTCAGGTTTCGGCAATCGCTTTAAAATGTGATTTTGTTAAACACTTTATAAAGATATTTTCCACCGATTATTTACAAGGCAACACAAAACAACTATTCAAATAGTCCATTGAAGTACCTACACGTTTATAATCAAATGAACGTATTTTAAAATCCATTATTATTATGTGTTTATTTCCTACTACTGGATAGCGATCAATATTTATAATATATTAAAATAACGACTTTGAGTAATTTACTTTTTTTAAGACGATTGTTCACGTTCAAGCCAACTTTGGCCGGTCTCTTTTTATACCAACTTTACTCTGTATTTAATGTTATAAATAATAAATAAAATAAATAAAAATACGTTTATTTTTATAACAGACGAAGGACATAATTATATAAACAATGAGGAAGATAACATACTAGGAACAAAAACTTGCACGCCCGTCGTCTGTACAAAAATGTTAGCAATTCCTCTGATTTAGATTCATATCTTATGGACACATCAGACAATAATATCCAAAATATTATTTCTGTAGAATCACATTCAAATACTACTGAGATAATTGACCATGAACTGACATCTTTTGAATCAAGGCTAGATGATTTACAGTTTCTTAATGAGGATATTGGTTTCGATACGACACAACACAAAACTCCAGCTAAACAAGTATTCAGTGCTTCACTTTATACATCACAAGCAAATGAACCACATTCAAGTACTACTGAACCAATTTACCATGAACCGACATCTTATGAACCTAGACTAGATGATTTACAGTTTAACTTACTTAATGCATCACAAGAAAATGTTAACGCGGTTAATGTTGAAAAACGTCCTGCTTTTAAAGTTGTGTCGAATAGTCTATTTGGAAGATTTTTGACATTACCCAAAACTCCGGAAAGAAAAGGTAAAAAAAATACGGTTAAAATGCCATTTGCGATTATCTCAGTTAAGTATTGATCAATGTTTCAAGAACAGAAACAAAAGAAGAAAATGGAAATAAAAACAAAAGAGGAAAGAAAGAAACAAGAGAAGAGAACAAAATAAAGAAGGCAAATGCGAAAAAAAGGAAAAAAAAACTGTGGAAATGAAGAAATACCAGAAAGGTCATTGGGCATATCTAACCCGCTTTGCGAACAGTGGCGGACATTAACCAAAATAGTTTTAAACAAAGGCGAATAATATGACCTTTCATTGCATATAATTGTTTGATTAAAAATCATCGGCGAAAAATGTACAGGATCCTTTAAAAAAGAAAATAAACGGTATCAAAGGTTTTTATTTCATCTTATGCAGGCATAAAAATAATATCGAAACCGTACAGCGTGGTGCACGTATGAGCTAATGTTTAGAGATATATTATACGATGTATCTTTCGCACATTGAACAGGTATTTTTCGCACATTCAATAGCTGCGCCCATATCGCTAGCATTGTTTATTATCTGTCTTGGGCCATACACCAGGAAGCAACAGACGCACCCTCTGCCTTTTTAAATTATCTTATGATTGCTTTGGATCAAATTGAATAAAAAATATTTTAATGAATTAGCATTTTATTTTTCTTACCTATATAAATTAATTAGCGGACGCCCGCGACTTCGTTAGCCTCATTCAGTGATCCCGCGGGAATATCGGAATAAAAAGTAGCCTATAACCTTTCTCATGAATCTGGCTATCACACACAAAAATATTTTTTTAAATCGGATCAGTAGTTTCAGAGATAAAGAGTATGGATATATACATAGATAACACTTGATTTTTTTTAGATTTCCGTAGCTCACATTAATGCGACTAATGCCATATTAAATGAGAGCCATAGATGAATACACTCTGCTATATTTCGTTTGTGTCCGCCATGGGTATGGTTTCCATACTAAGGTGCCCATTTACCTTTCCACGAATGCATGTAAAGTGTGCACGCAGTCAACAAAGACATCTAAACGAGTAGTATGCGACATGTGTTCATCAATATTTCATATTAGATGTGTGCCAGCAAAGCATCAAAACATGTACCAGAGGATATTGCGATAGATACGTTTGTATATCATCATTGTTACAAAGAAGATGATAATGATACAATTGAAGATCTAAAGTTCTGAAAAGGAGAGTGAAGATGATTTAAGAATATTTGATACAAGCTACTAACGACACAGAAGACTGAGAATTTGGGGTTTTATATGTTAAAGTCAAACAAAAGAATATTTATAGACTCACGCCTGTATACCCGAAGGGGTAGGCAGAGGTGTCATATTACACCCACATTTTGTGTTATAATAATTCTTAATGTGCTATTCGCAATGATCTGATATATATTTGTACACCGTAATGATAAGGCATATGGAACTTATTACCTCCTATGTCTAGCAAATAAATAATTCTTATTATTATTCTTATTCTTATTCTTAAGTGTAAGTGTTATAACATGTTGTTCTTTTCTTTTTTATAAAAGTAAATAAGTTTTTTTTTATGTTTTACATTAAAATATTTCCTATTGGAGATAAATCTGTATTGTGTCAAGTTAAAGTAAGTAATTTTGTTGGTCACAGATAACAATGATTGCATAATTGAGAGATGTTTATAATAATATTGCAATAAATATGATAGAAAATCACTAATTTATCCTTTTAACATCGTATCCTCCACATTGGCACCTATAAACATGTTTTTTTTATACATAAAGCAGTGTTAGAATATCTGTCCATTGACTGGTATGTTGGTCACAGATAACAATGATTGCATAATTGAGAGATGTTTATAATAATATTGCAATAAATATGATAGAAAATCACTAATTTATCCTTTTAACATCGTATCCTCGACATTGGCACCTATAAACATGTTTTTTTATACATAAAGCAGTGTTAGAATATCTGTCCATTGACTGGTATTGTATGTCCAATATTAGAATTTCTGTCCAATAACTGTATATTTCAGTATTTTTTTTATTTTATTTTGTAGTTCCTATAAATCATTACACTGTACTTTAAACAAAGGTAACAATGATAGAGTAAATCATCTACTACTAAAATTTTAGTACCTAACATATTTAACTTCAAAAACAAACCCACAAAATAATTATTACTGTTTCAAGTCACTTAAGTGTCCAATCACTAGTAGTTTACCCTATTAATAAGTCGGCTATAGCTGAGCATTTGTTGGAGTCTGGACCAAACCACTGGATAGAACTGTATCAACCACAGGTCTTATCCACCGATCGACATTATTACTCCAGGATAGTACGTGAAGCGGTAGAAATCAAAAAGCATAACAGTTTCAACTGGGAGGAATTCCAAGTAGTCGATAGTCTATATCCATATATAGACTATCGACTACTTGGAATCCAGTCATCAGCAAATGTAAACACCGCCACAGTGATAAATCTCAATAGTGTGTAGACGTCATTAGTGTAGTGTGTCGGAGTTGTGTACTACTGACTTTCGCTCGTCCGAACTTAAATAAAGACCAAGTGAGGGTAGGTGCCGAAACCCGCACGTCCACAAGACAGCGCTGAGCTCTCATCAGTCTCCCCGCGACCACGCTCGATGCAAGACGTCGGAAACAAATATATCTATTACTTTGGTCTTTTGCTGGATAATTTCGTGCCGGAAATTATCTATCAGCGAAAACCTTAGCATTAACCTTTTCATAGCTCTCTGAGAGACATGTAGTGTAATCAGCGCAGTCCAGGACAGCCCTGTTTTAATGGAGTTGAAGGCATCTTCGTAATCCACAAAAGCCAGCCACAGCGGCCGGTTGTAATCTTCGGATTTCTAGATAACCTATGAAAAAGTATGCTCTAAATGGATTTGGCCCACGGTACTAAACTTAGCCTTTTACGAAACCTAGCCTGCACCGGTGGCTGAAAGATATCAAATCTTGATGTCAGAAGACAGTAGGGAGGAGTATCCACACCACCTTGCTTTGAAGAGCTGCTCTCTGAGGCACGAGGCAAGCCATAATTAACAATTTAATACACATTACTTCGAAAATTTACTGCCTAGGATTCTAACCTGAGTCCTGTGTATGGCAGTCTGTTGATATCTCTACTAGGCTATCGCTGCCTACCTAATAATAAGAATAATAATATTTATTTGTTTAAACATGTGTTGTGTACAGGTGTTCTTAGTTATAAAGAATCATCATGTTTTGCCTTAATAGGCATACAAATATTAATGTCAATAACAAAAAATAATTTGTTATATAAAAAAATCAAGATAGCATTATATCAAGTAATTATATAATAATAGCATTTAGTGTAGATCATGTCAGAGTTGTAATATAGAACAATGTCATAAATTAAATCTTATCAAAGTCACAATTATAAAGTCATCATCATCAATGTCGCAAATGTAGTAAGTAACATAATGTGTCTAATGATAGTAGATATACTTTTGTAAACAGATATGTTTGCAATATAATTATCCGATGGTAATAAATCGTCGGTAAAAATATAGCATAGCACGTACATCTTTAAGTCGCAATGAGTTTAGAATCGAAATTGATCAAACTTTATTTTGCTGTTTTCTGCTACCTAGTGATTAAGTTATAATTGAGTAATTTTATTTGACTCGAAGCAAAATTGTAGTGAAGCCTCTAGAGATGCTTCGTGGAGCCCTGTGGCTCCGCGGATGCATCCGCATACGCACCCTGATGGGGCGCTGAGCTTGAACGCAAGCGCAAGAAGGTAAGAAGGGCTTTTAACAGGGCAATGAACACAATCGCGGACGAAGATTGGGACGCTTATACGGCGGCCAAATCAAGCTACAAGAAATGCCTCAGATTCAGACGTACCATGGGATGGAGGATTATTCCGTGGGAGCATTGAATCTTGCCAACAAGCAAACCGGGTAAGCAAATTACTGGCTCAGCAACCAACGGTTGCACCAGGTACTCTTCGTAAACCGGATAACACATACACCACATCGGAGGAGGAGACAAGACGCGTCCTACTCGAAACACACTTCCCAGGCTGCGTCCTCAGCCCGGTAATAACGTGGCATGATGCACAAACAGTGGTGACCGAACACGAGTGGAGACACGCAAACACCGTGGTCACAGAGGAAAAACTCCGATGGGCCATTGATAGCTTCCATCCCTTCAAAGCCGGACTGGATGGCATCTTTCCAGGGTTATTACAATGGGGGGTTATTATCATGAGGGCTAGCCTGTCTCTAAGATATGTACCGAAGTGATGGAGGGAAATCAAACTAATTTTCATACCAAAACCGGGCAAAACAGACTTTGCAAAGTCTTTCAGACCAATAAGCCTGATCTCCTTCATGCTTAAAGCCTTGGAAAGGCTCTGCGACAGGGAATTAAGAAGTGGGCACTTAAGCACCTACCCCTACATGCCAACCAACATGCATACAGCTCAGGGAAATCGACGGAGTCGGCCTTACATCAGGTCATGAACCAGATAGAAGCTGCTTTACAACAAAAAAGCATCGGTCTGGGCACCTTCATTGACATAGAAGGAGCCTTCGACAAGGTAAACTTTTCCAGCATAAGCAACGGCCTAGCCAGACTTGGTGTGGATCAGATGCTCATACAGTGGATCCAAAACATGCTCAGCAAAAGGGTAGTGCGCCTGTACGGCGACACCCAGACAGCCTTGATAACTAAAGGGTGCCCGCAGGGAGGTGTACTCTCCCCGCTATTGTGGAACTTAGTCATCAATGAACTCATAGACAAACTCAACGTGAGATACTTCTATACAATAGGTTATGCAGATGATCATACCATTCTCACCTCAGGTAACCGCTTGACCGCGCACAAGTGACTATTCTCCCTTTTTCGAAATGCCGTAGACCGCGCACAAGTGACTATTTTCCCTTTTTGGTTACAGCGCTATACTCGGTCTGAATTTACTGTTTCTTTCTATTACGTAATGTTTTAAATTCTTTTTCTCTGTTCTATTCAAATCATTGAACATTTCTTCATGCTAAAAATACGAAGCGAGTCTTAAAATCGTTAACCCGGAACGAAAAAATAATGTCAAATGCCACTCTTTGTTTCGCGCGCTCCGTGATTACGTGCTTATCATACGATAAGTGTAATGTATTATATGTATTTTTATACTATGATACATGTTTTTATTTTATTTAATTCGGTGTAGATAGAATCCCTCTACAGTGAAAACTCATAAAAAATGTATATCATCGATTTACTTTTTAAAATAATCCTGTTTAAAATACACAAAGTGTTTTTTTCAACGATAGTCAATGTTCGCTGCTAAGTATAATAAATTAGAAAGTAAATATCAACAAAGAATTCATACGACTTGAAAGAGTAATTTATAAGGTTGAAGAAAAACATCACTTTAACTTACTCATGTTACCGACTTATCAACAATAAATGTTTATGTTAGCGGGCCCATCTGGCGAGCAGCGGCGCGACATTTTGTTTAGAACGTGAGCGGTCGAGTGAATTCGGCGAATTGGCGCTAGCGGTCAAGCGGGTAAGGTAACTAGTACAGTGTACACCCAACAAGCTCTACGCATAGTAGAGTGGTGGTGTAATGAGTACGAATTATCTGTAAACCCGACCAAGACTGAACTAGTTATGTTCCCACACAAACGCGCGCTGGCTACTTACTGACGGGCAGTCAGTAAGTAGGTTATTTAATACAGAGCTTAAGCTGTCTACCGAGGTCAAGTACCTGGGTGTCACTCTCGACAGCAAATTGACATGGAACAGCCACATGCAAAATAAGCTCAATAAAGGCAGCATTGTCTTTTGGCAGTGCAAGAAGATGATAGGCAAACGCTGGGGCCATCCCCCAAAATTGTCTTATGGCTCTATGAGACAATAATACGTCCGATGATAGGCTACGGCACAGTAGTGTGGTGGCCTCGGACCAACCTAACGACGGCCGCCAACAAGCTTCAAAAGCTTCAAGGACTTGTATGCCTAGCGGCCACGGGCTGCATGAAAACTACACCTACAGCAGCACTCTAGGTGTTGTTGGACCTGCCTCCATTGCACCTGTTCATACAACAGGAACCTACGATGTCGGCGGTTCGGCTAAGAGCTCTGAAGCTCTGGAATACACCGCACACTAGCAACTTAAATACACTCTTCAAAGAAGTTCCTCTAACACAAGCCATTGGCGACTGTATTCCAAAACAATTTGTGTTCGACAAGAAATACAAAATCCAACTGTACGAGGATCTACATGGAGGAGCAGTTAAACACAATGAGCTTACGATCTTCACAGGTGGGTCTAAGACTGATACAGGTACGAGTTCAGGAGTATTCTCCGAGAATCTGAACATCAACATCGCAGCATCGCTAGGAGCCTATAACACGGTCTACCAGGGCGAATGTTTAGGCATAATCCTAGCTGCCACAGCAATCATGGCACGTGAGGTAAGAGGACGATCCATTAGGATCCTCTCAGATAGTATGGCTGTCTTTTCAGCCCTCAAAAGCCATACTATCACCTCAGCACTCACACTAGAATGCCACCAGAAACTAACAGAGGTAGGTAAACTAAACAAATTAACACTGCAATGGATCGAGACGAGACGAAGTAGCAGCCCACCTGCTCCACGACTGCCCTGAGGTCTCACAGTAAAGGCAGCAGTACCTGACCAGACACAGCACCCTGAGGGATGCAGTGAGCCACATCAAGAGCCTGCTGGCCTTCCTCGAAGAGCTGGGGTGGCTCGAATGACAAGACCATTCCAACCCGTACGCAAAATACACGCCAAGACGTAGAGTTGCGGAAACAGACCGTGCCATCAAGTATCAAGTAAGATGACATTCGTTCGTTCGTTGGATGTAGAAATAACTTAAGATTTATAAAAGAAGTATTTTTTCGATTGATTGGTTATTTTATGTCATCGTGTGCAATTAAACTAATAAAGGACACCCTATAGTCACATCATAAGTAATAGAATGCTATCACTCGGTGGGAGAGACATAAATATGGAAATTGTACTGAACAGCTGATAGCGTAGCATAGGAGAGCGAAGTTTTAATATTTGAATATTCTTTCTTATTTGAAACTTTTAAATAAGATTTGGTCGCGATTTAGCCCGTCTGATCGAACGTCAGTTAAGTGAATATTTACTAAATTATGATAAACTTATTTTAAATCGAATGATGTTTTAATGTTTAGTAAACCTATTCTATTCAAAACCTGTATTTCTCAACGATATTACAAGTAAAAAGAAGTAGATACGTTATAGGCGTACCAAAAGCAGGACGCTAAACATAAGCCAGTTGGCAAGTCGGACATATGTGTGTGTGACGTCGTCTTAGTGAAACTGACACATCTTGTCAACCGAAATTAAAATAAAATAAAATAAAATCGATGTGTGCGTTAGTGCACCGTTTCTACGGATTGATTACTACGTAGGTAACGTATCTACGACTTTTCTAATATCATTGGTATTACTGATCCGCTTTAATTAAATATGTATTCCGGACCAGTCGCCAAATTCAATAAAAAATAATTTAATCACATGGTGTGATTAAACTTACAACATAGCCTACCAAGACTATGGTATAAGAATAAATTAATCAGAAATTATAACATAAATGAAATTGAAATAGGTTGCGGGTGCGTTACCAATAATTAATTGTAATAAGTATGTATAATACTTGGAGAAGTATGGATATCAGTGGATAACTTATTACTATATTACTCGTAGTAGTTTATTGAAATATTAATATAAAATGCACAGCTTTGGACCTTTTCCACCAGTTCTTCGGAGCTCCCGGTCCGGGTAGTAAGAGCCGAGCCTAACCCTACGTCGTCTAGTAAAAGTAATAATAATAATGCGTTTAATAATAATGCGTTTATTCCCAAAATAATTACAGACGTTATACAGATGTTCCACTGGTCCCAAACTAGGCTATGCCTGTATCTTGGGTACCATGACAATATCACTATAGTAAACAAAATAAATAATCATGCACAATATTCAATTAAGTTTTAAACATTACAAATTTTAGAATTAAATTTGAAAGTTATAAAAACATTGAAATTAATAAATTAAATTTACATGTCAATTTATAATACCAAATTCAAAATATAATAAACAAAATACAGACAAGGAATTGAAAATTATTCATTTTAATTTTGCATGTCAAATAAAATAAAAATATTAAATAAAGACAGAATTGAAGCTGATAACTGGAATTAATTGTGTTACATATTTGTTCAAATTGCGCTTGAGTGTAGAAGTGTTTAAACTGGTGTACAAAGGTATTTTTGTGTGTGTGTGTGTGTGTGTGTGTGTGTGTGTGTGTGTGTGTGTGTGTGTGTGTGTGTGTGTGTGTGTGTGTGTGAGTAATATGCCATAGTTAAGCTCAAGTTAGAATTTTCAATAGGTTTTCAGTGCTTTCATAGTCACAAGTCCGTATAAAAACAGTAATAATTAACTTGCATTGTTGTTTCGTTTGCGTATAGAAATTGAGTTTAGCATTCAATTTATTGTAAAGAAACGGACCCATGAAACAGAAAAAGCGCCTGGTGAAAGAATGTCTAGGCTGTACATATCGAGGAACAACATCGGAACCACATCTACGACGAGAAAGTTCATCGCAATTAAAAGAAGTTAGAGAGTGTTGCTTGAGGATACAGTTTCTAATATACAGTTGCCTGACAGTCAATAGCTCCCAGGACTGGTAAAGAGGATGTGTGGGAAAGTATATAGGACGGAACGAACTTACTTTAAGGATTGCCCTTTGTGCAATTTCGAGAGACAATAGATGTGTCTTCGGTGCACCACCCCAACATGAGATACAATATGTTAACAAAGATTGGCATAACGCCAAATAAACCTTCTTAATTATATCAATGCTCCCAACATGACGAAGGTTTTTAAAAATGTATATAAGTTTTCTCAATCTGGTTTGCATTACCTTTATATGACTGTGGAAATTTAAAGTTGAATCAATTAGGATACCAAGGTACTTCACTTCATGTTTTCTATATAGGGCTGGACAGTTACACAAGGCAGTGCAAGTTGACTCAACCTGGCAGTCTGAGTGATATACCACGCCTAATTCAGTTGGGATTTCATTGACAGTCCGCATGAAGAATGGCATATACATAGTTTTGTTATAATTTAATGTAAGCACATTTTGTTTAAGCCAGTGTGTTACGATATTAAGCCCTTTTTGTGCAAAGGTAAAAGTATCTTTCCACGTATAGGATGAAAAAACCAGTGCAGTGTCGTCTGCATAGGAAAATATAGAACCCTGTTCCAAACTAAGGTCGCAAAGGTCATTCAGGTAAACTAAAAATAACGTGGGGCCGAGTATTGAGCCCTGGGGGACACCAAAAGACACAGATAAGTCAGTACTGGTATGGGATTGCACTTTCAGACACTGTTTTCGGTCACTGAGGTAATCCTTGAGCAATTTGAGCTGCAACCCCCTGATTCCCAAACGTTCTAGTTTATTTATAAGAAGAGGCACAGATACCGTGTCAAAAGCCTTGGCTAGATCCAGAAAAATAGCCAAGGTCTTCTTACCCTCGTTAAGCGACCTAACAACATAGTCAGTCAAGCCATGCACCGCATCCTCCGTCGATCTGCCAGCACGAAAGCCGAATTGGCGCCGAGATAATAAACCATTCGTTTCCAAATACTTAACAAGTCTACAGTTAATAATTCGTTCTAGTAATTTTGATATAGCAGGTAATATCGCTATGGGCCTATAATTACAGATGCTATATGTGTCCCCTTGTTTATATATAGGTAAAATAATAGCTTTCTTTAGGATGTTAGGAAAGACACCATGACTCAAACATTTATTAAATAAGTGGACCAATGGTTCAGTAATCAGATACTTTGCGGCTTTGAGCAAACTCGCTGGTATCTCATCGTGCCCGGCAGGACTAGATGTCTTTAGGCCATCAATCAATGACATAACCTCTTCCACGTCCGTGTCCAGGAGCACAAACGATTTACTGCAATTGTGACTGTTATTTATGGTGTTTGGTAACGATGTTGTATTCCCATTGCTTAGGAGTTTATTAGCCAAAGAGTAACCCACATTCACAAAATAATGATTAGCGTCATCTACTGACTTCTGAGGTACACTACCAAGCAAATCAGCCGAATCTAGTTTTGGCTTTTGAGTATTCGTTATAGTTTTTATAGTTTTCCATAGCTTTTTATTATCGCCACAGGATTTTTCCAGCTCACTTTTTTCATAGGCTCTTTTTAGGTTCTTCAATAAGTTATTACAATAGTTTCGATATCTGGTATATGTAAGCCGCCGATCTAAGTTTTCAGGATAACTGTTAGATTCTTTATGCAATCGATCCCGATTCCTAATACACTTAAGCAATCCAGGCGTAACCCAAGGTTTAATTGTGCGTTTACTGCGTGGGAGCTTGATAAGTATGCTATTTTTTAAGCATAGTTCTTGTAGAGTTTTTATGAAAACTTCCATTGCAATGTTAGGGTCGGGCATGCACATGACATTGGTAAAATCAACCAATTTTAATTGGTCACAAATGGAGACTAAATTAAGTTTTGTTTGGAATCTGGGAGCTGTTACATTGATCCTTTTTTTCTGGTATAAGCAAAACAAAATAGCGTTATGGTCCGTAATCGTTGAATTTAAAACACATGTATGGGACTTCAATGTAGTCCTGAGCAAAATATGATCCAAGCATGTCTTACCTTGTCTCGTAGGGAAGGTGTGAGCTGGCAAGAAACCATGAAAACTTGCTGTATTCAGGTAATCTTGGGCCCTAGTATCATGGGATTGCGCGGATATATCCAAATTAATATCCCCAACCACCACCACCGATTTGTAGATATTGAGAGAAGACAGTAGCTGGTCAAAAGAGAATAGAAATGGTGAAATATTGCTGTAAGAAGGCGATCGATACATAGCTAAGATAACCGTATCATTATTTATTATGATTTGCAGACAGTTACATTCTGAGAAAAGTGGTTCAGTTATGCTAATATTTAAGGATTGCTTAGAATATACAATGATCCCATCGTTCTGATTCTTATAGTTCTTAGTCACATGATAAGTGTATCCAGGTAAGCTCGGTATAGTTAAGTTGCAAGACAGCCAACATTCAGTAAGCACAATTACCTCACAGTCAAACTTTAATCTGTTCAAATGTACCACAAGATCATCAAAATTGCGAGAAATACTACGAATGTTCTGTGTTAAAATTTTTAGATTTGGTTCATTACCCGAAATAAAACCATAACAATCCTCAACCTCACAGGTTATAGACTCCGAGACTGTTAAATGATCAAGTTCGAGATTGGTATTCGCCATTTTGTGAATATTTACTTGTTTATTAACAGAGAAGTAAACAAAAGAAAATATGAGTCTATTAAATATTGAGCTACGAAACGAAATGACGGCTGTGAGTATGCGAATATAACAGAATAGATACAAGTACGTATTATAACAGTTTATTAGTTACAAGTCTGCTATAGTAACCTGTGGTGTAGGGACCTATGTATCGTACAAGGTGGGGATGAGCCTCAGTTAATGTACGGCGTGTTATGTTACAACAACGTAAATATTGGATCCGGTCAAAATGATTTGTTCGATTTGCAAGTAATACAGCCCAGTTAGTCATGTATGATATAAATTTGAGCATATTAGCTTTGGGTAAATGAATGTATGTGATACGAAATGAGTATAAGTGAAACAGTATTTTTATAATTGATGTAAATTGTGAGTGAAGATTAATTATTAGTTGAAGATGTGTGTGAAGTGAGGTTAAGGTTATTTCTTGAGTTCCTAAACAGAGTGTTATAATGGTACTTTTATATGTGTAATTGAAAATTAGGTGAGTTGCACAAATAAGTATTAGAATTAAATTGTGAGCGACGTAATGAATCGCGTAGCTTATTGTTCTAATCACTATGTTTATATGTAAGTGTAAGGCGCAAATTTGTGATAACTTAATTTCTAAGAAAAGTATACATGCGGCGTTTTTATAAAAGTGTGATTTGATATTCCTAAAAAGAGAAAACATTGGATCGTGACAGAATCGTAAATAATTATAACATATTACAACTAGTCATATTTGGCTGGCTTCTTGCTGCTTGAGGTCCTTAAGGTGTAGCTCGTTTTTAACCCGAATATATGGCTTTCCTTCCATTTTGCGTAAATATATGTGCCCGTTTGATGACCACACATATTTATAATTAGCCAGTTTGGCGAAGTCTCGCGTCAAGAACAATAGGCGCTTCATTTTAGTTGTTAATAGTTCTGAAATATAAATTAGTTGTTTAGGTGCAGGGAGCCCCATATTACCGGTGTTTAATTGATCCGAATGGAGGCGCTGTTTATTATATGATTTCGCAGCTTGAAGGAAATTATGTTTCGTAATCGTGTTATTAAATTCCACCGAGAGAGCCGAACTGCGACTGTCCTTCTTAGATGGGAGTCTGTGCACATCACGAAGATCATTAGCACACAACTCCATATTAATGGTCTTGGAGATTTTTAGCACACTCTCAAGAAGATCTGTTTTCTTTTCTTGTTGGATTTTTGGCACATTTCTTATCTCTATATGACATTTAAGGGCTGATATCTCCAACCAGTCTAATTTATCCTCTAAAGTAGCTAAATGTGAGTTTAGATGTTTTCGCTCCTGTTCGAGGTTGCCTATCTTATTCTCAAGTGTTTTCACATGGTCTGATATGAAATTAAGTGATTTCTCAATGTCTTTATTTGTGTTTTTTATATCAGTGTTCTGCTGCTGTATAGAAACCATATACTCTTCTAGTTTGTCTAAACGAGTGCCTTGCGAAATACGGAGATCGTTAATCATGGACAGAAAAAGTAGATCTTATCTTCATACTTTGTAATATCGTATGACAGATCCCTTCGTTATCTCAGCGGACACTGACGACGTCGACAATACATTCAGTACTTTTCATGTTTATGATATTATTTAATCATGTTACCTAGGTTACACAGGTAGTAAAGCCTTGCTGATTTCAGCATGAATGGGCCGGCTCGACCGGGGAAGTACTACCCTCTCACAGAAAATCGACGTAAAGTAACAGTACTTAAACTGTTGCGTTTCGTTCGGTTCGTGAGAGTGCCGGAGGCCCTATCCCCTATTCCATCTCCATCATCCCACTCCTCATCCTATCCCTTTTCCCAACCCCAAGGGGCGGGCAACGCACTTGTGACTCCTATGGTGTTGCTTGTGTCCATGGGCGGCGGTAATTGCTTACCATCAGGCGATCCGTCTGCTCGTTTGCCGCCTACTACTATAAAAAAAAACCTGCTACTTACAAATTACTGCTTGTATGGCGTAGTGGTTTATTAGGTTGCTTCACCGTTTGACACAGCGCCGAGCGTTGTTTGCCGGCTTTGACCCCCAAACGAACACCACTTTGTGTCTGGGTGATGTTTGTGTCCATTAATTACATATCTGCAAAGTCGACCCGAGACACAGGATTCGTTCCTCTGGCGGGTCGTCGCTTTTTAATATAATTATACTGTTTGGATCCTAAATTAGTATAAAATATTGAATTTGATAATATGTAGTTAGTTTACGAAGACAAAGACTAGTTTCGGATTCATACATGCGTAATGTAGGTGTATAAAGACTATCAAGTTATACGTATGTTTTTTGTTAGTTACCTGATTCCCAAAGGGCTGTCTCTGCCTAGTTTGAGATCAGATAACGATGTGAGAAATGGAATTAGGTATACTATAGTAGCACATAATATGGATTGAAATGGAAACGCATTGCTAATTTAGTTCTCTACAAACTTAACAGAACATAATTTTACGTATTGCATATACATATATAGGGCATATACACATATATGTGCACAATAAACTTTTAAGGTGGCGTTATATTAAAATATAATATAAGTATGTCAACAATTTTTACTCTAAAATCATTCAAATGTTCTAATTTCTACTAGTTTAGATAACTGCATTTTTACTCTGCATTTCGAAGTCGTTTATTGAAAACAATAGCTGATCAAATTCAAATCTAGTTCGTATCGAGCTCGATATCAACATGGATGTTTTTGCCAAAACTAGACAAAAATATTGGCAGTGAACCTATAGAATATATATTTATAAAAATCATTTTGCGTTGAAGATAATATATTCAAGGTGTATCAATTTATTCCTTATAATTATATTGTTGGTAGAAATAGACTATTTCACAAATTTATTGTGTGTCATGAGTATTAAATAAGCAAAAAAACTAGTATTTGCTTTTAGGTATTTACTTTCATATTAAGTAAGCATTTAATTATTAAGTGCACTAACTTGATATTGTTCAATCGTTTATTCTTTTTATTAATTGCTGGGTTGACTTATTTTAAATGTAATCAACAAAATATACATATGTAACAATTTAATTTTTTCGTGGTAGTCGAATAGACTATTTATTTTTAAATTACAGTACCCGTTGGGTATAAGGCCTGTATCACAGAAGACTCCAAACATTCAATCAACTGACAATAAGACTTAAATCAACAATTAATGGATCGCCCAAATTATTCTCCTGTATGCGGATTGAAGCATTACACTCTGGGCAATGTCATATGGCGAGGAGGCCGCACTACGCGCATACGTGCAATCCAAGTGAAGATATAATTTAACGCTATCAAACTTGTGGTAGCGTTCGTATATTTAATCAGTATTATGTGTTAAAAGCTCTTAAGAGGTATAATATATTCTCCGTAAGAACGCTACCCAAACTGAGCCACTTTCACACAACTGTAACGTACAACATCGTGTAGGAGGTCCTATAAAGCTTTACAGTTGTTATTATACAGTGTTTATGTGCAATGTGCTTTCAGCGAGTTGATTTACAGGTGTATGTGCCAAATTGAGTAATTGATTATACTTACTCTGTAATTTCTACATTAGGTACAAAGCCTCGTGTTTCATTTACAACACTCCGTATATACGAAATTCTTGCGCAGTAACGCAGTCAGTAGGCTGACTGACAGATAACGTACAGCCAAAACGGCAGGGGGGCCAATACGGGGCCGTAGGGGTGCACTAAATGGGCATTCCCTAAAATTTCACGGGATCAAGATGAAGCGCTTATATTATAATTAATAAAATGTCCGGACGTAGCTGTATATTATAATAGTAATACATTTTGCCGGGAAAAAAATTAAATTCTAAAAATGATTAGCAACAAGATGGTTCCCTTTACAAAGATATCGTTACTTTGTAACATATATTTCTTTCAAACTGGTTGTGAAAGTCGAGATTGGTACCAATTTAATATAAACTGCACTGAACATTATGTAGCTCACAAATATTTTATTACAAATAAATAGTAAGTACTAAAAATAAAGCCCGGTATTTGCAATGTATTTTACTGTGTAGAATGTTAAACACTGTAATCTGTTCATTATCTTTTATGGCCTACTCATGCTGCGAAAATGTTACGTGAAATAGAGATGTGACGATATAAATGTTGTGCTGTTATTAAAATATATATAAATTTCCGCTTATTCCACTAAAAAGTAATTAACAGTCACCCAACGTGCCCAAAATATTCACAATATAATAAAAACATCACAGAATATTGCCAAAACGACATGGCAGATAATAAATAAATCAAATCAGAAACCAATAAAAGAAATGATTACAAAAATTAGATCGCATGATGACAAAATTATTACAAAGGATATATCAAATGCTTTTAACGACTACTTTATTAATAAGATTGTACATAAGTCCATATTTATGCAACCATGTATACCGTCCGACATAATAAATATAATAAGCTCACAAAAAAATCCCAATAGTGTAGGGTATGACGGTATTTCGACTAAAGTTATTAAATTTGTAGGTGCAACAATATCGAAACATATCAGTCACCTTATAAATCTAAGCATCTGTATATATCCAAACGGGTTAAAAACATCTGTCGTCAAACCTCTGTTTAAAAAACAGGATAGGGAAAGAATGGAATTCTATAGACCAATTACGCTCATACCAGTATTTTCGAAAGTTTTTGAAAAAATCATTTACAAGCAAATATATGTATAATTTTGTTGAAAGAGAAAACATCTTAGCTTCAGAACAAAAAGGATATAATAACAAAAGGAAATAATAACAAATGTTGATAGCAATATACCAGTCTGCGCCATATTCTGTGATATGACGCAGGCATTCGATTATGTGGATCATGATATCTTTCTTTCGCCTAGCGTTATCCCAGTTTCAACCTGGGGTCCGCTTACTAGTCTAACCGGATTTGACTGAATATTAGCTTTTCCACGGAGTGACTGCCTGTCTGACCTCCGCAACCCAAAGGGATAGCGATATTCCATGGTTTAGACTAGTGTCAGTTTATTCAGAGATAGGTACTGAAACCCTATAACGACTGTCAAAGATCTTCATGACAACCGGGACCGACGGCTTAACGTGCTCTCCGAGGCACGGCACAAGCGATAACTAATAATTCAATACGCACATAACACCGAAAAGTCATTGGTGCGCGAGTTAAGGTTACGGAACCTAATAATATTAGCTTTGCCAGCACATCTCTCCCCTCCAATTGCTCTAGTTGAGTATATTGTCATCTTAGCATTAATTAATTATAAATACCATTGTCAATCTAGTTTTAACGATTACTATTTTAGATCTTTAATACACTGTTACGCTGTAATAATTAAATAAAGTATTTTTTTTTAATATTAAATCCGAGTTCCATCACTTAATTGGCGCAGCCGGTAGGATCTCTGCAGTTACTCTGTACCGTATCAAAATCTACCAAGTTCAGTTTAACTTCTGTCTCTACGGTTTAGCAGAGATCGCCGAACAAATAAATTTATTAAGTTTCAACTCGAGAGGCTGACGCAGTGTGTTATCGTGGTAGTCCAGCAAGGAGATGGGAGAAGCTACGGGACTGTGAGTAAAACTTTTCACTATCCTTTCACTTTTCCTTTATATTTTATCCTCTTTGTTTTAAATATATGTGTATGTGTGTTATTAGGGATTGGAAAACGCCGTAATAACATATAATTTTATTACGATCTATATCTCGTGGTAAAACCCTTTAGGATTTATATTTTTCGTGTGTTATTAGGGATTAGAAAACGCCGTGATAACATTTAATTTTATTACGATCATCTCGTGATAAAATATTTAGGCAATTTTTTTTGTCTATTTGTTTGTATTGTGTGTGGAATATATAGTTAGAAATGGATCGTATCGAGAAAGTTCCAGCTGAACTCATAAAAATTATCCCAGTATTTGGTGGAGACGCGAGACAGCTCCCACTTTTTATTAAAAAATGTGAATACATTTTAAACACCTTCCAGAGTGGCGAATCACAAAATGAATATTTGTTCCATGTGATTACTAGTAGGCTCTCAGGCGAAGCAGCTAATTTAGTAGGAGAAAGGGACCAAATTGATACTTGGCATGAATTAAAAACGTTATTGTCAGAACATTTTGGTGACCCTAGAACCGAAGAATGTTTAGTATTAGAATTAGAATCGCTGAAAATTCAATATAAGGAAAGTTATTTAGATTTTTGTCATAGGATTCAGAATATTCGCAGTATATTTATCGCTAAAGTAAACGAAACGATAAACGATGCTACTTTACGACAAGCGAAACATCATATTTATAATAATACTTCACTGAATGTTTTCCTTTATAATTTACCATCTCATT
Organism: Euclidia mi; assembly: GCA_944739405.2. Lineage (NCBI taxonomy): Eukaryota > Metazoa > Arthropoda > Insecta > Lepidoptera > Erebidae > Euclidia > Euclidia mi. The sequence goes on from OX123202.2 coordinate 29,081,041, forward strand.
TAGTTAAATTAGTACGTTTACGAAACGTTAATAACTTAGAAAGTGCATTGAGAATTGTGTTGGAAGAAGTAAACTTTGAAACGGTTTATGACATGAAAAACCCTTTTAAAAAATCATTTCATAACACCTCTCAACGGCAAAACTATCAGTCGAGGCAGTTGTCCGGTACATATGCACCTAACAAGCCCCAGGTTAGCAACAATCAGTCGAATTCACAGAACGATTCAGGTTTCAATTCGCATAATAACTCGTCGCAATTTAGAAACAATAATTTTAGATTTAACAATGCTCAAAATAATGTAAATCGGTGGCCGCATGTAACTAGGCCAGCGCAGTGGCAGAGTCAGCACATTCCGTCGTCGTCGCCGGCGCATAATGCACAGTTTGCAAAGACAGGGTCAAACACCGATGTTACGATGCGAACTGCCAGTTCTAGACGTGTTAATTATACAAATAATGATTCATTTATGATGTATAATAATAATGAAATCGATTCGGAACCACAACCAAGTACGTCTAACGATAGCAATTCAGTGCAAAATTTTTTCATTCAAGCCTCAAGCAGAGAAAAAAAATAGTTTTAAATTGTAATAATTATCGCTCATTACCACACATTATTATACCAGAACTGGGTAATGCAGTTTTTATGATAGATTCAGGTAGTACTAGGTCGTTTATCAACCCAGGTTTAGCTATAAAATATTTTAAAAATAATATTTACAAAGAACCCTTCGAGGTAGTGAGTACCCATGGGAATAGTATTCATTCTGAGGTGGCCGTTGTTCCTTTGCCAAATATTTTTAACTGTAAAGAAACGCATAAGTTTTATATTTACACCGTTGCTAATGATTACGATGGTCTAATAGGCAGTAATTTATTAAAACAATTGGATGCTAAGGTCGATTACAAATCATTGACTTTGTATACTAAATGCGGTAGCATACCGTTTGTTTACTCGCTAGAAAAAAAGGAAACATACACTATACCGCCCAGGAGCGAATTAAAAGTAAGTTTGCCGGTATCCTTAAAAAACGGTGATGCCCTAATAGGGCATAAAATATAATAATATTTTAAGGAATTTACGGAAGGAGTTAGGATGCCATGTGCCTTAGTTAACTGCGTAAATGGTTTCGCGTATACAGTTATTCAAAATTGTAAGGATATCGAAATTACTTTGACCGTCACGAGCCCATTTAAGGTTGAACCTTATATACCGGCCGGGATTTCGGTTAATCATATGGTTTCTGATAGGAATAAGTTGAATGAATTATTATCAAATAATTTAAATAAATTGCGATTGGAACATATGAACGAAGAGGAAAGAAAGGCGATTTGGGACATCTGTAATGAATATAAGGATATTTTTTATTGCGAAGACATACCATTATCTTTCTCAAATGAAGTTAAACATAAGATTAGGACGATTAACGAGGATCCAATTAATGTTAACATATAGATTGCCGCCATCCCAAACAGAAGAAATTAGGCGTCAGGTAGACAAGTTATTAAAGGACGCTGTAATACGAGAATCTCATTCTCCTTGGAGTGCACCGGTCTATTTAGTAGCAAAAAAGTTAGATGCATCCGGGAAACAGAAATGGCGAATGGTGGTCGATTATAGGCGTCTTAACGAAATAAGAGTTGACGATAAATATCCTTTGCCAAATATTAATGACCTTTTTGATAAGTTAGGCAAGAGTATGTACTTCTCAACACTAGATTTAGCATCAGGGTACCATCAACTGGAAGTACAGAAAGAGGATAGGCAGAAAACTGCATTTGCAACACCTTTTGGCTTGTATGAATTTAATAGAATGCCCTTTGGTTTGAAGACAGCTCCTGCTACTTTTCAAAGAGCAATGGACAATGTTCTTAGAGGACTACAGGGTATACATTGCCTGGTGTACCTTGATGACGTCATCATATTCTCAACCAGCCTACAGGAACATGTAAACAAACTTAGAGCAATTTTTGACCGTTTGAGAAAAACTAATTTAAAAGTCCAACTGGATAAGTCCGAATTTTTGCGTAAAGAAGTAATGTATTTAGGACACACCATAACTAAAGATGGCCTTAAGCCCAATAACGATAAGATAGATGCCATTTTGAAGTATCCATTACCCAAAACAGTTACCGAAATCAAAAGTTTCTTGGGATTGATAGGATACTATAGGAAGTTCGTCAAAGATTTCGCTAAGATAACAGCACCTCTAACAGCATGTTTAAAAAAAGGTAGAAATATTGTTTTAGACGAAACTTATAAAAAGAGTTTTGAGACTTGCAAAGAGTTGCTAACAAACGCACCTTTGCTACAGTTTCCTGATTTTAGTAAACCCTTCATACTGACTACTGATGCTTCCAATTTTGCAGTCGGTGCGGTGTTATCGCAAGGTATCGTAGACTCTGATAAGCCAATAGCATATGCCAGTAGAAAATTAAGTGATACAGAATCTAGGTATAGTACCATAGAGAAGGAACTGTTAGCCATAGTTTGGGCAGTAAAATACTTCAGACCCTACTTATATGGCAGAAAGTTCATTATTTATACTGATCATAGACCGTTAGCATGGTTAAATTCACTCAAAGAACCTAATAGCAAATTAACTCGTTGGAGATTAAGGTTACAAGACTACCAGTTTGATATTCAGTATAAAAAAGGTAAACAGAATACAAACGCTGATGCCTTATCTCGTGTTAAAATTAATGCTTTGAACGAAGATTGTGAATCAGTAATTGTAAATGTAGATGAAAAAGAACAAAAGTTACAAGAACATTTTAAAGGTTTAGAAAATGAAATTGCTCGTCTTAGTAGGAAAGAACCGGAAGTTGAACCTATGGAGTTGTCGGATTCAGAAAGTGATGGCGCTACCGCAAATTCTATTTCTAATAGAGAACATGAAGGTATACCGATCCTCAATGAAGCGATAGATACTAAGGCTAGACAAATTCATGTTTTTACTTGGTTTAAAGACGATATTGGTGTAAAAGACATCTCAAATTCAAAGCAAAAGATATTAGAAGTACATTTACCTTTAAATAATAGCGAATTAGTAAAACGTTTCCTTAAGGAATACATAGATTATAAAAATAAATATTTCATTTACTTTGAGGATCATGCTTTTAGACCAACTTTTGCAAACGTCATAACTTCTTTATATAAAAAAGGAACACAAAATTTCATAGAATGTACTGAAAGAGTGGTGAATGTAACGGATGAAAATGATCAGAAAGATTTAGTAATAAAGTATCATCAAGGAAAAACTTGTCATAGGGGAATTAGAGAGACTCTAACGAAACTAAAAAGAAATTATTGGTGGAGTAATATGAAGGAAACTATTAGTGCTATCATTAATGCATGTGAGGAATGTCGTAAGATGAAGTATGATAGAAAACCCATAAAACCATATATTCAACTAACGCAAACGCCAGATAGTCCTTTACAAGAAGTTTTTATAGATCTATTATATATAGAAAAGAATCAGTATTTAACGGCTGTCGATTCATTTAGTAAACTTGGTCAAGCAATACATATTCCCAATAAAAGTACCCCTGAGATAGTGAGAGCTTTGATAAAATATTTTAGTATGTACGGAATTCCAAAGAAGATAAGTAGTGATTATGGAACAGAATTTAATAACGAATTAATAAAGGAAATGTTAAGTTTGTATAAAATTGAGCAGCACATAGGGACCTCCAATAACCTCAACTCGATGGCGATAGTCGAACGGTTCCATTCGACAATAATTGAAATCTATAGGCTGGCAAGATATGAACAAAGTAGTCTAGATGCTGCTTCTATTATGACTTATGCAATTTTAGGTTATAACAACATAAAACTTTTGCCAATATGCCTAAACAACTTCGAACGGTGTAAAATTTGTGGCACTATAAATAGTGATTCATAGTGCCACAAATTTTACACCGTTCGAAGTTGTTTTCGGGCATACAGAATCGGGTAATGCTTTCGATATAGATAGAGATAAGAACTTAATGCAGAAAATTTTACAAGATCATCGTAAACGATTGAAAACTCTTTATGAACATTTAAGCTGTCAAATGATAGGTAATAAGTCGCAAGTTAGGGACAAGAAAGGTGGTGAAGAACCCACGACAATTCAACAAGGTGAAACCGTCTTTATGAAAAATACGAGAACTAGGAAAGCTAAAGAACTACCACGTTATGAAAAAGCTCAAGTTATAGGTAACGTAAACAGAAATATTGTTCCAGTAAAGCTTAAGAATAGAAACACTAGAGTAGCAATAAAAAACGTAAAACGCCCTCCACAGATGGTGGTTGATCCTGCTCGTCCTAGTGGATCAAGGGACAACTTTGAATATCCAGAAAATAGATCAAAACCCCGGGATAGCTCCGATGAAGATTGGAACAGCTCTGATGAAGAGTAGTCACTGGAGTATTATTAAGACCATAGATTTAAATTCATTAGTTTTACAAATAGATAATAATATAGAAGAATATACTAAATTAAAATTAATTACTACTAGCAATAGTGAAACATATAGAGAACTTATGGGATTATCAATTCAGATAGAATCTTTTATCGAATTAACTAGGGATAGGTTACATCAGATTATGCCAACTATTAGGGTTAAAAGAGGTATTCACAACCCTCTTGGGTCAGTTATTAAGGTAATTACGGGAAATTTAGATTCGGAAGACGCTAGAAAATATGATTTAGAGATAAGTAAATTAAATAATAGAGAACACTCAGTGGAACGGAAAGTTTCGTTAATGCAGAAGGCTTTTGATAAATTGGTAAACGTTTCAGACGATATTAATTTTAATACTAAACATTTAAACAGTAAAACCAGACAATTACAGTCACTTCTTCAGAATCAAACCAAGTATTCGAATTTAGTCACGATCATGAATAGTTTGAACCAGATATTTAATAATTTTCGTACTATTTTTACAATTATATACGAGATCGAAACTGCTATAGCTTTTAGTAAAATGCATATATTACATCAATCTATAGTAAATACAACAGAGTTATTTGATATATTAAAAGAAGTTCAAAAACATAGTCAATTAATTTACCCAGTAAGTCATGAGTATTTAGTAAAATTAGAAAAAACTATAGAAATTAAAGGGTATGTAGATAGTAATAAAGTGGTATTTATATTAGAAATCCCATTAATACATAAAAACACATATATTTACTATAAAGTCCCATTCCAATATACAACCCAACCACACTGAGACGTGTATTGAACAACTGATGCTTTTGAAAGGGAATTTCAGTGAATGTCAACAATACCAGGTACAGATTGAGGAAACCAAAGTTCAGCCTGTGTCAGACAACCATTGGCTGATCTATTCAGAAAAGGAAATCACAGCAACAGAATATTGTAACGATGAGACAAGGAAGTACAACCTACGAGGCACGTACATTCTCCTGCCAAGCCAGCGTTGTTCGTTGCAGATTGCAGACACATATATTACTACACCTACCAATGGCAGCTCAGTATTCTTCAGCCTGCCACCAGTACAGATGCCTGAGCTTCGTGGTGACGCTGTCCCGCCAGCCAAGCAGATGGACCTTCAGGGCGTGGACCTCGGCGACATCAAGGACTTGTTAACCAGAGCGAAATATAGTGCCAGTGTTAGTGAGATCCAAAGTTACATTATAAGTGACCAGATAAATGTATGGACACCAGGAATATATGTAGTAATAATAGTTTTAATAATAGGATTTATATTGTATGAATGTGGTTTCCATACCAAGGTAGTTTGTAATCGAAATTGTCCAGAGCCAACACAGCTGCCTCTAGACAATTTCTCACCTAGGGAGGGAGGAGTTAAGGTTACGGAACCTAATAATATTAGCTTTGCCAGCACATCTCTTCCCTCCAAATGCTCTAGTTAAGTATATTGTCATCTTAGCATTAATTAATTATAAATACCATTGTCAATCTAGTTTTAACGATTACTATTTTAGATCTATAATACACTGTTACGCTGTAATAATTAAATAAAGTATTTTTTTTATATTAAATCCGAGTTCCATCACTTAATTCGCGCTTAGGATCCGAACCCGATACCCTCTGTATGGCAGTCTGTTTGTATCTCCACTAGGCTATCGCTGCCTTTTTTTTTGCTGGATCATGATATATTAATAAAAAAGCCAGATATGTATGGAATAAGAGGCAATGTTTTGAATCTGGGAAATAGGAAGCAATATACTGAGCTTAAAAATATCAATCCCAAGAACAAAAGACAAAAATCGTTCATTTCTCACATCCAAACAGTAAGTTATGGTGTGGGACAAGGCAGTGTTCTAGCTCCATTATTGTTTAACTTGTACATTAATGATCTGCCTAAAATAAACCCCCATCCGGTAACATTATTCGCGGTCGACAGCACAGTCGCCATCTTCTGCCAAACCAAAAACACATACGAAAATGACATTAATTCTACATTACTTAATATTATAAAATAGATGGACAATAATAATTTAAGGATAAACATTTCTAAAACTAATATAATGCAATTTTCGCAAATAATCCCTTTAATAAATCTTGACATTAAATATAATCATATTAAAATTAATGAAGTTGACACTGCAAAATTTTTAGGCCTCAATATTGATAGTAGAATTAATTGGAAAAGTCATACGGAGGACCTATGTAAAAAAAATTGTAATACTGCTTATGCCCTTTGTAAACTTGCACCTACTCTGAACCACGAGGCATTACTCATGGCATATCATGGTACAACTGCCTCAAAACTAAGATATGTCATAATATTCTGGGGTAAATCAACAAACAGAGACATGGTGTTTAAAACACAAAAACGATGTATCAGAGCTATGCTTAAATTAAAATCCTCGGAAAGTTGCAAACCATACTTTAAAAAATACAACATTTTAACACTGCCATGCTTGTACATATACGAAGTAGCAGTCTTTGTAAAAGATAATGCGGATGTATTTGAAAAGTTAGGGGATACAGTTATACGAAACAGGAGAGACAAAACTAGCAATAGACTTCGTATACGCAAAGCCAGTACGACACTAATGCACAAAAGTATATTTTGTATGGCACCAGTTGTATTTAATAAGCTCCCAACCTCAATCACAAATATGAGCTCAAACATGTTCAAAAGACATCTAAACAACTATTTGGTAAACAAATGCTACTACTCAGTTAATGATTTTTTAACAGAAAATGACATATGACAATTGTAACTTTTTTTGACAAATGCTATTGTGACCTTAAATAAAATTATAATATTATTTCTTGACTATATCTGATTATATAAATTTTATTGACATAACCTAATCTTAACGATACATTATATATATATTATTATGAATTTTGATGATAACTATCGAATTTATGCTGCGACATTGTTTTTTTTAATTAATAAGTATAATTGCTAATTGTTTATATAGTATAACACATTCAAATTACTGATTTTATTATTATTCAATTGAGTGCATGTGTATATGCAATAGTTAGGCATGTTTTGTCTCAAACTAGCTCAAATTGGTTTTATTACTTAAAGAAATGTAGCAAAATATATTTGTACGTCTATATGACAGAGCAAAGAGCGCTAATAATTTGTATAATTGTAAGAGCAATGTATCTACCTTTGTTCAGCAAATAAAATGATGACTATTGATTATTGATTACTCACTGTTTTATGTCGCCATTTTACTGTATATTTCTGTATTGTATTAAAGGAGTGAATAACAATACTATAATAATAATCTTTACGATCAAACCTAGTATTACCAAACTTGATGTTAACACGTAGAAGGCCTTTCTTTTCAAAAAGGTCTACAATTTTAATTTTAAGATTTATTTGCTCCAAATATATATGGACTTTGATTAAAACAATTATATTATACCCCGTATGAAGTACATATTTTGAAGGAATTCAAAATAAAATATTATTATTGTTATCATTGTTCATGCCCTAAAAGTGTCGACCTGGATTTGCATATGTGCAAAAGCTAATCATTGTACTTAAGCAAAACTATTTCATTAAAGCTATCACAAGATTCCCAAGCCAGTCAATTTAGACAAAGACGATGAACACGAACATCAATGCTCTAGAATGTTGAATAAGCTTTTATCTAAAATGCCAATACAGTACTGTTTTTGTATAGATGATTTATTAGGTTTTTTTTACGATTTTATTAGAAGCCAGTGGACTGGTTTCTAATAAAATCATTTTACCTTCGTAGACTTTTTAATCTCTGGGACGCCGGCGGGACATACGTATGTCCCAGGAAAATTTGTCCCGTCCAGCGCTTGCGGGAAACACGTATGTCCCGCAACGACAGCGCCATATTTCACAACTTTTAAATGACGTTAAAATAATTCCACCAATAAGATTATGCCCCACTATTGCAAAGTTTGAATATTCTTTCCAATTCTGCATTGTAATTGGTTGTCATTTTGATAGACAGTTTTTGCAAAAATAACGACTGAAAATTGTTTGACTTCGTGCGCGTTAGAGTGACAACAGCTCTGCTTTGAAAAACGTGTTGCGACGCAATCTCGTAATTTCACTAAACTTTTTATATATCATTATACTCGGAAACTAATCTTGTTTCCTATAAAATAAAGTTAAGATATGATCATTGTTTAAATTATAACGAAAAACGATTTTCAAAATATCATTACCAAAAATGGCGGCAAGTTGGAAATACAACCGTTCGCATTTCAGCTTTGTAAGATTAGGTAGTTAAAAGTCGGTACTATTACTCATAACCTTTTTTATTTATCACAAATTACTTATTGAGTAAACAGTAATAAAATACTAAACTTATGATTTTGATAATTACGAAGTGTATCTAAATCGGCACAGTTTCGCGCGCGACTATCGCGGCCGTTTCGTACACCGATTATGTGTTGAAACTTTAGTTGATTTATAAAAATATTAGTGAAGTTGATATTAAATAATGGTACAAAATTAAGAAACAAGACATCAGATCGAGCCTCATCTAGCAAAAAGAAAATATGGGTAGTTCTTCGAAATTTCATTCTTCGACTGATTCATCTGGCCAAAATTTAATTTCACTTTCAGCTCTGTTATGCATGTTCATATGAAAAAAAGTATACCAAAGAACATATATTTGAATGAGGGACTCGTTTTTATAAAGTAGTTTTCAAGATATCGACATTCAAATATTTTGTGCCCAGATGAATCAGAAACAGAAATTAAAATGAGAAACTTTATTAAGAAAACAATCAAGAAGCTTAAAAGCGTCTCTCGAAACGCAGACTGAAGTTGCAAAATAATAACGCAGACTGAAGTTGCAAAAGAATCTATAACATAAAAGCGTCTCTCGAAACGGAGACTGAAATTGCAAAATAATAAAATAATGTTTATAAAGTAGGCATTATAATCAGCATGCCACCTGAACCAAGCACAGATGAATCAGCTATTTACCTTCGTAACACCGGGATCTAAGCCATCCAGCTCCATGGAACACCTTCCAGCTCGTCCGTAGCACGACTGGCTTCCCCCCGCATGGGAAACCAAACTCTCATAATCATTACCCGACCAAGTATGGTCAAGAATAGCTTACGCCATACTAGTCAGTATTACACGCCGGACACCTCTTATTTTCTTATTTATAAACAAATTAAGGTATTTATAACTAATACATATTTTTTTTATAGGAGGGCTGGGCTAATCATTTCTTCTCGATAATATATTAATTTATCAAAGGGAAAATGAAACATCGACCATTTTATGCCGAAAAATGGCAGACGGACACGTCATATAAATCAGAAAAATGAGGTGCAAATATTTTTATTTTGTATCTAGACTGCAATTAATTCAAATATATAATTTGGCCAATATAGGGATAAAGCTAAACTGTACAACAAAAAAAATACAGATCGTTTTGTTAGTTGGTTACAGAAATATTCCCATAGACATCGAACATTTTGCCTCTCTCTTACCCATATATAGTATCAAGTTGGAACATAAAGTCTCGCGAAACTAAAAAGCTTTCATTTCTTTTAACAAACTAAACCACAGAAATCCATTGATCCAAATGTCTCGAACAATCACTTTCAATGGCAATCGGACTTTTTTCTTTCCGTGTAGCAAACGACAAAGTATAGCATTTCTCCGTCCGTATTCTGCAGTAATTTTCTCCAATAAAACTACACACTTTAGGTGTTCCTTTGGTTAACTTGCGCTTAGTTTACTACGAGTTCTTAAAACCCTTTCTTTAGGCTCGACACGGTTTTTAAACTTCGCTACTTAGGGTGTGCCTTCGCTCTTTTTGATAAAACTGCTGATAAGGACTTTTAATACGCTGTTCTAAGAAACACGATTTCTTACTCTGTAACATAATATGATAGTTTTATGCCAAAGACAAATTGGACCATCCTAAAAAATGACGTAACATAATATAAAATCTACTAACTAAATAAAAATCCAAATTGATATCTCTTAATTTATTGATATCTGCAACGAAATCTAAAATGAGAAATATAGCATTACATACAACTTAAAATTAATAAATAATTTCATGGATAGGTTTACTAGTCTACAAACTTACCGTAATGCTCACAAAAATAATAAATTATTATGTTGTTTTACTTAATAAACAAAAGTATGAAAACAAGCGCATAAGTTCAAACTTATAAGAAAATCACGCACCTTACGATAATGCCTCGTTGGTCTCGCGGCATAAATGTGCGCGTGGGATCGAGAGGTCCCGAATTCGATTCCTGGGCCGGGCAGTGTTATTGGGTTTTTTCTGTCACGAAATTCTCAGTAGCAGCACGGACTCTGGAAATGTGCCCGGTACGGCAATAGGCTCGCCCTTTATTACGTGGGATTAAAGTATATCTGGCGAAAAGTGGGTGTAGAAATACACCTCTGCCTACCCCTTCGGGAATAAAAGGCGTGACGTTATGTATGTATATATGTACGTACGATATTGAATGTGATTTAAAATATACTTGAATGACCACTTGTTTATTAACTAATAAAATATAATACCTATCTAAAACAAAGTATACACAATCAGACTTTCAAAATATTTATATTCGGAAATATAGGCGTTATATTTTTGAACATGATTTTTCCGCTGAAAATAAAATAACCACCTTCCGCAATTTACGGAGGACTGTGATGTGGAGCGAATTGCCAATGATAGAATTAAGCCCTAAGAGGCCGGATGTCGCCAATTTACTGGCGTAGGAACGCAGGATTAGGGCTCAGATATTTTCCCCACAAAACTACAGGTTCACTATTGACTTCGTCTTTCCCACAAACTTCGGGTTTATTACTAGATTTGCCAATGTTGAAGGTCTTGTTCTGAAATAAATGTGTATTTTACTTAATTACTCAACTTGTATTTTCTACTTTGTCGGCCATTTTGTTGATATTGTAACCATGCTAAGATTTAATTTATGTTGTGGCTACCAGAGATCCATCATTACGTCATTTGACATAGAAAGAGTTCGCTAAAGTATAGTTTGTTTTTCTCTACATTTATGCCTACGTTAGCCTTGGTTGGCAACCTGTCTAGGAAAAGGAAAACTCCGAAATTAAACCAACTTTCAGGGAGCATACCCGACACAAAACCCCGATCTAAGGTGTAAGCCGACCCGTGCCGAGAGATTCGTGGCCAGAGGGTAAGCTGGTCGCAAACGGAGGGTGCCTGTGTTGGTGGTCACAGGGCACACGTGATATTTCGCCTTACCCCCGTAAAGGGCTCTATGGGGATGGACATTTAAAAACCCTAATTCTCGTGGGAACGCAATGGGAACAATAAATAATATTTCCTCACACGGCGGCGACGCGGTTCGCAACCCATCACGTCTCGTTTCCCGCGAGGGCGAAAAGCGGCCTACGGAGAGCAGGTTTGCAACATTGAATGTTGGAGGAGGAATGAACGGCAAATTGGATGAAGTATGTCAGATGATGGATGATAGAAAGATTGATGTTCTTTGTGTGAATTAAACAAAAAGAAAAGGGTGTGAAACCACCAAGCATGGCGCATATACGGCGTATTGGTCTGGGGTAGATAGTACCACCAGAGCCTGCAAGGGAGTTGGTGTAATACTGTCTGCGCGAATGAATGAGTGTGTAAAAGAGTTTGAATGTGTAAATGCTAGGCTACTGTGGATGAGAATGAAAGTAGGACTTACTCGTCTCTTTATTGTGGGGGTGTACGCCCCGGTCAATATAGTTACGGGTATGTCACAACATGAGCAAGACGAAAGGCAGGAGTTTTGGGAGAGTTTAAGAGAGATTTTGAGGAACTGCAAGGATAATGAAAAATTGATCTTGTTAGGGGATTTCAATGGATGGGTGGGAGTAAAGCGAGATGGATTTGAAAGGGTGTTAGGTGCATTTGGTGATGAGAGTGTGAACGAAAATGGAAAAGTACTGCTTGAGATTTGTTTGGAGTGGAGCCTTTGTGTGACAAACACCATGTTTGATCATAAAAGGATACATAATGTATACGCGAGAGGCGAAAAATGTTAGAAGAAGTATGATTGATTTTGTGATAGAAGATGAACGATTGAGAATTGAGAATTGTGTTGGATACAAGAGCATATCGAGGGATCGGCATCCACACAGACCACTTCTTGGTGTTGAGCCGGATAAGTGGGCTCTTTAAAGGATGGTGACACCGAGAGCGTAATGAAAATAGGGTCTTGGAAAGAATTAAGGTAGAAAATCTACAAGAGAAAGATGTGAAAGATGAGTATAAACGAAGATTGATAGCAAAATTTGAGAGGTTCGATTGCATAAATGATATGGAAGAATTATGGCAGGCCTTTAAAGAAGAGGTAGTATGTGTAGCGTCTGAAGTATGTGGTGTGATCAAGAGAAGGAAAATACGAAAGGTTAAGAATACATGGTGGGACAAGGATGTACAATCAGCAGTGTCAGAGAAGAAGAAAGCTTGGTCAGATTGGTTGGCTGCCAGAGCAAATGAAAGAATGGGAAAAGCAACAAGTGTAGACATAGATGAAGCAAGAAAGGAGTTTGTTAGGTCAAAAAGAATAGTGAAAGAAATGGTTAAAAGGAAAAAAGAGGAAAAGAAAGATGAGTTTGATAGCAGATTATCTGACGATTTCCAGAGGAACATTAAGTTTTTCTGGAAATCCGTTCGTGCAGTTCGAGGAAGAACTCAATCCTCAGAACACACATCCATCAGAGACGAAAATGGAAAGATAGTAAATGATGAATCGTGCGTGCTGAAGAGATAGACAGAGTATTTTGAAAGTTTATTTGAAAGATCGGCGATAGAGACACCGATAGCTGAAATGAATGGTAACGATAGCAATGATGAAAGCGTTATTGGCATGGATAAGATCGCGAAGGCACTGGGAAGTATGAAAGTAGGTAAGGCTGCAGGATATGATAGGATTACAGTCGAAATGCTGAAGGCTGGACAGGGCATCATAGTTGGTCAGTTGCATCGGTTATATAACTTGTGCTGGAGCACCGGCCGAGTACCTAATGACTGGGCGACAGCTGTAGTTGTGCCTCTTTATAAAGGAAAAGGCTCGCAACAAGATTGCAAAAACTATAGAGGCATTAGCCTTCTCAGCATTGTTGGCAAATTGTATGCAAAGGTACTTATTGAAAGAGTTATGGAAGTAACCGACAAGAAAATATGGGATGTACAAGCGGGATTCCGAAAAGGTATAGGATGCACGGATAGGATTTTTCCTTGCGAAGCAAAGCCGAAAAGTTTTTGGCCAAAGGTCAAAAGGTCTATTGCGCATTCGTGGATTTGGAAAAGGCTTACGATAAAGTGGTGAGGAATGAAATGTGGTCGGTGCTGTCAATGAATGGGGTGGACAGCAGCCTTATTCGAGCTCTGAAATCCCTTTATGAGGATTCTAGAGCTTGTGTGAGGATAAACGGGGCATACACTGACTGGTTTACCATCGAGAAAGGTGTTAGACAGGGATGTGTAGCGTCGCCGTGGCTGTTTAACCTCTTCATGGACAGTTGTTTGCAAGATTTAAAACATAGTGACTGCGGATTAAGGATGAATGGTTTACTCGTCAAATGCCTCCTTTATGCTGATGATCAGGTAATACTTGCATCTTCAGCGGATTAGAGAGGAAAGGAATGAAAGTAAATGTAAGAAAAACGAAAGTTATGGTTTTTGAAAAGGAGGAATGCGTTACGGCTTGTAATGTTTTAATCGATGGACAGCGAGTGGAACAAGTGAATGAGTTTGTTTACTTAGGTACGTTGTTTACAAGAGATGGTAAGAATGAAGAAGATATTGAAAGGAGAGTTAATGCAGGTAATAGTGTGAATGGAGCTCTGAAAGCATTTATGAACAGTCAAAACGTGTCCAAAAAGGCACGTTTGGCTGTACATAGAGGTGTGTTAGTGCCTACCCTTATGTATGGTAGTGAAAGTTGGGTATGGCAGAAGAGATTTGAAAGTAAAATAAATGCTGTAGAAATGAGAGCACTGAGAAGTATGTGTGGTGTGTCTTTGACCGACAGAGTAAAGAATTGTGTGATACGAGAGTGGTGTGGGGTAAAAGAAGATGTAGTGACAAGCATTGAGAAAGGCTTGTTAAGATGGTTTGGGCACATGGAGAGGATGGATGACGATAGACTGACAAAAAAGATATATAAGGAAAGTGTGAATGGAACAGGACAAAGGGGAAGACCTAGGCGGACGTTCTCTGACCAGATTGAAGACATCCTGAAAAAAGGACAAGTCAGAAGTACCCTGTACAGAAGAGCATGCATGAGAAACTTGATGGGAGTGAGTGAAGCAAGTGAGGTATGTCAGGATCGTTGCAAATGGCGTTCCGTAGTCTCTGCCTACCCCTCCGGGAAACAGGCGTGAGTCTATGTATGTATGTATGTACATTTATGCTTAGTTGTTTCCTCTAAGCTGCCAGATATTAAGACATATAATAACGTGACTTAAAATAGAAACGGACAATATTTTTCTTCATACAATTACTACACTTTGTCTACGGCTACGTCCGCGTGGGAGTCGGCTGTCGCAACTTTTTAATAGCGTTAAAAAGTAGCCTTTGTCACTCTCCAGCCACTCCACTCATATGCAATGTGAAAGACGGCCAGAAAAGCAAACTAATTTCACTTCATAATAATATTAGTAGGTTCCTATAAATGACTAGATTACTGTTCCTGAATAAAAGATTAACGGTTATTTTTTATATTATTTATTATAGACTCAAGCGTGTATTCCTGAAAGAGTCGGCAGAATGACCTAATATTAAACTCACAGGTAATATTGCACGCACATTTTGCCATGTTATGAATTTTTAGTTTCAGCGTAATTTGGGGCATTTGCCGGGTACATTACCAGACTCCGTGCTGCTACTGAGAATTCGGTCTGACCTGGGAATCAAACGACGTCTGGAACAACAGCCGCATACGGTATCCGCTGGACCATAGAAGCAGTTAAGTTTATTTTCTAAGAAAATGAAATTGTTTAAAATAGATATATGGTCTATGATAAACGAGAATATCAGTTCGTAACATTTGTTTTCTTTGGTAATTATTTTTTGACCCAATGTGACCACATTATGAACTGACAAATCATTGACTTCCGTTAAAATCGCCTTATTGAAAGCACATTTTAAAACCAGCTTCGCGAATTGAATTGTATATTTAAAGTAAATTTTGTAAAACTGCCGCTTTTGATTTGCCTGGCAACGCCCAGTGAGCCATTGATAAATTTGTAATATTGTATCGAACTTTGACATTTTATGAAAATGTGAATTTCTCCTACCACGCCACGTGCCTTGCAGACGTCGCGTTGAAGTCTGGTAAAGTAAAGATATCTCACTCTATTTTGGCCAATCTAGTTGTGAGTTTATCTAGCTAACTTCAGGTCTGACATCAGTGAAGATACAGGTAACTGCATATTGTATTTTGATTCTTAGCGCTGAGAAACTCAGCCTCATGTATGTTCAGACTACTTCTCGCGTTGCCCTGGTCAAGTGGATGCTGTAAATTGGTTTCCACTGCACTCTGCAACAATTCCCACCTGTCTAGGGTAACTTCTGAACAGAAATTATGCGTGAAAATTAGCTCAAAGAAATCAAGTTTTTGTCGGACACGTTAATTACATACTAAGTCCTATCCATACAGACTTAACGAGGATTTAATGACAAAAATAAAACATATTGATAGACTGCCCTTAATATACGAGCTAAAAGGAAAATCATATTTAAAGGCTAAACTTTGTAAATCATAGAACGTTACTTTGGATATTGAAAATGCTGAGTTAATGATCATGCCGACTGATAAGCGTGGTCTAAGGTTCGGTAATATGGCAATTTGCTAACAGTTACAATTGAGTAAAATATTGAAACTATTGCACTGATATGGTATAATCTGATTAATGGTATTTGATACGTTCTTTTGCGTCAAATAACAGGCTAGTTTTCGGTTGGTGACCTTGACAGAAAAGGCGGAGTTTGGTCCTCAGCCGGGACAAATATTTTTGTGATGAGTAAGTACTATTATTTGCTCAATGTGCAAGTTGTCTAATTATAAGTATTTCTTTTAAATATGCAAAGAAGGTATATTTATCACCTATCTGTATACCGTATAATAGGGTCTGCCATGTTCGAAGTCAGTTGGCCGTGTGGGATCCTTGTTCTGGGCTATTATTATTTTCTTTACGTGGCCAGCGTGCACCAACTCTGGCCATATAATATGTGTTTCCTTATCTTATCCTTATACCTATATCTCTAATAACATTGCATAATTAGTATTACCAAACAAGTATCCCTGTCTTGGCGTTCCAATTCGGAGCCTCGACCTGCAATCCTACATCTATCGCTTCGTCCCTTCTAAATAATAAATAAGCTACTGCTGTTATAGTCGCTAACAAAACGATATCATATGTTTTGAACTTTGACAAAGCGATCGTCCCTACCCAGTAGATAGCGATAAAAAATGGCGTCTTTCAATCAGCTGCGTACAACGATCAAGAAGCGTGATGTCCATTATAAATAATTCTCGCTTAAATTATCGTTTCAATAAAAGGTATCTAAAATAATAAGGAGAGACGACCTCACAAACGAGCAGACGGATTGCCTGATGGTAAGCAATTACCGCCGCCCATGGACACATGCAACACCACAGGAGTCACAAGTGCGTTGCCGCCCCCCATGGACACATGCAACACCACAGGAGTCACAAGTGCGTTGCCGCCCCTTGGGGTTGGGAAAAGGGATAGGAGGAGGAGTGGGATCAGGGAGAAGGAATAGGGAATAGGGCCTCCGGCACTCTTACTCACCGGTATCTGTTAATGAAGATCCTGTTCAGCTGGTCATTAATGTAATTAACAATCTCCATCTTACTGAGGTCAGTAAGGATAACATCAAGCGGAGTCACCGGATGGGTCGTCAGTCGGGTTCAAATAAGCCGAGACCAATTATAGTCAAATTCCATCAGGCAGCAATTCGTGATAAGGTTTGGTTTTCCAAGACCAAACTGAAAGGTAGCGGCAAAACCTTGTCTGAATTTCCTACAAAGGCACGGCACGATACATTCATGGCAGCAAGGCACCGATTTGGAGTCACAAAGTGTTGGACACGAGAGGGCCATATTTTTGTATTAGACTCCGACGGGTTACACCATCGTATTTCTTCTCTTGGTGAACTCAACCAGATTAAGGCGGGTACTCAAAAGACGCCGATTGTTGAGAAACCTGCGGCTGGGAAGACGAAACGAGCAGCTGCCACGAAGAAATAGGTAGCATGCATCACATAGTTCTAATTGGCAGTAATTGCGGCCTCCGTGGTTTGTTTACTTTATATGTTATGTATTTTACACTTGTACCCTATCTTCAATAGCACTAATGCTTAATACCTCCTAATTCGTATCTTTCGACTTCGACTTCCTTACTAATCAACTTATCTGATAAATATTATTCCATCTTCTATCTATACTTTAATAATTTAGCATTTCACTGTTTTCAACAGCCTGGCGCAAGTTCCTAAGAAAAAACCGAATGCATGAAACGTGCTATCTTTTTAATGGCTAATATTATATGTATAAAACGTGAAGATAGCATCCTTCACTATGTACCCTTGGAACAGTATTCTTTCAAAGTTAGACGGGTTATACGTACATCACCGTCTTGGCTGTCAATAGTGTCAAATGTCACAACTGTCACATTATTATCCAGATTGAACTTTGCCGCGTTATGTAGTTTGTTTATAAAACGTAAAAAACATACTATAAAAGTGCTTTGTGTATACCAAATAAATGTGATTTTACACTTCTAGTGTTAGTGTTACTATATTTATTTGATTAGCATTGAAAGGAGCGCAATGAAAACAAGCAAAATAACGTGCGAAATATGGCATACAACAACATGCCGGTAAACAATAGTGCTGCCTGTCAATTATCGATAATCCGTTTTTAGAAATTGGCACAAGGACTAAAAATTATATTCTTTTTTTCTTTTTAGATGTAAAAATGGGTAGCTGCAACTGGAAACCAAGACTTGATTTATGTGCCCATTGAAAAATTACATCAGTTGAACTATGTGTGTGGCAAGCAATTTAAGCCGAATGACTTAAAAAAAGGGAACTCAAGTCAGAAAAACAGCTGTGCCTTGTATCTATAGACATTTCTTTAAATCCTATTATAGAAGAAATGTTGAAAACCTTTCCATTACATGTACATACATATATCTTTTAGTTCTGCGTATTTTTCTTCGCTAATCTAGAATAGATTTATAGAATAGGCTAATTTGTTTAAATAAACACATAAATATTAAATACATCTTTTATTTGTGTTGGAAAAGTATAATTCTAGTCGAAATATAATTATAATTATTTCTTACCGAATATTATCGATATCGATATTTCGTTAATCACTAGAGGGTACATCCCAATATTGACAAATATGACAATGCTGACAACATAAAAACGATGTCAATTAGTATCTTTATGTTGGTACGAGTTCTCCCTGCACGTTTCATACAAAGCTGAAAGTCTCGCATGATCTATGGCACATCCGCCTCTTCTTACGTAGTATTTGTATACTCTTTGGTTTTCAACTTCACGAGTTCATGACATTTGATATCTGTCAACGTCAAAGCTGCGTTTCGTTTTCTATAGTTGAAAACGTTTAGAAACTGACCCGTGAATTATAAGTAAGTCTTTACTCTTCATTTAATATTCTTTCTTAATCCATATAAATATTTACTTTCTACAATTATAATTATATTTGCACTATTTTACTTATTTGTATATTTATTTATTATTTTCTCCCTTTTACCATAAATGTATTTATTGGTTCCTTAATTGGACCCTTTTATGCAAACGGGAACCAACCCACATTTTTTGTGAAATTGAGTTAAGTACACAGATAGTAGTAAAAAACGTTTTCTACCTTCTCAAAAAATATTGTAGATTTCTAACTACTAAAAATGAAACTTTTTACCTGTAAATTGCGGAACCAACTCATTTTGGCGAACTCTCAAATAACAGAAAAGAACCATGCTGAGTGGTTCCTCTAATTCTTTTGTATTTATTCGTTAAAAATACTCATGCCACTTGGCTCCTTTAGGACCTTTATGCAATCATTAGCATTTCCATTATGCAAGTTGGAACCAAAGTTGATTGGAATTTAAACTTACGTGGTCATTTAAACTTATTTTAAATTGTCTTTCGGGATTTATACCACGTACCTTTGTTTGGAGTAACCGATATTTCGGCACTGTTGCAAGCGCCATGTTCACGGATGTACTGAGGGTATTGCGGGTGGACGAATGTTACGAGCAAGTATAACGGTCTACCCGCTTTCTTACTCGTCTTTTGCGTACAACACCACTGCCACTGTTTTCACTATCGCACTGTACCCGATCACGACATACTACACTCACTACGTCAGCTCGCGGTATTACTTTTTTATTTTCACGGGTTTTACATAGACGTACCACTGGATGCCAGATACTCGACAGTTGAAACCCATCCTCTCTATTGAAATTTCTGAACTTTTTAATTTCAATAGCTTCCCTAACCATTCGGGGTATGTAGTGGCGTTCTGTCGAAAGCACCTGAGGGTTGAGTAACTCAATCCAGTGGTCGGTACTCGAGTCTAAGAGATGTTGAGCTATGGCTGACTTGTGTGGTTCATTATTTTTGACTGCCCTTATGTGTTCCTTTATCCGGCAAGAGATGGTGCGTTTAGTCTGTCCTATATAGGAACTACCACAGCTGCAGTCAATTTTGTATACACCTGGCTTTTCTAAGGGAAGACTGTCTTTCGGCGATCTTATATAATTCATAATTCAATTATTCATTTGCGAATATGGGTATACCCATTACGGTACATTTGCAGATCTTATGGCTAAAACATTTATGTTCTCCACATTCTACCATTAGGCATGCAAGATTCAGTATTATCAATTCATTAATGATTAGTTATTACATTTTACTTAACTTAAATGAGATGTCAAAAAATAATAACAATAATGTGATGTCAAATAGTATTACAGGTATAGGTAAAAATAATATAAAATCTAATGTCAAAATGAAAAACTTGGCTATTAATTAAATTAGTGCAAATTTAAGACATATTACATTCTTTCTAATTATTTTCAATATTATTATCCTCCAAGAACTCTTGAAATGAGTAGTAGCATTTGGCTAGAAGCAGTTTTTGAAGACGCCTTTTGAATATTTGTATACTCTCAGTGTTTGTAATACCCTTTGGCAGTTTATTATAAATGTGAGTTGCAATACAGAAAAAACTTTTGTGCATAAGAGCAGTTTTACTGTGTACACATATAACCTGTCAGCATGGCGGGTCCTTGACCTTTTTTCAAATAAATGCATATTTTGTTTTATAAAAATAGCATATTCACTTATATATATGCAAGGCAAAGTCATTAGCTTATATTTAATAAAGTAAGGTTTGCAGCTGTCGGGTATTTTTATATTAAAAATTGTTCTAATGCAGCGTTTCTGAGCTTTAAATACTAAGGGCCAGTCAGTGGAGTTGCCCCAAAATATGATCCCGTAACGTAACGAAGATGAAACAATGCCGTGATAAGCTGAGATAAGAGTTGTTATATTTGCTATGTTTCGTAATTTATATAAACCGTATGCATATTGGCTTACTTTGGTACAAACATGTTCTATATGCGCTTTCCAGTTTAATTTATTATCTATTTTTAACCCTAAAAATTTCGTGGTCTCAGTTACATCGAATTTATAGCCATTATAATTAATATCTAATTCCTTATCGGTATTTTTATTTCTTTGTTTAAAATCTAGTATTTCCGTTTTATCTAAATTAATTTTTAAGTTGTTGATTTCTAGCCATTCTATAATTAGTCTAATAGAGTTTGTCTAGAATTACCGTAGGCTTACTGGGAATTGGTTGTAAGCACAGTGGAAGCTAATTTATATTCATCCAGTTGTCCTAAAGTAATCAAATGTCTGACATATATTGCTGAGATTCTCAGCGATGACAAATTATAAAGTAGTTATAAGAAGATTTTACCTTATAGCTCCTGGTGATGTTCTTGAAGTGGACCTATAGATTAACTTATAATTTTGGCCAAAATAACAAGAGAATCAATGGATACCAGTTTACAATTCGGCGAAGTCCTTCTCCAGACCACGATGCACGTTAGCGGTTCACAAAACTTTTCACAAAAGTTCACTATGTCATCAATTTACAACAAACCTTGCCGGAAGTCAAAGGCGGCAATTACGTATTAAGTTAATTGCGAGTTGATTCAATTCGCGTTAATTCAAAGGGCGATCAATTTAATTTAGGTACAAGGCACGCGAGCTTGCAAACGGCGAGTTAATTTTTTTCAAGCGGAAGCAAGTTGACAGTTCAGTGTGACCATTGTCAGAAATTTTCAATAGACCAAACAAAATGTTACTCAATCGATCTAATCGATTTGACTTATAATAAAAACTAATTCTATTTCAAACATCCACCCGCCCCGGACCGGCCTACCGGTCCGCTAATCGGTTGGTAGACGTGACAATGTTGCAACCGCTCTCCTCAGAATCGAACCGTCCACCAAGACCTCAGCAAATCGGGGAACTCCATCAGCCCCAGTTACCAAACGAAGGATGCGCCCCCTGCGCCATCTGAGTGGCGAAAGGTTAGCCTCCTTGATCAAAACGAGGTCACCAATCTTGGGTGGATCGGTCTTGTCGGTCCACTTAACGCGTTGCTGGAGTATGTGCAAATATTCCAAATTCCAGCGTTTCCAAAAGCTCTGAGTAATCTGGCGTACCAATTCAAAACGCGAGAGACGACCAGGTCTCGTATCAATGTAGGGGTACTCAGGCAAGGCGACAAGTGGGCGACCAATCAAAAAATGGCCCGGCGTAAGGGCCTCCAAATCATTCGGATCTGAGGAGATCGGGCACAATGGCCGAGAGTTCAAAACGGCCTCAATCTTACAAAACACAGTTGCGAGTTCCTCAAATGTAAGGACAGACTCACCGATTGTCCTGCGCAAGTGTGTTTTGGCCGATTTTACGGCGACCTCAAATATACCACCCCAGTGTGGACAATTTGGTGGGGAAAACAACCAATTTATCCCACGTCGGGCAAGCCTATCACCTATATCAGCCTTGTTGGTTTCAAGAAAATTAACAACTTCATTCAAATAATTATACGTGCCCTTGAAGTTAGTGCCGCAGTCAGAACGGATCAAGGAAGGCAGCCCTCTGCGGGATACAAATCTGTCAAATGTGGCTACAAATGCCTCGGTCGTAAGCGAGGAGACCAGTTCCAAATGTACAGCCTTTGTGGAAAGACAAACAAAAACACACAAGTAGGCCTTGACAGTCTTGCTGTTTCGAAGTGTCGACGTTTTCACCAAAAAGGGACCTGCGAAGTCCGTGCCAACACCGTCAAACGTCCTGCTCTCAGTTACGCGATCTGCCGGTAAGTCTCCCATCAAGGGCTGCATGGTAGAAGCCTTGAGCTTATAGCAAGGGATGCAGCGAAAGACTACACTCCGAATAATTCTTCGGGCAGACAAAATCCAAAATTCGCGTTGCAAAATGGCCAAGAGCGCATTACAACCAGCATGCGAATTTTTAAGGTGACGGTCAGTTACCAACAAGCGTACCAAATGACCGTCCTTAGGTAACAAAAGGGGGTGACGTGCTCCGTAAGGGAGGTTGGCGTTCTTGAGACGCCCTCCAACGCGCAAGAGACCCGTATCGTCCAAAAAGGGGTTCAATTTAGATACAGCGCCCGATAATTTCAATTTCCCTGACTTGAGGATAGCAATCTCCTTCTCAAAGTGCGCCAATTGCACAGAACGAACCCAAAAGGTGAGGGACTCCTGTCGTTCCTGTGGTGAGAGAAACGGTGTCAGTCGTTTCTGTTGTGGGTGCCTAAAATTAAAAACAAAACGCTTTATCCAAGCAGTGACACCTAACAACTTGTCGAGGGAGCTGTAACGATTCAACAAAAAATCGGGGTCGAAGGCGCATTCCACCTTCTCAAGAGCGAGTGTTCGTAGACCCGGCAAATTAGAAGTATTCAAAACTGGCGTTCGAGGCCAAACAATTTCTGGTCGACTCAACCATTCCGGACCCCACCACAGCGAATGACCTATCAAACTAGGCGTCAAGCATCCGAGCGAGGCACAATCAGCGGGGTTGAGCTCACCTGGCACGTGTCTCCAAACAAGTTTGACTTCGGATTTCTGGATTTGGGAAACGCGATTAGCGACAAATACCTCCAAAGTGTGGACAGAAGCCTTCAACCAACAAAGAACAATTTGGCTGTCTGTCCAGGCGTAGGTCCCATTAATGCAAATGCTTTTACCCAAAGTACTGGACACGTGGTTCAACAAGCGTACAAGAAGGGCTGCTCCCGAGAGCTACAATTTCGGAATGGTCAGAGATGTCCGAAGGGGTGCAACCTTGCTCTTTGCCATGATCAGGGAAACCCTCACCTGACCTGAGGCACTGACTGTGCGCAAGTACACCACGGCGGCGTGACCACGTTCCGAGGCGTCACAAAACCCGTGAAGGGTGGCCTTGTACTTCCCGGGAGGAAGGATGGGACGAGGCAAGGAGATCTCATTGACGGCAGGAAGTGAGGATACAAAAGAGGTCCATTCCTCAACAAGAGTGCCGTGTAGAGGTTCGTCCCAGGTCAATCCTGCTGTCCAAAGCTTCTGCAAGAAGCATTTTGCCCAAAATATGATAGGACAGATCCAACCGTTCGGATCAAAGGTTCTGGCGACAGTAGACAATACGAGACGTTTAGTCCAAGAACACGGCAATTTCAAGTCTACGTTATATGTAAAGATGTCTTGGACTGGTCTGTACTGAACGCCGAGAACAGCCATCATGGCGGGGTTGTTAACAATCTCAAATAGATGTGGATCTTGCTGATGATCCTCTGGCAAGCCTTCCAAAAGCGCTGGTGAGTTGGAAATCCATTTACGCAACTCATAACCAGCGGAGGCCAAAATACCTATCAATTCGTCCCGCAGGAGGATCGCCTCGTCCACTGTGGGGGCGCCCGAGCAAATGTCATCGACGTAAATATCGTCTTTCAAGATGGCGGAGGCTCGTGGGAAACGTAGGCCCTCGCGGTCTGCGAGCTCCCAAAGAGAACGTATTGCCAAGTAGGGGCTTGACCTTAACCCGTACGTATTAGTATTGAGCTCGTAGACGACCATGGGATCGCGAGGAGACTCTCTCCAAAGGATCAGCTGGAAGCGACGGTCATCAGGGTGGATAATAGTCTGCCTGAACATCATTTTTATGTCGGCCACAAAGACAACCTGATGTCGTCGGAAGCTGGTGATGACGTCACAAAGGTCCTTGACCAACTTGGGACCAGAATGCAAGCACTGGTTCAAGGATACGCCTGTTGAAGTCTGCGCAGAACCATCAAACACTGTGCGCAGCTTGCCAGTCGATGGCTTCAATACCGCATGATGCGGGAGAAAGTAATGCTCCACCGAACGCCAATCCAAATTTGACACAGACATGTGTCCCAACTGTTCATATTCCCTCATGAACTCAATGTACTTCTGTCTGAGCTCCGGATCACGACCCATGCGGCGCTCCATGGCCAACAACCTCTTTTCGGCTAAAGGTCGTGACTCACCAAGCGGAGGCCGAACAGACAGGAAGGGTAGCCTCGTAATAATCCGACCAGAACGGAGTCGACCAGTGTTGTTCTGGAAGAACAGCTCGCACTCCTCATGTTCTGGATTCAAACGGGCAACTTGAGGGGGCTCCTCTACCTCCCAAAACCTCTGAACTGCATCAGAGAGAGCAGAGCCTACAGCCAACAAATTATCAAGTTCGGGTGGAGGGGGGTCCCTAGGTACAGGTCCCATCAAAGCAAATCCAAATATGGTCGGGATGGCAGTCAAACCATTTGGCACCAAGACTCGTTTCCCACCAATCAAAATTCCACCGAGGACATCAGAGCCAATCAACAAGTCGATTTGTCCCGGTGTGTCAAATTTGGGGTCTGCCAGTTCCAATCCCGATGTCAAATTCACCACAGCAGCAGGTAGCTGTTTCTGTGGATGCATACCCAAAATATTCTTCAACACAATAGCCGAGGTTTTAATCCTCGGGTGTGAAGATTCAACAGGGCCAAACAAAACTTTAACTTGCCCTTCAACATTAGAGGCTACGTCACCTATGCCCCGTATACAATTTGGAAAAGAGCCTATATTCAATTTAACCTGCCCTACCAAATAAGTGGAAACAATGCAACCTTGTGAACCTGTGTCCAATATTGCACGGACAACAACAGAGGTCCCCGTGGGTCCCCAGACCCTAACAGCAACCGTTGGTAGGATAACGGTCTCAATGGGGGAGGTTGGAGTTATAGGGCAGGGGTCAATGACCTATTGTTGCCTGGGCGGCGACCGTTGGCCAGGACCAGGCAAGTCAAAATGAGGGTGCGGCTTGAAGTCCTCAAAAGCGCGATGACTCGATCCGCGCGCCATCTGTGGGGGATCATAATGACGCACCCGCCCAAAACGAGGTGGGCGCGAGTCAAGGCGGGGACGCTCCGCCAAAGGAGGGGAGTACCTGGGGCAGCAGTCATGGTGCTGGTGACGCTGAACAGCACATTCAGGTGCGCGAGAGAGAGGAGGCGTGCGCACGCTACGGTTCTCCAAGCGGGGCGAGTGGCGATCAATTGAGCGAGGCGACTCTCGGCTACGCGCCGGTGAGCCTCGGCTGCCACCTTCAAAACACCCGCCCGTGCGCGGCGTCGGCTGGTTGGACAAGCGGCCAACCTCTCTGGCATTCATGCAGAGAATGTCCAAATGCTGTCCTCCACAGTGAGGACAGGGGCGAGAGTTTGGGCAGTCTCGCTGGTAGTGGGACCCCAAACAAGAGAAGCAAAGGCGGCGGGCATTCGCGATGCGCTTACGAGAGGCGACATGTAGGTCCAAGAATGCCCTACAACTGGCCGTTCTGTGCCCCGTGACCTTGCAGTAGGAGCACTCCGCTGGGCTCTGCGTGACCGCAAAGCGAGGAGGGCGCCGGTCAACATTGACTCGGGTGTGACCGCGAGCCTGCTCCTTGACCTTGGGCGGCTGCGTCTTAGCCGGCGTATCACCACCGGAGTTGTCCAAGACCCGGCACTCATCCTCCAGGAACCTCTCCAGGTCAGCAAAGGGGGGCAAATGGGTCGCGCTATCCCCACCAAAGCGCTGTTCAAAACGCGACCTCAGGTCGGCAGGCAGCTTCTTCAGCACAATGTGCACCAATAGATAGGACCACTGGTCCACGGGCAGGTCAAGGCACTTAAGTGCGTTGATGGCCACCAAGAGCGGGTTCAACAGTTGGGTGCGCAACCCAGAGACCCGGGTGAGCGTCGGCAAACCCAAAATCTGCTCGATGTGCGTGTCGGCGAGGCCACGCTTATTATGGTACCTACGGGTAATTAGGTCCCGAGCCGTCTGGTACGCCTCGTCAGACACGGGCAGATGCTGGATGAGGCCCTTAGCCTCCCCATCCAGAACCGACATTAGATAGGCCAACTTTTGTGCCGGCCGAAGGTCAGCCCTATCATTGACTAGGCTATCGAACAAATTAATGAAGCCCAGGTAGCTTCCTAGGCAGCCATCAAAATGGGGGAGGTCCAAAGTAGGGAGCCTACTCACCAGCCCCGGTGCTGACCTAGGAAGCTCCTGCTTCAGGCCGGGTTGCCCTTCCCTATCGGCAACTAGTTGTCTCGCAGTATTGGAGACAGCATCATACAGGTCTAAGACCTGGGCATAGTCTTCGCTGACCTTATTTCGCTGGTCAGCGGTGAAATCATTGATTGACACTTCAAGACAGCAAGTGCTGAAAGTGCGGAATTGCTGTTCCACACTTGCCAGGCGATCGTCAATCCGCTCGTACCTTTGAAGTAGGGCCTGCTGGCGATCAGGCCGGTTCACTTAAGCACTGGCTGAGGCAAACCAGCGCAAATCTGACGCAATAGCACCAGCAGCCGCACGCAAGTCCTTGATAGCTGACATAATCAAAATTCAAAAGAGCCCGGACAAGCGCTAAATAAAATTAACAATCAAAACTTAATTTTTCTTAATTCTTTGAAACCAACAAAGTTTTAGCCTGTTTACTGCAAGTGCAGGCAAGTGACAGGTATTTACTGCCCAACAAAATTAAAAGGTTTCAGTATATTGAAACAAACACAAAAATTATCAAAGTTATAACTTATAACAAATTAATAAAGTTGAAACTTCAACTTAATTAATTAATTATTTGCAACAGACAGACTAACTGTGTTATTTATGATATACAATAGGAAGTAAGCACAGAATATGTGTTACCTAACAATATTATCTTTATATTATAACAAAACAAAGTTTATTAATGTGACCCGCCCAAGTGGCAAGGTCAAGTTGGTTGTTATGTTTATGAATATATGCAATAAACTAAATTTACTAAATTTATTGATACATACAGCTGTTTTGTATCCAAACAAACTGACTTATTAATGCAACAACAAATTTAAGTTAGATTATTCAACAATACAAATCAACAATTACTGATTGAGGTTATGTGACAATGTGTTTCAAATTATCTAGGTCAACTTATACAATTAAATATTATGTATTTTAGTCAATAACTGACCTGACAAACACTACAATACTGTCTACAAGGTGATAAGATACAAGCTCATACCAATCTGAGTTTATACTCAGTAATGCAACAGCGGCTAAATTTCAACTACAGCTCTGCACCAAAAATTATGTCTAGAATTACCGTAGGCTTACTGGGAATTGGTTGTAAGCACAGTGGAAGCTAATTTATATTCATCCAGTTGTCCTAAAGTAATCAAATGTCTGACATATATTGCTGAGATTCTCAGCGATGACAAATTATAAAGTAGTTATAAGAAGATTTTACCTTATAGCTCCTGGTGATGTTCTTGAAGTGGACCTATAGATTAACTTATAATTTTGGCCAAAATAACAAGAGAATCAATGGATACCAGTTTACAATTCGGCGAAGTCCTTCTCCAGACCACGATGCACGTTAGCGGTTCACAAAACTTTTCACAAAAGTTCACTATGTCATCAATTTACAACAAACCTTGCCGGAAGTCAAAGGCGGCAATTACGTATTAAGTTAATTACGAGTTGATTCAATTCGCGTTAATTCAAAGGGCGATCAATTTAATTTAGGTACAAGGCACGCGAGCTTGCAAACGGCGAGTTAATTTTTTTCAAGCGGAAGCAAGTTGACAGTTCAGTGTGACCATTGTCAGAAATTTTCAATAGACCAAACAAAATGTTACTCAATCGATCTAATCGATTTGACTTATAATAAAAACTAATTCTATTTCAAACAGAGTTGTTAATGTCCGTTTCAAAAGATGTCATATATTTATTTGTAAAAAGTATAGTGCTATCATCTGCAAATAATGTCATATCATAGGTAGTGCATAGTGGTAGATCGTTTATATATATGATAAACAGTAATGGTCCCATTACACTGCCCTGTGGGACGCCAAATTTGACTTTCCTTACATCTGACCTATATATCAATTCAGATTTTGATTTAACACATATATTCGAGATCTCAGTAAACTGCCGCCTGTTTGATAAGTAGGATTTAATAAGATTATAGACATTACCTCTTATTCCGTATTGATATAATTTACTTAGTAGAATATCATGTCTTACATGATCAAAGGCCTTGGACATGTCCATAAACATTCCTATTGCTGGTTGCCCCTTGTCCATATTTATCATAACGGATTTCAAAAAATTGTAGATGGCCATATTGATACTTTTGTTTTTTCGAAAACCATATTGCTCTGGAACTAATATGTTAAGTTTCTCCAAATAGACATAAATGCCGTTATAAATTACTCTTTCAAATACTTTAGCAAAAATAGGAACTAGAGCAATTGGTCTATAATTACTTATTTCCGATCTCTCTCCTGTCTTAAACAGAGGCTTTATAACTGTAATCTTCAATACGTCTTAAAAGATACCCTGTTCGTTGCATAAATTAATTAAATGTGATAAAACTGGCGAAATTATATGCCCTACGCTTTTTATAACTGATGTAGTAATACCATCATATCCAGCACTGTTTGTGTTTTTTAGAGAATTAATTATGTTAAGTATATCCTGGCAAGTAACAGGTGCCATAAAAATAGAATTACTATGATTATTATTTAATTTAATTTTATATTTGTCAAAATTTTGATTATTTACCATGTCAATATAATAATTATTTAATATATTACAGATGTCTTTTGGGTCATGTATTGATTTATTATTAATTGAAATACTACTTATATTAATTTTTGGTTCCTTTTCTTTGTTATTGTTAATAATTTTCCATGTTGCTTTGGTTTTGTTTACAGATGATTTAATCATTTCGTCATTCTTACATTTTTGTGTTAAGCGGATTATTTTTTTAAGTCTCGCTGCATAATTCTTAAATTTTATTTTATTAGCTAGACTGGGGATCTTCCTATATTGCCACATCATTTTACGTTTTTTGAGGCTACAAAGTTTTAGTCCTTTTGTAATCCAAGGAACTTTATTAGTTGAGAATCTTTTAATTTTTACTAAAGGAAAACATAAATTATATAGAAGACTAAACAAATCATAAAACATATTAAATGCTTTACTTGAGTCATTTTCTTTAAAAACATCACTAAAGCTCATTTGGGATAAGTAATTTTTAAACTTATTTTGATTTTCGCTAGAAAAATCTCTTTTTTCAGTATACCAAAACTTTAATAGACATCTCTTTTTAACTGGGCATTCTAATATTTGTGCTGTATGGTCTGAGATAGAGAGATCGTTCACCTGACTTTTGCTTCCTTTTATATTATGTGCAAAGTTGTCTATACAGGTTTTACTAAGAAATCTAGTGATTTCTTTAAGTTCGATTTTTAGATTAAATGCACAGAATGTTTGCTCAAATTCCAAAGATAGCCTATTCCTTTTTAAGAAGTCTATATTAAAGTCCCCGCATACAATAAGCTTCATATTTTTATTTCTACAGAGTTTAGATAATACTAGATTAAGTCTTTCATAAAAAACTTGCAATGTTAACATATTATATTTCGGCGGTCTGTAGATGCAAACTATGTAAATTTTAAGTTGTTTCAGTTCCACTGCTGAGCATTCAAATACATTAGCAAGAGATAACTTATTGATGTCATCCATTGCCTGAAAACTGTGTCCGCGTTTTATTAATATGCAAGAGCCTCCATGTCTATTCTTTCTCATGTAATAATTAGCTAAATTGCATCGCCTTTCATCATGTTATGTTCAGTTATACAAATCACATCTATTTTGTTACTTAATTCAACAAGATGTAAGCTTAACAAGTCAGATTTGCTAAGTAATCCATTGATGTTTTGATGAAATATATATAAATGATCATGTACGAAATAAATTATTATTACATTCAGATGATTGCGTATTCAAATTATCAATTAAATTATAAGAATCATTAAGATTATTTAAAATGTCATATTGAACAGTACATTTCAGATTGTAAAAAATGTTTTTCATACCATTAGTGTTAAGTACACCATTTCTTTTGAAGACACTATAGTCACAAGGAAGATCTAAATTTGAGTCAAGCAATACTGCATAATTATGTGTAACCAAGTCAAGATATAGTAAATTATTAAATACTTCTATTCGTCCATTATACATTACAGAGTAGTAATTATATTTAAATGTCGGTAAACATGTAATAATGTTAGTATGTTGCACTGCTAACAATGCTTGTCTTATTTCTATGATAAGCTGAAAATAATTGTTTGTCCTGCGAAAGTCTTCATCACCAATTAGAATAACGCAGTAGTCTTTCATTGTGAAATTCACTAGTTTTTGGTCTATGTTCTTCAAAAGATGTTTGATACCACTGTTCGGAAAACAGTAGTGGCATATGTGCGAATTTGGGAAGGTTTCTTCTGCTATATGTAATATATTATTTGTATTATTGCTACTAATTATGCACAATTCATTTTTGCGACTCGTAACCTGTATGGTACTCATGGTATTTTCGCTATTTCCATTTGACGTGCGTTCGTCTTGATAGTTAATTATTTGCTGATCGAAGCGTTGGCAGTCTAATAATTCAGATGTGACCGTTTGGGTTTCTTTATTCTTAATAACCAGCTTTTTTTGCGGTGTGGTAGGTTTTGGTGATTTGATCGGATTACATGTCAATTTTTTGAATAAATCATTCTTTTTGGTTAAATCTCGATTTAACTTTTTTAAATTACTATTTTCAAGTGATAGTGTCTCAATTTCATGATGTGCGCTGTTTAGTTCTATCTCTAGTTTCTCTACTCGTTCTTTTAAACTTATACTCAGTTCATTTTGTGTTTGTTTTGATAGGTCCGGTAGGCTGCTAGCTATGCTTTCCTCATAATCCGTTTCATCGTCCAATGTGTCGTTTATTTTTTCGCTAGTATTCATTGTGTTAGAATGTGTTCTTGCTCGTCGGAACGTAATATTATCAAGGAAATTCATTTTTATATCTGATAATGTAGTGAATGATTTATATGAATCTCAAAAAGTGAATGGTATATGTCAGGTTCGAACTCGATGATCTTTGCGTGTTAGCATTCGTTCAAGCCGGTCAGTATTCGACTACGCCACAAGTGTTTAGTAGAAAGGCGTGAATTTAGCATTTACTTTATAAGATCTTAGGAAAAAGTTCTTAACAATGACTCATGCTGCAAAAATTTCTATACATCGTTAGAGCCGTTGATGCACTGTCACTTTGAACTTTGTATTGAGTTTTTTATTCACTTTTTATGTTTTATTTAATGAAATTCGAATGTTTGATGTATAAATAAACTTGATTACAACGTTTTTTTAAGTGTTTTGCCTATTTTACACTTCTGATCACTTGTTTCATGTTTTTATTACTAGAACAATTTATGTTTGTTTTTAATTGCATACTTTAAGTTCAATGTTCGTGATAACACTTGTACTTCGTATTTAAACCATGTAGAACAATTTTACACACTGCACATTTATAAAAATAACTTTTATTGATTTTAATAAAAAAATAAACACAGAGCTGTCTTGTAATGTACTTTGCGTGACGGTGGCGCCACCTATTATATATATTGTGATATTATATATATTGCGACAGTTTCTTAAAAGGAGTGAAGATAGTTTTAACTGAGACCTTCTTAAGGATATTGGCGACCTTATCTGTCACTCCTTTGACGTACGGCAAGTACGCTGGGTGTCGTTCAACCTTGAAGTCCAGGTGTTTCTTAGTATGCCTGGGTGGTCTGATTCGCCTACTGTACCCGTTCTTGTGTAGAACGTCGCTTATATGTGAAAGTTCCTTATCTAAATGTTCCTCGTCACACAAGCTGTATGCCCGGTCGGTAAGCGACGTTATTACGGAATTCAGTTGACGTGGGTGATGATGTGAGTCGGCGTGTAGATAACGATCTGTGTGCGTTGGTTTCCTGTATACGGAGTGGCTCAGGGAACCGTCATCTCGTACGCCAATCATAACGTCGAGGGACGCCATTCTTCTATCCTTTTCGATTTCATAAGTAAAACCCATTTTAGTGTGGATGCTGTTTAGATGTGCCAAGTACTGTTGAACATTCTCTTCATCGCCTTCTATAACACAGAAAATGTTGTCCACGTACCGTTTCCAAATTTTTACACTTAGTGGGGCAGTAGCAATGGCTTGGTTTTCGAAATGTTCCATCCATAGGTTGGCTACCACTGGAGCTACCGGGCTGCCCATCGCTACGCCATCAATTTGTAGGTAGTACTCACCTCTGTATAAAAAGTAATTTGTGGTTAGGCAATGATGTACCAGGTCGGCATATACCACAGCAATATGGTCCTCACTGATCCTACGTCGAATTACCTCCATACAGTCTGCTATCGGCACATTTGTGAACAGCGATTCTACGTCAAAACTGACCATCACTTCTTTATCACTAACGTTACTCTGACGCAGAATCTCAATAAAATGTTGGGAGTCTTTGACGTACGATGTTGTTTTACCCACCAATGGCCGCAGTACCTTAGCTACGTGTTTAGCTAGTTCGTAAGTAGGTGAATCTACCTGACTGACTATAGGTCGTAAAGGAACGTTGTGCTTGTGAAATGGGTCACCGTATCTTCATCGATCGCGTGCTGGCACTCCTTGATCAGCCTCTGGGTACTACGGTCCAACCTAGCGGTCGGGTTATAATCTACCTTTTTGTACGTGTTTACGTCACTTAATAATTGACGCATTTTTTCATTCCAAACTTATAATAGTGAACCTACTAAACTTAATGTAAAGTATAATGCACACATGGTCGAAGAAGTTGATGCCACATCATTTCTAGGCATCATAATAGACAAACATTGTAATTGGAAAGACCATGTTCAGAATCTTTGCATAAATATAGACAAATTTAGTTGATTGAATCAGGCGTTACTTGGCGGAACTCCATTGTAACCTAATGGAAGGAAAGAGGAACCCACCACGCACCCTCGGATTGACCACCCCAACTGTTGCAATAGAAAAAGGTTGACAATACCGAACTCCTCTAAAAGGATAAGGGATATAGGAATGGTATGGGTTCCAGAAAGATACCTGACTTGCAGTATCCCGCTGTATGCGCCGACTATTCTTCGACACGTGTTTCGCCTCTGCACGAGGCATCCTCAGGAGCGATGGGCAATGACTGAGGTCAGTCGTTCCTCTTTCCTTCCATTAGGTTATAGACAAATTTGTTTACGCGTTATATAGATTGAGACAAGTCTCAACTTTAGAAACTGCTTTTAATACCTATCACGGCTATGTTTCGTCCAAACTAAGATATGGTCTGATATTATGGGGCAACTCGGTGGAGTCAAACAAAGCTTTCATCGTGCAGAAAAAATTTATACGAGCATTATTTGGCTTACAACAAACTGATAGCTTTACGCAATATACGCAAACATCCACACTTGTTCTGTAAGCACAATGATGTCGTGATGAGAAAAGGGAGACACACACACAAGCTACTCATACCCAAACAAAGAGTAAATATATTTAGCAGGAATATTTACTGTATGGCGATACGTATTTACATTAAGTTGCCAAATAGTTTTAAGGAAATTGATACTTTAAATACTTTTAAACTAAAATTATTTATACTGTTATTAAATAAATGTTTTTACTCAATTAATGAATTCTTGGACGACAAAAAATTGTGACATATTTATAACTGCATGGAATTTTAAAATGAATTGTTATTGGATATTATTATTAAACTTATAAACTGAATATTGTATACATGCTACTAACAAAAAAACACAATATTTGTATGCCAGATAATGGTAGAATATGGCTTGAATGTAATGAAAACACTAACAACTTTGTGTACCCATATTCCGACGAATAAATTTTTATCATTATCATTCCGTTTATTAAATATTGCTCTCATTATCACATTTTACATACTTAAATATTACAATAAAAAATAAATTAAATATATAAAATGGGACCACGGAGACCCACCGGCATCGGGCACAGGAACCAAGCTACCGGTGGTTTGGGCTCCAGAGAAAGGAACCTCCGTACGATGCGTGTCGTGTCCAGCAATACTGCCTTCTGTATAGAGGACTTGATCCAGCCGTCTAACGAGAGCCTCTTGAGGTGGTGGTCGAGGCTCTTGGCAATAAGACCATTTACGGTCACGACTATCTGTACAATGATCACCGAGTCAACATCCCACATGTCAACAATCTCGTGAGCCAGGTCCAAATACTTCATTTGTTTATCTTTTTCGGATTTCACGAGATTCTCGTCATGGGGTATGGTGACGTCGATGATCATTGCAAGGCGCTCTAATCGGTCTATCACCACTATGTCCGGCTTGTTAGCCACAATAGTTCTGTCAGTAATGATAGAGCAATCCCAATACAGGGTAGCACGACCATTTTCGAGAACTAGGTCGGGCACATACCTGTAGTACGGTATTTCAGAGTCGACAAGTTGGTACTTTAAGGCAAGTTGCTGGTGGACAATCCTGGCTACTTGGTTGTGTCTATGCAAATACTCGCTGTTGGCAAGACGAGAACAACCGGATACTATATGTCTGAGCGACTCACCAGGCTGGTGACATGCCCAACATATGTCGACCGTTCCATCCCTCAGGATATACTTCCAGTAGTTGTTCGTCATGATAACTTCGTCCATAATTGCAAACACAAAACTTTCTGTCTCGGCGAAAAGATCGCCAAAACGCAGCCAGGACACCGATGCTGAAAAATCTACGTCGGGCCCATGCAAGGCCCGGTAAAATCGTCCATGCAGCTCTTTACCTTTCCATACCTCCCTGCGCTCTTCTACACCAAGTACGACAGGTTTGCGCCAGTTCTCTTTCACCAGACCCAGCGGGGTAAGCCCACTGTCTACAGCGACCACATCTTGGTGCATACCCGCGTCAGTGTTTAGAAAGTATTCTCTGAGATTGCACACCTCGCGATTGTGGAGGGTCTTGGCACTTTGGAAGCCACGACCCCCACACTTACGCGGGATGTACAATCTCATCACCGACGAACGCGGGTGAAGCATCCGGTATGTCGTGAGTAGACAGCGAACTTTCCGATCCAAGGCATCCAATTCTGTTTGAGTCCATCTGAGTATGCCGAAAGAGTACATTAAGACCGGCATGGTCTTATTTCCGCCAGATAAAAAGCTTTTTAAGATTTTCTTCAGGCGGCCAAAGAAACGTACCTTTAACGCCTGTTTCATCAATGCCTAATGCCTGCAACATACCCAGATATTTGTAGGTTTCGGTTGCAGAGAGAGATCTAAGTTGTGTGAAATCTGAAAGCATTATACCATCAGATTCCACACTCCTGCCTCGCTTTACATGCATGACCGTACATTTATCCACACCGAACTCCATCTTAATGGAATTACTAAAATTTTCAGTTGTCTTTAGTAACTCAGTTAACTAGAGATCAGTGGGGGCAAATAGTTTTAGGTCATCCATGAGAAGGAGATGAGAAATAACCTGACCTCTACTCTGCAATCGATAGCCTAGCCCTGAACTTTTGAGCAAAGTGCTCAGCGTGTTCAGTGCTAGATAAAACCATAGTGGACTCAAACTGTCGCCCTGGAAAATATCTCGCTTGATCTTTATAGGTACGCCATACCCGCAAGGCTGTCGACATCCTGGATAGCGAAGCACCGTACTCCACTGCCACAAACATGCCCTCAAGAGGGTGCATAGAGTTGCATCTACTTTGTACAACTCCAGCATCCTCAAGAGCCACGTATGTGGCACAGAGTCATAGGCCTTCTTATAGTCTATCCAGCATGTCGCCAGATTCTTTCGACTACGGCGCACCTGATGGCTGATGGCCATCTCGATAAAGAGTAGCTCCTTAGTACCACGTGCCCGGTTTCTACATCCATTTTGAGATTCAGATAAGATTTTATTATTGAATATGTATAATGCCAATATTGTTCTCAAAATGGATATAAAAACTTTATAAACTGTAGGCAGGCAACTTATAGGCCTATAGTTCGTAGGCTCCGTAGTACTACCAGACTTAAAGAGCAGGTGAGTTACGCCAGTTGTCATAAAATTTGGCAGCGATACTGAGTCCAGAGATGACTGGAATTGGGATGCCAAGCGAACATGTGCACTGCTTAGCACTGCTTGCATTTTAACCAGAAATTGAGCAAACCGTCCGGTCCCGCAGATTTCCAATTGGCTAACGGACGGACTGCACAATTTACATCGCTGGCGTCTATGGCTACAGGCTCCATTTGAGGTATTACCTCACATGATCGCTCAATATCCCTAATCCAGTCACCCTCTGTATGGCTGACAGGAGTCGACCATAAACTGCGCCAGAACGCAATTGTGTTCGCATCATCTGGTCGACGCCCATCATCCACACCTGGTTCAGGTCGCTCCCAATTCCTATAAACCAGCTTCTCATCACGTTGGAATGCGCGATTTTGGGAATATCGGTCAATCCTTTTTTTGTACCGCCTGATGGGATTCGCCCACGCATAGATTTTCTGCTTCAGGAAGTCAACGTGTTCTGTGACCCGTGACGGATATTCTTGAGGAAAAAGTCCTGTCCCCTTAAACGCCCGACTCACAAAACGCATCACTCTCGGACGGGTATTGCCCGACCTGAAGCAGATTAGCTTGCCTATGAATGCCCTGGTCTCAGCAATACGACGCTCAATTCTACGCTGCCAAGCCGAAACGGCATCCCGAGGAGCAATAGTAATACTGCTTTGTATTTTAATATTAGCTACTCGACACGCCGCTACGACCGCGCAGTATAGAATTGAGTGTGTATCACTAAGATTTTCACTAGTGTCTAGGTAAGTAGGCAATAGTGAATCCAGGGCACACACAAACGCTATATTTTTCCTATGCTTGGGTAAACGCGGCAGCCGGGGTCTGCTTTCTAATGTAGCATACTGATATTCCCCAATGGCGCACTCCAAAGTACTCCTTATCTTATAATTATCCTTATCATAATCATTATCATTGTCATTATCATTATTTTTATCATTATCATATCATTATCATTATCATTCCTTGTCACGACATCTTCTTTCAGGCCATATTGCTCTCGTATTACTGATTCGGAATTCTATCAATCAGTCTCACCCCACACATACTACGCAGTATGTTTTAAATGCAAAGGAAAGTTATTTTAGTTTGTTTTAGTTGATTTTAGATTATTTATATTAAGCAATTTATTTGATTTTATTACATAATTAGAATATTTTGTTGCCATTCCTAATTCTGTTAATTTTGATTTTGTAATTTTACGTTTATTCATTTATATATACAATGTTACTACTTTCAATCCAGGTTTTTATTTCATGTCAGATCAATATAATCAGTGATAAAATTTCACAAATAAACTTTCACTAAGAATGCCTAACTTTCGTGTTTAAATATTACTTTAGGTTCAAAACTCAATAAGTGTACTTAGTTGACCCAAATTCATGTATAAAAACTGAATAACTACAATATAGAATAAGCTAACTACGGTATGTTTGCAATATCTTGTTGTGGCAAAATTGGATAGCTTCTTTTTTATAACTTTATTGGTTCATGATAAAATTTAGTTTTATCAAGCATAGAATCGACAGAAAACATGCTTAAAGCATATAAAATCGCCGACGGTAAATTTGTTCTCCATTTCTTAGTGCTGTAAAAAAAAGTGTCAAGAAACAGTAAATCGCGATTATATCAAAACTTGAATTTTGAGTTATTCAGTTCTTCCATTATACCCAAGATATATAGTTCTTTTTTTTTATTCACGTCGCTAGGAAAATTTACTAAGATGAGATCGATGTCCAAGTTACAAAGGTTTAAAGAAGTGCACTATAAAAAAAAAGAAGTTATCGATATGACACCTAAAGTGATAGAACGATACATTTTCAATGTTCCTGTATTGTTTTTTAGTCATGTTCTACTTACTACTAATATTTTGTAATTAAGCTGATAGGTTTAATAAGAAAATGTTCTTACATTTGGATTTAAGATAGGTGATGAAACATTTAAAATAAGTAGTAGTCATGTTTATATCGATTGCCGCATGTTTTCCAGACCAGGGGGGCGATTCAGAATCTTTCGATATCTCATTTGATATTCGATTCCGTTAATTGTCAAACGGGCTACCTCATTTTTTTCAAAACTATAGCATTTCCTATCAATTTTATGCATTCAGTATGAAGTAAATTAATAAATAAACCGAATATTTGTTCAAAATATTTTTCATAGGCGGCTAAAAGTCGAGGAAAATTATTTTGATATATCGTATTACGATTTACGATTACTTGTCGTGACATTCTGAATCGGCCTGAAGATTCGCTATCAAAAATAATAATCTAACATCATATGTTATTTAATACCTACATTACTTGCATATGAGAAAATAGATATAAAAAAAAACGGGCAAGTGCGAGTCTGACCCGTGCACCGAGGGTGCCGTACGCATTTTACCTCATTTGGGGTTGGTGCTAATTACGCTATTCCTCTAAATCTGTATGAGCACCCATACAACTAAGAGGACTATCTTAAATGGAGTCTACTATGTATGTATGGGGACACCCTTAAATTTTCCACTTTTTTAATTTTTGTAATTGTTCCTTTATTTGTGCTGTAAGACCCTGCTTTTGGCCAAATTTCGTGATTCTAGTTCAACGGGAACTACCATATAAGTTTTCGACCCAAAACCTATAGGGTACTTACGGTTGAACTAGATTCACGAAATTTGGTCCAAATACTGTAAGTACTAAATATTAAAAATAAGAATTGCTTTAAGGGTTCCTTTTTTAACTTGTGAGGTACGGAACCCTAAAAACAATTCTTATTTTTTTAATCCTAGGGCTACCTAAGTTCTAACAGTATTTGGACCCTCTGCTTCTTATCATTTATCGTTCTAAACATAGAGTCAAATAAAAAAGATATTGAGATACTTTTTCGATAATTTTCTTTTGAAAATTTACTAAGCAATAGATCTCAACCATCCACAACCTTTCTCAATCTAAATGCATTAGAATTTGAATTGTGCGTACTTGGAATTCTTAAAGATAACGATATTTAAGAATTCCAAGTACGCACAATTCGAATTCTAATGCATTTAGACGTCATTGTGATTAACGAATCACGTTTCCGAACGAAACAAACTTTATTTTAATAGAACGCATCTCTAATTTGCCTTCTGTTTCCCCTTTTCTCCCGAGTTTCGTTCTGAAGCATCACTGATGCTGATCACATTAAGTAAATAACGCTGAAATGGAACTTCATCAATTAGAGTGTCCGTATATACCTAACACTTGTATAACTGACTAATGTGTATAATTAATATAACGTAATTGAATCATTTGGCCGTTCTATATTTTACTTCCTACCTGTCTTAATTTGATTGGATTCAATTTATAACGGAATGTAATTTGTATACTAGAGTACATTTTGTTAGGTCCTTTATAAAAGAGCCTATGAAGTGAAAGTAACAGTAATTTTGTGGCTTCAGAAATATTTACAAGCCAAATAAAAAAAAACTTTTGAAGTGTGCAATATACTTTTACAAATCCATGTCCGATACACTAATAGGTACATACCAATTAATTAATGCATTAAACAACAACTTACAACGCTTATTATTTTATAATTATTTGAAAGCGATATACTTTCGTAAAATATTTATAACCAAATTTTTATAAAATGCTTTTGGATAAGCCACAAAATACTTTTTCGTTCACAATAAAATTCAGAAGTAAGTCGCAGCAACCGCCGCCAAAAAAAAACTAGAACCACTTTACTGCGGTACTGTATTTTATTGGGACTTATGCCTAATGAGTTAAGCTGTTAATGTATACATTATGTATGATTATGTTAAGTTCAATAATATTAACTTAAATAAATATCATACCTATATAATATTTTAGTTCTGACGTTTGATCATAAACATGAAGTAGAGAATATATTAACCCTTGAGGTGCGATCAAAGTAAAGGCAAAGTGCCACAAGTGCGAGAGGTCACGTTGCTGCAAATTTTCATTGGCATAGGTTACCGGAAAAAAAATAATTATGACCCCTTAATATAATTATATCACATAAATTGCATATCATTGTGTTGGGTATTAAATCAGCTATCATAATAATAACATGAATTACAACTAAATACTCACCTTTCCGGCAAAACAGGCTTACAAACTTAGAAGTTTGTTTTTTTTTCACTCGTTCGCACAAACATTTCATCACATATTAATGAATATCATTACTTGTTTAGTTCATAAACACAAAAACATTATCACATATACCTTTAGGTTTTCACACAGTACATTATTTACTTGTAACAAATGAATCTAACGCCACTAAAAAAATTATAATCCGAGCGCGTGACAAAAAGTTCGCCGTGCCAGGCCGCCATGTTACTGTAACGAACACTGTGGCTGTGAATTATTTACCATTTGAAACACGATAACAGTGAAAATGTACAACAATACTAGTATTTAATTGCTAAAATATGTTTTCAGATAAATGATCTGGGTACTTTTATGTCTTTCATAACTATTACAAGAGTATTTATCATAAAACTATTACGAAAATAGCAAGTTTCAAGAGTAGAAATAGCCCTTCTAAAAAGTTTTTGCCTTTTATCACTGTATTTCGTGTCTTTGTCACGAATAATGTCACTTCACAATTAATATTTATTTATTTCTGAGTAAATCTATATAAGTATCTTTATAAAATATTCACCGGTTTCTTCCACAAGACAACTTTTATTATAAAGATCGCGGAACAAAACACAACAATGGCGGACGCTTTCGCAACTGAGACACAGATAATTATATTTCAATATTTTTTGGCGCGTTTCGTTTTCCTCACCCTTCTAAAAATATTTAGTTGTATAGAATATGAACTATTCTAATCGTTACTACTTTCGTATCTTGGTTTAAGTTAAACAAAACGTAAAAAATCCGCGACCAATAGGACGACTTTTTTGGAGCACGACCATGCGTGCCGCAAACACATGGGACCACTTGAATTAGAGCACGACCATGCGTGCTGTAATCACGTGGGGGGTTAATAACTGATATCGAAAATGTGCATTTAATATTTCGTATAACACACAAAAAATGTGAAGAAAAATAATCTAAGCAATTTAAAAATTACTGTCTTAAAACAAATACACAGCGCTTTTGTTTTGAAACAATACCAGCGAACAGTGCGTAAATCTTCATACCGAATTCGAATTTCGAATAAAACACTTGGAAGATAAACGATGTATCTAAGTCGCTCGTAGGACCATCATTTATTTTATGTGAAATAATAGGGCCATTGGGCCGCGCTACAAATTATTTGCTGCGGGATGTGGCATAACTTTATCGCCATAATACATCATTTGGTCCACACTAATTCGGGTCATTACTAGGCTAATCGTGTCTTTTTTCTCTGTATTCGGACGAATCGAATTACTGTTTACATAACTACTAATCTAGTTAGTACTAGAAAAGTAACTGTAGGAAAGTAAGTATACATCGAAATATGAATATTTGATATCACTACATACTGAAGTATTGCTCTAATTCGGAGCTGTAATATCCTTTATTATAAAATACAACCAGCCAGCACCTTCAATGTAATAAAAATCCCAGGGTCCCATCGATCAAAACACACTTTGGTACATATTATGTATAGTCATAGCGGATGCCTCGAACGTTAAAAAGTTTACGTTAGAAGACTAAACAAGGGCTTGGTAATATGTAGTTACTCCCTTGAAAGCGTTAATTTGGTTCTAACAACACGCAAAGGAATCAATGGAAAGGTAAAGTAGGTATGCGTAGTAGCGGCTCTTGCGGTATGCAAAGCTTTAGTTCGGTGTATATTTGTGTCTATACAGGGTGTAAGGGACGGTGTACCGAAAACCGATACCAGTGATTCAGTTCATGATACTGAAGCCATCGGCGGTCGAATTTTCCGGAAAATTTTCATGAATTTGCCGATTTTTCTTTTGCATTTTTTGCCATTTAATGTAATGAAATAGTAACTATAGTCGACCCGCACTAATATTTTTGTAAAATTATAAGAACTAAACATGTACATGCGCGTTTACTATGATGTGACATCGGCCGCGGCGCGCGGCCGCAGCACAGTAAGCACACCAGTACATCGTAATCACTGCCGCTACCACCCGCCGCTGTAGGGCCGTAACAGCTGATAGTGCGAGTTTGCGTGTTCCTATTTACATCGCATTTTTTTTAAAAATTGTCGAGTTCTTAGATTTTTTCCGGAAAATTCGACCGCCAAGGGTCTCAGTATAATGTAGCGAATCACTGGTATCAGTTTTCGGTACACCGTCCCTTACACCCAGATAATATAATATAATAATATACACACATCAAAAAAGTCTAAGCAACACATACTATTTCAAATTATTAATCAATTATTATATCATTTCTCACCAAATAGGTAATACCTATGTAAACTTTTTTGATCTAGAGGACATACTGGCTGGTTGTAAAAAAAAATCGAGTATCATGTTTGTTTTTTTTTTCACATATTCAAAAGCGAATGCATTTGTTCGAATTTTATAGCGTTTTCTTTGCTTATTAAAATTTAGTATTCTGTGTTAATTTTATGACTTAAACAATAATTTGAAAAGGTTTTGAACAAATTTGGATTTTGAGACATTTTTTACGTCATGGAGCGACGTCATTTGAACGCAGATGCAATGCAAAGAGCTGTAGGGATGTTGCAAGCGGGAAGAAGTCAATCTCAGGTATCTCGGTATTTTGGTATCAACAGAAGCGTTATTTGCCGTCTTCATCAGCGTTACACTAACACTAGAGATCCTGCTGAGCAGCACCCAGGCCGAGGTAGGTGTACAACCACACGGCAAGATCGATACATAGAACTGACTGCAAGACGCCAGCCGATGTTAACCACCCGAGAGATAGGTTTAAGGCTACAAAATTCAAGTGGTGTTGTTGTTAGCTGCCAAACTGTGCGAAATCGACTGCATGAGTATGGCCTACGAGCACGACGGCCAATTAGGTGCCCACCGATACGTCACGGGAATCGCGCTCGTCGAAATGAATGGTGTAGGGAACAGATTACATGGACCCGGGAATAAAATTTTATTTTGCGATGAGTCTCGATTTGGGTTCAAGCCTGATACTAGAAGGGTAAGAGTGTATCGTCGTCCTGGAAATACTGAAAGACTGAGGTGTGGTCAGAAAGTGCATCTATACAACGGCTCAACAGTTATGGTATGGGCGGGTATTATGAAGAACAGACGTTTTTGTAAATGGTAACATGAACGCTGTAAATTACGTTGAGGATGTTCTAAGGCCTTATGTCCGTCCATTCGCACAAACGTTTGGCTCCGATTTCATGTTGATGCATGACAATGCACGTTTGCATACAGCTTTGCACACACGGGAGTACTTGGCAAGGGAAAACATCCTGGTATTGCCTTGGCCTGCACAATCGCCAGACCTCAACCCCATCGAACATGCATGGGACATGCTCCAGAGACGTGTTTTAAAGGGCTTGGATGGAGTGACAACAACCCAACAACTGATGGACTTACTTAAATTTCATTGGGAGCGATTGCCGCAGGATAACATTAACAATCTCATCGATTCTATGAATAATCGGTGCCAG
The DNA here is from genome assembly GCA_944739405.2 of Euclidia mi. Taxonomy (NCBI): domain Eukaryota; kingdom Metazoa; phylum Arthropoda; class Insecta; order Lepidoptera; family Erebidae; genus Euclidia; species Euclidia mi. The sequence continues at coordinate 29,125,681 of OX123202.2, forward strand.
CAAGTTTCTTAATAACAGAGGAGGCCACACTTTGTATTAAATTATGCAATTTTTGTACAATCATTTAATTTTAGTTTAAGTTTATGTTGATTAGGCACCTTACATTTTTACTACGTACATACAGTACTTACTCGTAATTATTGTTAATTAAGATTATTAAAAAAAAATGTTGTTTAATATCAAAAAAGCATTAAAAATAATATAAATAAGAAAATACTAAGGATTTAATGCAAAAACACATTGTAAAATTGAAATTTGTATGTGTTGCTTAGACTTTTTTGATGTGTTTATTTTTCATTTATTATTAATACAAAAAATAAAATCTGTATCCTTATTCATCACTCGAGTGTATGTACGTCTGTCAACCAAATTGCAATAAATAAATTAAAATTTAGTAATCATAATTATGTTTTTTCGTTTCCGAAATTTGGCCTTAATCCTAAAGTCTGCTAATTTAGAATTAAGGGCAAATTTTGGTGGGCTATATACTTTAAAATGTTTTACAAACTGTATCGTGTGGCATAAAATGCTCCTATCTTAATACCCTCCACACTTCCTACATATCTGAAACTACTGGAGCTAGAATGAATACTTACCGGTGGACTTGTTTAGCTATCTTACCGTCTGCGGCGGGAAGAGCCTACTTAACCTGCCTACATGTTTCAATACCAATCCAGGACTGGTTGTGCTGGGTCCTGGTTCTGTTTTTACCAGTTTGCGATAAAATCCAGAAAGGAGGGGAATAATGGGCCCGGTTCCCACCACCTCTAAAGTGGCCCCTCTTCTGGCAAGTACGTCAGCTGCGTCATTCCCTCTCGAGCCACTGTGGCCCTTGATCCATTGCAGTGTTAGTTTGTTTGGTTTACCTACCTCTGTTAGTTTTTGGTGGCATCCAAGTGTGAGTGCCGAGCTGATAGTATGGCTTTTGAGGGCTGAGAGGACAGCCATACTATCCGAGAGGATCCTAATCGATCGTTCCCTTACCTCACGTGCCATGATTTTTGTGGCAGCTAGGATTATGCCGAAACATTCGGCCTGGTAGACCGTGTTATAGGCTTCCAGCGGTGCTGCGATGTTGATGTTTAGGTCCTCGGAGAATACTCCTGAACCCGTACCTGTATCTGTCTTTGACCCATCTGTGAAGATCGTGAGTTCGTTTTGGTTAACTGCTCCTTCCTGTGAATATACGTACAGTTGGATATTGTATTTCTTGTCAAACACGAAGTGTTTTGTTATTCGGTCGCCGATGGCTTGTGTTAGAGGAACTTCTTTGAAGAGTTTGTCTAAGTTGCTTGTGTGCGGTGTTTTCGTGTCATGCCAGAGCTTCAGAGCTCTTAGCCGAACTGCCGACATCGTTGCTGATCGCATCGTTGTTGCAGATCCAGCAACACCGGTGTAGTACCAGCACCTGACGTAGACTGCACCCAGCCCCAACGCGAGGTAGCGGTCGTTCTGCACCAGGATCGAGACTTGGTCCGCCGGGACGCCCATCACCAGGAACCACCCACCTGACTGCCGTTCGGAGTACACGTGCACCATTTGTCGACTGCGAACCAGGGGTTCTGGAACTCCAGAGCGTGACCCACGTCGCGCACGTCATCCAGGACTCCTTGTTCGTTCGGGACGACAATGCCGCACCGCAGTCTCTTTGGGGCCTCTTCCTGGCCCCTGAACACCAGTGCAATGGTTGTACCAAAGTGGTTTATCAGTTTTATTATTGAGATAAATTTCTTTGTTCGATATACATCGACCGGGCCTCTAGACATAGAGGCCCAGTGGTGTGACAACACCACCAGCAATTGATATGCTGGACAATTGTCATGAATTTCACCAAAATGACTATTTAAAACTATTCTTACAAGAGGTTTCAGTTAACATTCTAAAAGGAACACACAATGATATTTATTTAAGTGATTGCGCAAGCCTTTTGCTTTGTGTACTGCTCTAACATAATGGATCAAGAGTGCACTAGTGCACTCTTGATCCAACACAACGGCGACGAATGAAGAACAAAAGTGAATATAACTTGCAGTGAGCACAGGTATTGTTATAATAAACTGCAATGAGGTTACATAATGAAACGATCCACAGTATAAAAATAAGTAAATGGAGGTTTCAAACAAATATAAATTTATACGTACTAATTGAAGTAAAACTGGGAATAAATTGGTTGATGAAGCTGCGACATTATTATAATAATAGAGTAACTTAAAAGGCGGGCAGAAATGCCATGATAAAACCTGGCTCGAGACATTGGGAGATAAACGAGCTAGGAGGCATAACCACGATCAAAACCCTTCACCTGTCGCAATACACATCTGCCCTAGATGTGGACGCTCATGTCTATCACGGATTGGCCTACACAGCCACGTGAAAAAATGCCACGCACTAATCTCAACTATAACACCCCACAGATTTTGTTTATATCGTCTGACAAGACGCATAGGCCTTTATATATATAGAGTAACTTAAGAAAGATATATGATCATTGCTTCTTGTGGGTAACCCGAATCGAAGGTTCAATCGAGCCTCTAGGGAGGCGCAGAGGACGCTTGAGGGTCTCCTCTACCGAGCGCCTTATTTTTGCCAGGTAGCCTACCGTAAGTCCTTACGGACTTGCGGTATATATACACAGCACATAAATGCTTTTTGCTTTGGTTGGAATGAAAACCCATTGTTAACTGCAGTCTGCAGACTGCCACCATCACACCGAGGTTCTACAAGCGGTATGTAGATAACACTTTTACAATTTTACCAACAGATAGTGTTAATGTATTCCTAGACCATCTTAATTCTATTCATAACAACATCAAATTTACAATGGAATTAGAGGCAAACAATTCTTTAGTTTTCCTAGATGTACTTGTTTTCAGGAACAAAAACAACTCTTTGAGCCACACTGTGTATAGGAAAAAGACACATACAAATAGGTACTTAAATGGTGAATCTCACCACCATCCTAAACAGTTCGCTACCGTAGGAATGTCTTTGTTTCAGAGAGCCCGGGGGATCTGTGACAAGAAACACCTGGACGCCGAGCGTCAACATGTCAAGCAAGTTCTGCAAGACAACAAGCTCCGACCACCGCGCCAACGTCACAGATCCTCGAAGAACAAGCCAGCCACAGTAGAGAGACAACCTGCTGTCCTCCCATACATCAAGGGCGTGACCGACAAGATTGGCTACATCTTGAAGCGAGCTTCAATCAAAACTTTTTACAAGCCGCCAACGAAGATAAGCCAATTATTACCATCTGTCAAGAGTCAGTTACCCTTACAAGAGGCCGGGGTTTACAAGATAGACTGTGAGTGTGGGCTCTCATACATTGGACAAACCAAGAGAAGCATAGGCATTCGACTAAAGGAACATATAGCTGACATTAAACACAAACGCTCGACGAAATCTGCTGTGTGTGAACATGTAGAACAAGGAACTAACCATTACCTGCGATTTGATAAACCACAGATACTCGCAAAAGAACACCGCTTTATTCCAAGAATGATACGTGAAGCTATTGAAATTAAAAAACATCCTAATTTCAATAGGGAAGATGGTTGGAATGTACCTCCAGCTTGGGACCCTGTTATCAGGCTAATGAAACCCAAAAAGGACAAAGTCACCAGAAGACATCAAGACACAGTGAGCACATTCTGCGTAGATAGTAACACCAATAGTTGAAAAATGTTCGGGTACTTTGAGATAACTTTTAAATTCAAGACAAAGACAAATATCACCTCAGTCTGCCGTGAACATGAATCCTGTAAAGAATTCGAAACGTCGGCTAGTAATAAAATTGTAGTTTCTAGATCTTTCGGTTTAAATGTAATAACAAATAACCAGTGAAAGTAATATAACGCGATAAAATCCGTAAACTGTAGTTTAATTTCAATGTGGTAAAACCTACTAAAATTTACGACAGATGCTACAGTCGATCAACACGCTATAACAAATACATAACATGTTTATGTAGTCGATCGGCTTGAAGTTAAGCCTCAACATTTGTATAATTATATTTGCTAACATGTTTCACGCAGTAGAAAAACAATGCAGAACATAATAGCGGAGCACACATAAACTTTACGAGAACAATATAAACCAACAAAATAGTAATAATACGAACGGTAATAAAACATAATATATGTAGTACATATTGCTTGGTAGGATTACTGGTTCGGAAACTGCGGCAAAACCTCATTTGAGCACATGTGGCCAGAATGAACGGTGAGTGTGCAGCAATTATTTGTTTACAAACATATTTGTGGCTAGCGTACACGTTCCAAGGGCCCTACAGTCCCTCACATTTAACAAAGGCTCCTCCATATATAATTTGATCATATCCGAATTACCCTCAAAAGGGTTGAAATTGAAAGGTATCACGCGGATTTATACCGATCAGCAATCTATTCTACACACAATTTTGTGAGCTAAACATTTTCATGGGAATCTATCAGAATAATACTGCACGTTTTTATGTATTCAGAAATAAAATACGTTTTGCTATTCGTGGGAAACCGTCGGATTACACCTTGAAAATAAACTGTAACTAAAACAGTTTCGTTGAAATGTTTGCAATTCTATCAATATCTATGTAAAAGTTTGAAGCAAAAGTGGATTTGAACGAGTGCATTTTAGTGTAGTTGTTATTTCCTTTTATTAAACATTACTGTTTCCCGAAATTTCAAAGAGCTTCAAAATCAGCCGATCCAAATAAACTTTCGATAACTATTTTCCCTTTAGATTTAGAAGGTTCCTACTGAGGTAAAATATTAATGCTTTTTGCTTTGGTTGGAATGTAAACCCATTGTTAAATTTATTTTTTTGAACTTCAGTAGTTTGGGTTCAGCGAGGATGATAAAAAAGATGATGATGGTTTAAAAAATTGAAAATAACGCGATCTATCATATTATTTTAAAGGAATGGCCTGAACCTTTCAAACAGCAACTCAATCCTGTCACGCTATATCAACAAAAATACTATAGATGTCTGTAATGCTGCGCCTTGTTTTAATTAATTAGTCAGGAGTGCCAACGGATTCTTCAAATCAGATCTTCCGATAGAGGCATAGGAATTGAGATCGAGACTTAACACCTGGTCTGGGAAAAGCATCGCTCTGCTTAAAGTTAAGCTAACCTAACCTAAAATACATGAGTGGTTGGCATTACTGGCTATATTCTATTTTGTACCTTAATACAAAATGGCAGGCCATACAGTCGGCATTTACCACCTAGGTAATTTTAAAAAGTATATTCACTTCTAGGGCCTCAGGGAAAATGAATGCTCATTTCACTATGCTATATCTGATAAAACAGTCTGCTTGATACTAAAACATGTATATACCCAAGAGAGATTAAATCCAGATAAACTAAGCTTGCCCATTAAATATGTTAAACTGTATTTTCTAGATTTCGATCGAGATCGTAGATTCTACGAGCAGGAATTATGAATATAAACCAGAGGTTTAATCCTCAGCCATTTTAATATTGAAGTACCTAATGGGTTGAGGGTTAATTTATGTCATGTTTCAGAACTCGGTACCTCCTAATTATGATTTATTAGCTTTTACTTATAATGACGTCACACCAGATTTTGATACCTCTACGCCCATTTCAACCGTTTATATGATAAAGTACAATAAAATAATTCTCAGAGAGGTTATCAGGGCAATTAATTATGAATTCCGTTTTACTTGACTTAAATTTAAGGGAGCTAGAATACCTACTTCACTTCAAATTAGACCCATCTCAATGTGAAACCGTGGAGGGAAAACTTTCTTCACTTTGAGTATATTATTTCAGATGGAAAATATTTTCGCGAAACAGTAAGAATTTTTTTGTCATGGTTTCACTGTACCGGGGGTAGAATTATATTCACGTCTCAGTTATTAAGAGGACCGAAAGGCTACGTTCTCGTACGTGAAAGCAGCAGAGTGCAGAGTACGTGGTGGAAAACCGGAGTAAAGAACGGAAGCTTCGTGCTTTTTGTACTTGCCGCAGTATTTTGAGTTTTGTTTATTACGTTTCTGTCAGTGTAAGAGTACTGTGCTCTTACATTATATATTTTCAGGTTTTTGGCGCTAAGCTCCGAAATTAGCCTCCCTTGTGTACTGTATAGACCAAGAAAATGTTTATTGCCTTGGTAGTAGCACACCTATTAGTAGGAATATATACCTACTGTGTCACACTATCAATAGACGGTTTGTGGTGTACTTTTATAGCTATTAGGAGGAATGAACTGAAACCGCATCTAAATCTGTTCAGTAGTATTACGGTTTATTACGAACGGACAGATTTTTGTTAAAGCTAGTAGCTCATGTTCGTATTGCACACACATGATTATGTAAATGGTGCGTTTCTGCTAAATTATATTTCATCACAATCGCGTTAAATATAATAACGTGACCACAACTGCAGAATTTCTGATTATATCTCGCATCCACCCCAATTAATTAATAAAATAGGTAACTGTACGAAATTTTTGTGGTACAAGTTATGTTGCAATCAAATAAATTGTTATCTTAAACAGATACCCTACAAAAAATGCAAAGTGAATAAATTGAAACAGACACTTTAGGGATTTAATGAGTGCGCCATCGAGCGGTTAACAGAATATGCCATACAATTTAATAAGTTAATTTAATAATCAAACCAAATCGGATGCATTGGTTGACTGTAAACAATCCACAATTAACTCAACCATTAAGCTGGCCACAGACTGGACAATAATACATATTTTGTAAGGTAATCAATACATATGTGTTAGTGACGTATATCGGCATAGTAACACATAGCATATAGCACATAGTAGTATCATGAAGCACAATAAAAATTTATTTCGATGAAAGTGATAAAAAAAAACCTTAATGTCTCATTTTTATTTATTTCAGATGGATTACGATTATTTATGATCTTTGATATAAGATTGATTAGGTTAATTTTCCGAATATGTTTTTTTAGTTGCCTTGATATACATATGTGTGATATATAGCAATCGTCGTCATATTTAATAGTTTTTACAATAAAATACGTAGCATTACTATGCTACGTTACGAAGTAGCTAGGTACGCTAATTTTATATAACAGCTTCATGTACTACGCGCTTTATAAGTAGCACAATTGATACATTCATTGCGATGTGATTCACTGTGTAAATTCTGTAGAGAATTCGGGTAGTCGAATGCTCTGATTTATTACAGATCTGCATGGGTTATCAATTAATTTTATTGATTTGAGCATAGAGACATGCTGGTTCCCGTGTGGTTGCGGCAAGCATGGAATTGTCAGAGTTCTACTCGTAAAATACTTTGAGGTTCTCCGATTTGAGAGAAGGTATTGAACATGATTATTAAATCTTAAGAGTACACTTGAGGTTTAATAAGAAAGAAAGAAAGTTATAGCATATTATTATGTTAGTTATATTTTAAGTAGGAATGAACTGATAAAGTATTTATAGACTAAACGACTCCTATGTTTCATAATAGTCGACTGCAAACTTGGAAGCATTTTTAGCCGTTGCCTGCTTTCTAAAGTTTATTTTTGAGGAGCTCATATGTGGTGTGTATGTACAAGTCAGTCGCGGAAGATCTGGTAAGACATTTGTAGAGTCCGTTTGGTGATAGGTATTTATAAAGACAAAGTATAAGAATGCTTTAAAATACTGTAGACATATTGTACTATCCTAACAACAGTAACATACGACTGAGCCACCAACATTGAATCCATCATTCGTAAAAAGGATTCAACAAATTGTTGGTGGTCTAAAAAGAAAAACATTTGTGGAAATTTTACCCTCTATGCCATTAAACTGTAGCACAGAAAGTTGGTTAGATTTATTATTTTTGCTTATTCGACACGTATCAAACTACTGTAATTTAAAGGGACTAAGATATATACTATAGATTATAGTTTACCAGACTTCGCCCACGGCTCTGCCCGCGTTAGACTACTTAACACTCTTAGGGAAGAATTTCCATTTAGCTTCACTTATATCTCTTACTGTTCTCAAGGAACATATGTATGTTCTTTGAAAGCAGTAAGAGAAACAGTAAGAGAAATATATGGAGGTAAATACCTACATATATTTATCTAAATTTCAGCTTCTTGCGCCCAATAGTTGTGGGCTGTGTGTTCTCTGTCAATCATTACCGCAAGAATGTTATATAAATACTAATGTGTACGTATTTAACAATGTATAAATACGATTATTACTTATCTAGTTGCCATAGTACAACATCTACATAGGTTGGGATCAGGTGGCCGTCTGTAAGTAGTCTTAGGAGATTATCAGTACTAATAATTAAACTAGTGTACTATTAATGTGACACATGGTGCCAATCACTGTACGATCGCTCAACAGGAACGCCACGTGAGTAGCTCCATAAAACAGATAGAAAATTTCTATGTATTTTCAATTCAAGAAGAGCAGGCTCAAGAGATCGAGACGATTGTTGCAAAGTATATGATATGATTTTCTATGCAATTTCTGAGCAAGGTTCGAACCTTAGAGGAGGAATGAAAAGAAAATATAAAAGATGCATCTCTCGCTTTCTTCTTTAAAAATTGTTAAAGTAAAGCGAAGTGAACTGACACGTAAGTTATTATGGCGCAAATAGGAAATCTCTGGAACCGTCATTCCTTATAAACTGCCGCAATGTTTCAACAGAATGCATTTACTTTACTGTAAGTACACCTAAATTGATAAAGCTTTATCATTTAAAAATTGTCGTAAGTAAGTTGCTAGATACACGACAATAACTGGAATGCAGCTCACAATTTAATGCATTTGCATCCTGTTTCGATCTCTTGTTGTTCTAGTTGTATTTACGACCTTCCCCGGTACGACAAAAGTAATTATAAATATCCAGTTAGCTTTTTTACCTATTTTTAAACTGTCCCTGTGCTGTGCTCGTTCGTTCGCTAAGCCGGTTGTTAGTCTTCTGTACAGATACCTGCTTGTACACTTAACTTGATATAGGCGAAATGATAAACTTTTTATGTAGGTTAAATACTGTATTGTCCACAATATTATCCAAAGAACACTTGATATCAATGACTGATAGATGAGAACGCGCGGAATGCTTAATGACCGAATGCGTACTGAACTTATTACTAATTATTTAAAGTTTCAAAGTAAACAATATAATGATGATGCAGTTTGACGCCGTTTCGCAATTATGTCGAGCGTAGCTCGTACATGCTCCCAGGCGCCGAAGAAGATGAGGTTAGTAAACTTGATAATGAGATGTCAGGTGAGACACGGTGATAAAACAATTGTTTATTAAACCTAAAATGTTTTATGGTTAATCATGATTTACAAGATGATAACTTTATAAGATATTAAGGGCCGATTTTTCAATCCTCAGATAAAGAGATGAATAACTATACCACTGATAAATTTATTGGGCTGTATAACAGTCCGTTAAACTTGTGTCAATTTTTCAATAGTATTTTATTCCGTGGGCAACTATCTGACCGAATAACATCATCGTACCCGTCACTAACTTCAGAGAGGTGAAACAAATATATCAGAAAAGTGCATGTAAGAGCAGAACAGGAAATCAGAGCAGGACAGGAAACAGAAGCTTTATTGCCTGTCCTGCTCTAACTGTCAAAATGATGGTTGTCATTATTTCGGGGTTCTGTTTGTTTATGTATGTTTGGACTGTGGTATTTTCGCTCAAGTGTTGTGCTGTTCGTTTTCAATCAAATTATATTATAATAACAATGCCAGCGTTCCTCAAATTTGAATGCGAGATTAATATTATAGAAATTAAAACGACTGATGCGGTAACTAATCAGGACAAGGAATATGCGTGGAAAGATAGAAAGTGCTTCTAATTCATGTGGTGTGTCTACAAATAACCGTTAGTGCCAAAAATTAAAGCTTAAATACGAGAGTCTAAGAAATCGTCTCTTCAAAAACGAGCCAACGCTCCCAGCATGACCAAAGAAAGAATTTTGGGCATCTGTTTTAACATAACAGGACACCTTTACATTTAAGTACCATTTAAGACTTATGAACGTAATAATATATTACTGTTAAATAGTATTATGATGTAAATTTTGGTAGTTGAATAATTGTAAATTAGTCTTTAGTGAAATAGTGAGTTAGGTATTTAAGTTGTAATTCGTTTTTGAAAATATAAGTCTGTATTTTTATGCCATAAATGTGTGTATTAAGTAGAATAAATGTTTGCAATACATGATATCTGATTTGTTTCACTATTTCATAATATCAGCTCGCCACTGAATCCAATATATGTAGGTATTAAAATGATCGCCCCGCGGTCTTACTATTCTTTATCACCTTCTAGGTCGATTAATATACCTATTCGTTTATAATAGCCTACTCTTCGATTGCTGCGTCGTCAAAAATATGAAAAATGACCATATTTTCCATATTTCGTAATATATACCACGCCCAAAATCCAACCAAATGTATCTCAACGTCAACTTAACAGTCAAATAAGCGGTTATCTGACCGAGGATCGGGCAGTTAAATTTATTCCTTAGTTTGGTTATTTATTCGATGAATAAACCCTATCTGACCATTGAAAAACGCAATATTACGCTATCCTCAGAATAAAAACTATCTGGTTGTTTATCTGAGGATTGAAAAATCGGCCCTAAGTAAACTATTATTGTTCCGATAGCGCAAATATCGAACGAAGTACGGGAGATGTACCGCGATTTTGTTTGAGAATATCCGCACTTGTTTTAGGGGGTACTACACTCACTTCACTAAGATCACTGATTTTATCACTACACTGCACTGGTTCACAAACACAACACTTTGAATACTGCCTTTGGATTCTGGTTTGCCGCTCGATCGCGCCTGCCGGTGCTGCGCGCCCGGCGGCGGCGGCTTCTGTGACGGTCCCGCAGTTGCTTGCTGTAATACTTGACGACGCTCACGTATTTGTCTCACCACGTAGATAGTTGCGACTAAAGCCAGGATCAAACCAACGCGTTCAGCTCGCGTTCGCGGTGGCGTGTGCGGTTGCGATTTTAGCGAAATTAGCCTCCCTTGTGTACTGTATAGACCAAGAAAATGTTTATTGCCTTGGTAGTAGCACACCTATTAGTAGGAATATATACCTACTGTGTCACACTATCAATAGACGGTTTGTGGTGTACTTTTATAGCTATTAGGAGGAATGAACTGAAACCGCATCTAAATCTGTTCAGTAGTATTACGGTTTATTACGAACGGACAGATTTTTGTTAAAGCTAGTAGCTCATGTTCGTATTGCACACACATGATTATGTAAATGGTGCGTTTCTGCTAAATTATATTTCATCACAATCGCGTTAAATATAATAACGTGACCACAACTGCAGAATTTCTGATTATATCTCGCATCCACCCCAATTAATTAATAAAATAGGTAACTGTACGAAATTTTTGTGGTACAAGTTATGTTGCAATCAAATAAATTGTTATCTTAAACAGATACCCTACAAAAAATGCAAAGTGAATAAATTGAAACAGACACTTTAGGGATTTAATGAGTGCGCCATCGAGCGGTTAACAGAATATGCCATACAATTTAATAAGTTAATTTAATAATCAAACCAAATCGGATGCATTGGTTGACTGTAAACAATCCACAATTAACTCAACCATTAAGCTGGCCACAGACTGGACAATAATACATATTTTGTAAGGTAATCAATACATATGTGTTAGTGACGTATATCGGCATAGTAACACATAGCATATAGCACATAGTAGTATCATGAAGCACAATAAAAATTTATTTCGATGAAAGTGATAAAAAAAAACCTTAATGTCTCATTTTTATTTATTTCAGATGGATTACGATTATTTATGATCTTTGATATAAGATTGATTAGGTTAATTTTCCGAATATGTTTTTTTAGTTGCCTTGATATACATATGTGTGATATATAGCAATCGTCGTCATATTTAATAGTTTTTACAATAAAATACGTAGCATTACTATGCTACGTTACGAAGTAGCTAGGTACGCTAATTTTATATAACAGCTTCATGTACTACGCGCTTTATAAGTAGCACAATTGATACATTCATTGCGATGTGATTCACTGTGTAAATTCTGTAGAGAATTCGGGTAGTCGAATGCTCTGATTTATTACAGATCTGCATGGGTTATCAATTAATTTTATTGATTTGAGCATAGAGACATGCTGGTTCCCGTGTGGTTGCGGCAAGCATGGAATTGTCAGAGTTCTACTCGTAAAATACTTTGAGGTTCTCCGATTTGAGAGAAGGTATTGAACATGATTATTAAATCTTAAGAGTACACTTGAGGTTTAATAAGAAAGAAAGAAAGTTATAGCATATTATTATGTTAGTTATATTTTAAGTAGGAATGAACTGATAAAGTATTTATAGACTAAACGACTCCTATGTTTCATAATAGTCGACTGCAAACTTGGAAGCATTTTTAGCCGTTGCCTGCTTTCTAAAGTTTATTTTTGAGGAGCTCATATGTGGTGTGTATGTACAAGTCAGTCGCGGAAGATCTGGTAAGACATTTGTAGAGTCCGTTTGGTGATAGGTATTTATAAAGACAAAGTATAAGAATGCTTTAAAATACTGTAGACATATTGTACTATCCTAACAACAGTAACATACGACTGAGCCACCAACATTGAATCCATCATTCGTAAAAAGGATTCAACAAATTGTTGGTGGTCTAAAAAGAAAAACATTTGTGGAAATTTTACCCTCTATGCCATTAAACTGTAGCACAGAAAGTTGGTTAGATTTATTATTTTTGCTTATTCGACACGTATCAAACTACTGTAATTTAAAGGGACTAAGATATATACTATAGATTATAGTTTACCAGACTTCGCCCACGGCTCTGCCCGCGTTAGACTACTTAACACTCTTAGGGAAGAATTTCCATTTAGCTTCACTTATATCTCTTACTGTTCTCAAGGAACATATGTATGTTCTTTGAGAGCAGTAAGAGAAACAGTAAGAGAAATATATGGAGGTAAATACCTACATATATTTATCTAAATTTCAGCTTCTTGCGCCCAATAGTTGTGGGCTGTGTGTTCTCTGTCAATCATTACCGCAAGAATGTTATATAAATACTAATGTGTACGTATTTAACAATGTATAAATACGATTATTACTTATCTAGTTGCCATAGTACAACATCTACATAGGTTGGGATCAGGTGGCCGTCTGTAAGTAGTCTTAGGAGATTATCAGTACTAATAATTAAACTAGTGTACTATTAATGTGACACATGGTGCCAATCACTGTACGATCTCTCAACAGGAACGCCACGTGAGTAGCTCCATAAAACAGATAGAAAATTTCTATGTATTTTCAATTCAAGAAGAGCAGGCTCAAGAGATCGAGACGATTGTTGCAAAGTATATGATATGATTTTCTATGCAATTTCTGAGCAAGGTTCGAACCTTAGAGGAGGAATGAAAAGAAAATATAAAAGATGCATCTCTCGCTTTCTTCTTTAAAAATTGTTAAAGTAAAGCGAAGTGAACTGACACGTAAGTTATTATGGCGCAAATAGGAAATCTCTGGAACCGTCATTCCTTATAAACTGCCGCAATGTTTCAACAGAATGCATTTACTTTACTGTAAGTACACCTAAATTGATAAAGCTTTATCATTTAAAAATTGTCGTAAGTAAGTTGCTAGATACACGACAATAACTGGAATGCAGCTCACAATTTAATGCATTTGCATCCTGTTTCGATCTCTTGTTGTTCTAGTTGTATTTACGACCTTCCCCGGTACGACAAAAGTAATTATAAATATCCAGTTAGCTTTTTTACCTATTTTTAAACTGTCCCTGTGCTGTGCTCGTTCGTTCGCTAAGCCGGTTGTTAGTCTTCTGTACAGATACCTGCTTGTACACTTAACTTGATATAGGCGAAATGATAAACTTTTTATGTAGGTTAAATACTGTATTGTCCACAATATTATCCAAAGAACACTTGATATCAATGACTGATAGATGAGAACGCGCGGAATGCTTAATGACCGAATGCGTACTGAACTTATTACTAATTATTTAAAGTTTCAAAGTAAACAATATAATGATGATGCAGTTTGACGCCGTTTCGCAATTATGTCGAGCGTAGCTCGTACATGCTCCCAGGCGCCGAAGAAGATGAGGTTAGTAAACTTGATAATGAGATGTCAGGTGAGACACGGTGATAAAACAATTGTTTATTAAACCTAAAATGTTTTATGGTTAATCATGATTTACAAGATGATAACTTTATAAGATATTAAGGGCCGATTTTTCAATCCTCAGATAAAGAGATGAATAACTATACCACTGATAAATTTATTGGGCTGTATAACAGTCCGTTAAACTTGTGTCAATTTTTCAATAGTATTTTATTCCGTGGGCAACTATCTGACCGAATAACATCATCGTACCCGTCACTAACTTCAGAGAGGTGAAACAAATATATCAGAAAAGTGCATGTAAGAGCAGAACAGGAAATCAGAGCAGGACAGGAAACAGAAGCTTTATTGCCTGTCCTGCTCTAACTGTCAAAATGATGGTTGTCATTATTTCGGGGTTCTGTTTGTTTATGTATGTTTGGACTGTGGTATTTTCGCTCAAGTGTTGTGCTGTTCGTTTTCAATCAAATTATATTATAATAACAATGCCAGCGTTCCTCAAATTTGAATGCGAGATTAATATTATAGAAATTAAAACGACTGATGCGGTAACTAATCAGGACAAGGAATATGCGTGGAAAGATAGAAAGTGCTTCTAATTCATGTGGTGTGTCTACAAATAACCGTTAGTGCCAAAAATTAAAGCTTAAATACGAGAGTCTAAGAAATCGTCTCTTCAAAAACGAGCCAACGCTCCCAGCATGACCAAAGAAAGAATTTTGGGCATCTGTTTTAACATAACAGGACACCTTTACATTTAAGTACCATTTAAGACTTATGAACGTAATAATATATTACTGTTAAATAGTATTATGATGTAAATTTTGGTAGTTGAATAATTGTAAATTAGTCTTTAGTGAAATAGTGAGTTAGGTATTTAAGTTGTAATTCGTTTTTGAAAATATAAGTCTGTATTTTTATGCCATAAATGTGTGTATTAAGTAGAATAAATGTTTGCAATACATGATATCTGATTTGTTTCACTATTTCATAATATCAGCTCGCCACTGAATCCAATATATGTAGGTATTAAAATGATCGCCCCGCGGTCTTACTATTCTTTATCACCTTCTAGGTCGATTAATATACCTATTCGTTTATAATAGCCTACTCTTCGATTGCTGCGTCGTCAAAAATATGAAAAATGACCATATTTTCCATATTTCGTAATATATACCACGCCCAAAATCCAACCAAATGTATCTCAACGTCAACTTAACAGTCAAATAAGCGGTTATCTGACCGAGGATCGGGCAGTTAAATTTATTCCTTAGTTTGGTTATTTATTCGATGAATAAACCCTATCTGACCATTGAAAAACGCAATATTACGCTATCCTCAGAATAAAAACTATCTGGTTGTTTATCTGAGGATTGAAAAATCGGCCCTAAGTAAACTATTATTGTTCCGATAGCGCAAATATCGAACGAAGTACGGGAGATGTACCGCGATTTTGTTTGAGAATATCCGCACTTGTTTTAGGGGGTACTACACTCACTTCACTAAGATCACTGATTTTATCACTACACTGCACTGGTTCACAAACACAACACTTTGAATACTGCCTTTGGATTCTGGTTTGCCGCTCGATCGCGCCTGCCGGTGCTGCGCGCCCGGCGGCGGCGGCTTCTGTGACGGTCCCGCAGTTGCTTGCTGTAATACTTGACGACGCTCACGTATTTGTCTCACCACGTAGATAGTTGCGACTAAAGCCAGGATCAAACCAACGCGTTCAGCTCGCGTTCGCGGTGGCGTGTGCGGTTGCGATTTTAGCGAAATTAGCCTCCCTTGTGTACTGTATAGACCAAGAAAATGTTTATTGCCTTGGTAGTAGCACACCTATTAGTAGGAATATATACCTACTGTGTCACACTATCAATAGACGGTTTGTGGTGTACTTTTATAGCTATTAGGAGGAATGAACTGAAACCGCATCTAAATCTGTTCAGTAGTATTACGGTTTATTACGAACGGACAGATTTTTGTTAAAGCTAGTAGCTCATGTTCGTATTGCACACACATGATTATGTAAATGGTGCGTTTCTGCTAAATTATATTTCATCACAATCGCGTTAAATATAATAACGTGACCACAACTGCAGAATTTCTGATTATATCTCGCATCCACCCCAATTAATTAATAAAATAGGTAACTGTACGAAATTTTTGTGGTACAAGTTATGTTGCAATCAAATAAATTGTTATCTTAAACAGATACCCTACAAAAAATGCAAAGTGAATAAATTGAAACAGACACTTTAGGGATTTAATGAGTGCGCCATCGAGCGGTTAACAGAATATGCCATACAATTTAATAAGTTAATTTAATAATCAAACCAAATCGGATGCATTGGTTGACTGTAAACAATCCACAATTAACTCAACCATTAAGCTGGCCACAGACTGGACAATAATACATATTTTGTAAGGTAATCAATACATATGTGTTAGTGACGTATATCGGCATAGTAACACATAGCATATAGCACATAGTAGTATCATGAAGCACAATAAAAATTTATTTCGATGAAAGTGATAAAAAAAAACCTTAATGTCTCATTTTTATTTATTTCAGATGGATTACGATTATTTATGATCTTTGATATAAGATTGATTAGGTTAATTTTCCGAATATGTTTTTTTAGTTGCCTTGATATACATATGTGTGATATATAGCAATCGTCGTCATATTTAATAGTTTTTACAATAAAATACGTAGCATTACTATGCTACGTTACGAAGTAGCTAGGTACGCTAATTTTATATAACAGCTTCATGTACTACGCGCTTTATAAGTAGCACAATTGATACATTCATTGCGATGTGATTCACTGTGTAAATTCTGTAGAGAATTCGGGTAGTCGAATGCTCTGATTTATTACAGATCTGCATGGGTTATCAATTAATTTTATTGATTTGAGCATAGAGACATGCTGGTTCCCGTGTGGTTGCGGCAAGCATGGAATTGTCAGAGTTCTACTCGTAAAATACTTTGAGGTTCTCCGATTTGAGAGAAGGTATTGAACATGATTATTAAATCTTAAGAGTACACTTGAGGTTTAATAAGAAAGAAAGAAAGTTATAGCATATTATTATGTTAGTTATATTTTAAGTAGGAATGAACTGATAAAGTATTTATAGACTAAACGACTCCTATGTTTCATAATAGTCGACTGCAAACTTGGAAGCATTTTTAGCCGTTGCCTGCTTTCTAAAGTTTATTTTTGAGGAGCTCATATGTGGTGTGTATGTACAAGTCAGTCGCGGAAGATCTGGTAAGACATTTGTAGAGTCCGTTTGGTGATAGGTATTTATAAAGACAAAGTATAAGAATGCTTTAAAATACTGTAGACATATTGTACTATCCTAACAACAGTAACATACGACTGAGCCACCAACATTGAATCCATCATTCGTAAAAAGGATTCAACAAATTGTTGGTGGTCTAAAAAGAAAAACATTTGTGGAAATTTTACCCTCTATGCCATTAAACTGTAGCACAGAAAGTTGGTTAGATTTATTATTTTTGCTTATTCGACACGTATCAAACTACTGTAATTTAAAGGGACTAAGATATATACTATAGATTATAGTTTACCAGACTTCGCCCACGGCTCTGCCCGCGTTAGACTACTTAACACTCTTAGGGAAGAATTTCCATTTAGCTTCACTTATATCTCTTACTGTTCTCAAGGAACATATGTATGTTCTTTGAGAGCAGTAAGAGAAACAGTAAGAGAAATATATGGAGGTAAATACCTACATATATTTATCTAAATTTCAGCTTCTTGCGCCCAATAGTTGTGGGCTGTGTGTTCTCTGTCAATCATTACCGCAAGAATGTTATATAAATACTAATGTGTACGTATTTAACAATGTATAAATACGATTATTACTTATCTAGTTGCCATAGTACAACATCTACATAGGTTGGGATCAGGTGGCCGTCTGTAAGTAGTCTTAGGAGATTATCAGTACTAATAATTAAACTAGTGTACTATTAATGTGACACATGGTGCCAATCACTGTACGATCGCTCAACAGGAACGCCACGTGAGTAGCTCCATAAAACAGATAGAAAATTTCTATGTATTTTCAATTCAAGAAGAGCAGGCTCAAGAGATCGAGACGATTGTTGCAAAGTATATGATATGATTTTCTATGCAATTTCTGAGCAAGGTTCGAACCTTAGAGGAGGAATGAAAAGAAAATATAAAAGATGCATCTCTCGCTTTCTTCTTTAAAAATTGTTAAAGTAAAGCGAAGTGAACTGACACGTAAGTTATTATGGCGCAAATAGGAAATCTCTGGAACCGTCATTCCTTATAAACTGCCGCAATGTTTCAACAGAATGCATTTACTTTACTGTAAGTACACCTAAATTGATAAAGCTTTATCATTTAAAAATTGTCGTAAGTAAGTTGCTAGATACACGACAATAACTGGAATGCAGCTCACAATTTAATGCATTTGCATCCTGTTTCGATCTCTTGTTGTTCTAGTTGTATTTACGACCTTCCCCGGTACGACAAAAGTAATTATAAATATCCAGTTAGCTTTTTTACCTATTTTTAAACTGTCCCTGTGCTGTGCTCGTTCGTTCGCTAAGCCGGTTGTTAGTCTTCTGTACAGATACCTGCTTGTACACTTAACTTGATATAGGCGAAATGATAAAACTTTTTTATGTAGGGTTAAATACTGTATTGTCCACAATATTATCCAAAGAACACTTGATATCAATGACTGATAGATGAGAAACGCGCGGAATGCTTAATGACCGAATGCGTACTGAACTTATTACTAATTATTTAAAGTTTCAAAGTAAACAATATAATGATGATGCAGTTTGACGCCGTTTCGCAATTATGTCGAGCGTAGCTCGTACATGCTCCCAGGCGCCGAAGAAGATGAGGTTAGTAAAACTTGATAATGAGATGTCAGGTGAGACACGGTGATAAAACAATTGTTTTATTAAACCTAAAATGTTTTTATGGTTAATCATGATTTACAAGATGATAACTTTATAAGATATTAAGGGCCCGATTTTTTTCAATCCTCAGATAAAGAGATGAATAAACTATACCACTGATAAATTTATTGGGCTGTATAACAGTCCCGTTTAAAACTTGTGTCAATTTTTTCAATAGTATTTTATTCCGTGGGGCAAACTATCTGACCGAATAAACATCATCGTACCCGTCACTAACTTCAGAGAGGTTGAAAACAAATATATCAGAAAAAGTGCATGTAAGAGGCAGAAACAGGAAATCAGAGCAGGACAGGAAAACAGAAGCTTTATTGCCTGTCCTGCTCTAACTGTCAAAAATGATGGTTGTCATTATTTCGGGGTTTCTGTTTGTTTATGTATGTTTTGGGACTGTGGTATTTTTCGCTCAAGTGTTGTGTGCTGTTTCGTTTTCAATCAAATTATATTATAATAACAATGCCAGCGTTTCCTCAAATTTTGAATGCGAGATTAATATTATAGAAATTAAAACGACTGATGCGGTAACTAATCAGGACAAGGAATATGCGTGGAAAGATAGAAAAGTGCTTCTAATTCATGTGGTGTGTCTACAAATAACCGTTAGTGCCAAAAAATTAAAGCTTAAATACGAGGAGTCCTAAGAAAATCGTCTCTTCAAAAACGAGCCAACGCTCCCAGCATGACCAAAGAAAGAATTTTGGGCATCTGTTTTTACATAAACAGGGACACCTTTTACATTTAAGTACCATTTAAGACTTATGAACGTAATAATATATTACTGTTAAATAGTATTATGATGTAAATTTTTGGTAGTTGAATAATTGTTAAATTAGTCTTTAGTGAAATAGTGAGTTTAGGTAATTTTAAGTTGTAATTCGTTTTTTGAAAATATAAGTCCTGTATTTTTTATGCCATAAATGTGTGTATTAAGTAGAATAAATGTTTTGCAATACATGATATCTGATTTGTTTTCACTATTTCATAATATCAGCTCGCCACTGAATCCAATATATGTAGGTATTAAAAATGATCGCCCCCGCGGTCTTACTATTCTTTATCACCTTCTAGGTCGATTAATATACCTATTCGTTTATAATAGCCTACTCTTCGATTGCTGCGTCGTCAAAAAATATGAAAAATGACCATATTTTTCCATATTTTCGTAATATATACCACGCCCAAAAATCCAACCAAAATGTATCTCAACGTCAAACTTAACAGTCAAATAAGCGGTTATCTGACCGAGGATCGGGCAGTTAAATTTATTTCCTTAGTTTGGTTATTTATTCGATGAATAAAACCCTATCTGACCATTGAAAAAACGCAATATTACGCTATCCTCAGAATAAAAAACTATCTGGTTGTTTTATCTGAGGATTGAAAAAATCGGCCCTAAGTAAACTATTATTGTTCCGATAGCGCAAAATATCGAACGAAGTACGGGAGATGTACCGCGATTTTGTTTGAGAATATCCGCACTTGTTTTAGGGGGTACTACACTCACTTCACTAAGATCACTGATTTTATCACTACACTGCACTGGTTTCACAAACACAAACACTTTGAATACTGCCTTTGGATTCTGGTTTGCCGCTCGATCGCGCCTGCCGGTGCTGGCGCGCCCGGCGGCGGCGGGCTTCTGTGACGGTCCCGCAGTTTGCTTGCTGTAATACTTGACGACGCTCACGTATTTTGTCCTCACCACGTAGATAGTTGCGACTAAAGCCAGGATCAAAACCAACGCGTTTCAGCTCGCGTTCGCGGTGGGCGTGTGCGGTTTGCGATTATTGCGCGTGCAAAAGTTGTGCACACTGTGGCGTTCGTTCAGGCGTTTCACCAGGCTGTAGTCGCGTCACTAAAATTGCTGTCTGATACAGATAGTGAAATTGAAGAAGTTTTACTTCTGTCCGCTATTATTTAAGACGAAGAGGTACAAGAAGTGAACTTGAGGTGGGTATGAATATACAGTGCCAGTGAAGTAAATACCTACCATCATTCGATAACGCCTTATCAGAATGAGACGTATCATACAACAATGGGTATTTGTGGAATTAATTTTATAATTTTTTTCCGTTTCCACCATACTTAAAAATCTACAAAAAACACAGTTTCCTCAACAAAATAATAGCTGCGTGCAGCGTCCTAAACGCAAACAAGCGCGATCTGATCGCCACCGCCGCGTGCAGACGCTGCACCGGACGCCGCGTGCAATCCAAGGATGCGTAGATGTGAAACACCGCGCTATAAGTTCGTACACAACATCTGATCGCCACCGTGCACGCCACCGCGGACGCAAGCTGAAACGCGTTGGTTTGGTCCTGGCTTAATAACATAATACCGATGATTGTGTAAAATTACGGCATAATGATGCACATCATGCGTGGAGACAGTCCTCAATAATTGGCACATTATCTTTCATGACATCTAATTTGTTCCTGAATCTCGTGTAGTTGTTTTATAAGATGCTGGTGGCATGTTATTTGACTCAATGGCAGTTGGTATTGATATTATTGATCATATGATTCATTGGGGATATTTTTTGGAGCCTCAATTTCAGAACTTATCTTGATTTTTACTTGTTTCCGATTTATGAGGCGTATACAAAGAAATCAGCTGATTTTAATTATGCAGCCTGCATTGGACTGTAAACAAAAGCGTTTGCCTATTAGGTGGACGGCGGTAACTTGATCTTCACACAATAGTTTCATATGACACTGGTTAAAAACAAAAAATAAAAAATATTCGTTTAATTTGTGTAAATTCTCTCCATATATTGGTACAAAGGCTGGTCGTAGATTTACACATCCTTGTTTCCAGGTTCTGTTTCACATCAACTCTGATCATCTTTGATGTGGTAGATAGGGTCGCCCTCAAATGACATAAAATTAAATTAGTATTTTTGTTGCATACATTGTTTGTAGGTCAGTTTTCTGTGATGGAGATAAGAGCATCTTTCTTGAAGTTAATAGCAGCATATTTCCGATACTAGCAGTACAGTTCTCATCTGTTTGACTGGTTCAGGTATGGTAAGGGAATGAGCCTAAAGATTTCATACATGTCTCTTCCGATTAGTGGTATTTTAATTTTCAATGGTAAGATATTGCGGAGACATCCTTGTTTCGTACTTGGAGTAAAATTGTATATATCAGCTAAGTTGAAAATTATCGATTGGAGATGATAAATCTTTCGTTATAGGCCAGATATAACATTCAAACTCATGCCCTTAAATTACTCTGGGGTAAGAAGTTTGAAATTAAATTTTGCCATTATAAATATTTGTTACGTTAACTAAGAGTGTCACTTGTATAGTTCTCAAAGTAAAACAATATATTGTTTTGCCATCATGGCTGTTTGCGATAAAATCTGTGGGCGCGTGAAAGGTTTTGAATTCCCGCCCTTAATCTGATATAAAGCCGTGTCTATCATATTGAGTTTCTGATGTATTAGTTTATGACTGTGGTTCCATGATACCCTCTGTTCTTTTTAACAAGTTAAACTCGGCTTCCACTACCAACGTCCTGATTTTTCCAAAGCGCCGCCAGATGATTTTTCGTTGCTCTGGATCAAAAGCGATATCCTTTTCGTATTTTTTCGGCGAAACGGTCATCTAAGACACCAAAGAGGCCCGTTTTGCTGAACATTTGTCCGCCCTCCGATGATACTTGTCTGGTAGTTCATAAGAAATATTATTATTATATTGCAATTTTGGGAACCCGTGCTTTAACTGTAATATTTTAATTTTTATTGTTGGATATATTTTCTCCAGATAGTCCAATGTATTTCCGTAGAGTCGTATTGCCTTCTTGATAAGGATGAGTATCGTAATACAACACTAGCCTCCAATAGTCTCGTATCAAAGTGCATATTACTAATTGAGTCAAAATACAGACCTTTTTATTGTTTTGAAGTGATGTAATATTATATACGGTTTTGCGAGGAAGGTGCAATGGACCGTAAAGAATAACAATAAAAGGACATTGCCATTTTAGTAAAAACTAATAGGCCCCTTTTCTGCGTCGCTTTTGCGTTTTGGTTTTCCTGATTTTCTTGCTGCTTTTCATCTTGTTTTTTTCCTCGGACTGACTTGAAGTAAGAATGGAAACTCTTGATAGTTGGTCGCTTGATATAAACCATTTTTTCGTTTTGGGTGCGACGACCTCTTACGTAATTATCGCATCCCGGATGAAGCTCAACAACCCTCCCGAGCGCCAGGCGGCAGATTGTCATCTTGGATAACTACTACATTGCCTCTAATTAATAATAAAACCATAGTAGTGTTTGTTAATAGGAAATAGTGTCGGTCCTCCAGAAAAAGGGGACTTTGTGGATGGTATTAACACCTTATTAAAATTAAAATATTTATAAAATATTTTTTATGTGCATTACCATATAGTGGACTCTTTTTCTGAATATCAAAATAGACATATATATAACTGTAATACAATTATTCACACATTGACTTGTCCGTCATAGTGACAAAATTATTATACTTTTGATACTAATAAGTTTATTAGTGGATTTTAGGTTAAGTCGGGGGAGTTTACATTTCTTCCCAAAAAAATACAGACATGATATTGCTATATTGTTAGCTTATAATATTAATGCAGTCATAGATAGTATGGACAAAGCTTAGTTTTAAGTTGACGAATCAGTATTGCTTAGTTGTTTCTAACAATGCTGTGACGAATTCTTTAAACTTCTAGAACCGACAATAGAGAAGCATTTTACATGGACATTATACTATATCATCAGAATATTAATAGCTTTTTCTAGCAAGATATTAGACATTGAACTTTTAGTGGATAAGTATCATATTGACATCTTATGTCTTTGCGAGACATGGCTAAAGCCAGACAGAATGCAGTTTTAGTATAAGTAATTTTTTAGTTTGCCAGTGCGTTTCAATCGTCTCTCAGCTGTTTGGAGGAGGAACAATAATTCTCTGTAGGAATAGTCCTAAAAATTTAAGAAAAGAAAGGATATTAGCTTATTATCCATTGATCGCTTATGTGAGGTAGCATGTGCAGAAATAGAAAAATCATATTATATTATGCGTGTACAGACCACCTGGGGTCCCAATTTTTTCTTCTTTTATTACAGCCTTGGAAGAAGTCTTGGGGGAAAAGTTTTTTTAAGAGTAATAAATTTGTTTTTTGTCTGTGGAGATTATAATGTAGATATTTCAGTTGATACACCTGATAAACACAAATTGTTTAGCATTATTTAGCTCTTTCAATTTAAGTCATCTAATAAATCAACCCACTAGAATTACCCCCACTTGCAGTACATGTTTAGATAACATT